>CM075447.1:17319298-17744716 GCA_037832335.1 Carallia pectinifolia | reverse complement strand
ATAGTGTATTTAGATTGAGAGATTTTTGATAAAAGAAAATAATGAGAAAAAAATAATTAAAAAAAAGTGAGAAAGAAAAGATAATGAATTTATTGTTTGGATAGATAAAAAATATGGGAAAGAAAATAATTAGAAAGTGATGAGAAAGATAATTATAGGTTTGAAATTACTGAATTATCTCTATTATTTTTAGTGATATTTTTTTTTTGGTTTTTTTTGTCTCAATTGTTATTAGTGTGTTGGCAAACTTATTTTGCAAATAAACTCGGTACACTACAACGGCCATGTTGGAATACCGACTTATGGTTGTGGATAAAAGCAACTTTGATGATTAACAAAAATGACCGAAAAGGAAAAATAGGTTGGTGAGTTGATGAGTTGGGGTATTTAGATAAATTTGCTTTCATTTTTTTTAATTTCTTAATTTTTTTTCTCAAAATAATATGTTCAAGTACATTGGTGGTGTTGCTCCCACTTTTCCTACCATTTTCTTTCATTATTTCCAAACAATGAAAACTGTTTCCTTCTGCATGTTTTCTTTTCTTTTTCTCTTCTAACCGGTTGCCAAATAGAGGATTAATCTCATTGCTTAAATTAATATAGTCTCAATGATGCCCTTAACTACTCAGATAGTGGTGGTTATTCTATAGTGGCACCATAAACTTCCCTTTCAAATTATTTACTTATAGATCACTTCATTTTTTGATTAGTGTAGAAATTTTATGTTGACTAGAAAATGAGACATGATGAAGAATATCATACGAAATTCATCAACCAATTGTTGAAGAAGTGTTGTGTGAACTCCCGTGCTGACATATAAGGCTGTGAAAATTATGATTGTTTAACATTATTTGTCACAATAATCCTCAAACATCTGTGTCTAACAATTCAGTCAAAATGATATTATGCTAATGTAGTTTTGGATTCTGAATTGTACATGTTATTTAGTGACGTAAGAATTATCTTGGACAAGACTAAAATTCCAACGCAATTCTGGATTTAGTTGATTGATACTAAGAAATAAAGAAACATGGGGCGTCCATTATCAAATTAGTGATTATGAGTTGATGACCAGAGAAATTGAGGCTGGCCAATGGTAGGGAAAAAGAACAGAAGATTGGTTCACAATGCGCCGGCGCAAGGTAGGGGAGACTGCCAGCTTACAATTCTGGAATCTGGACTGAAAGCTCCACGAGAGTTAGCATTGAAAACTCAACTGCTCCATTTTGGCTTTAGCTCAAATTGTTGATATTGGGAATATTCCTCCATTGAAAACTCAACTGCTCCATTTTGGTTTTAGCTCAAATTGTTGATATTGGGAATATTCCTCCAGTGCCAAGATAACGAATGGAATTTTTGTCAGTCATTGATAAAAACTCAATGGTTTTTTTTTATGGGGAAACTCCATAAAATACTATCTTATTTATATATTATATTCATATTACTTGCACATTTAGTTAAACCTTATGCATATCATATAATTTTTGTTAAAAAAACTTAAATTTTTATTTAAAAAATATTATTATTTTATAATAGATAACGTCACTCATATAGATTCTGCATCGATACCATGTAAAAAAAAAAAGAGTCCCTTAATTTGTACAATAATAGTAAGAGAGGAACAATTAATTCTGGACTCAAATGCGTTGCCCTGGAAAGCTAGTCTGGATTAATATCTTTGAAAATAGTGGTCCCAAAAACGAGAGAACATTGATGTTTGCAAACATGGGCAAGAACATGATGATTTTGTTGCCATGATGAAGCTCTAACTCACCACTTGGATGTATGTGAACTTGTTTTGGAGTTCCAGACTCGGAACAGTTAGCAACATGAGTTTTTGCGTCCCATCCGATCAAATTGGAACGATCTTCACGTTAAAATTAAGCGATTCATGAGAAATTAGATTCTTAGTTGCACTTCCTACGTGCCCTTCACTGAATGTCACTGATAATTTGAAAAATAATCTGTGCCAACGCATATGCGAGCTGGTTATGTATGTCCATTATCAGGCAGGCCGGAGCGTTCCTTGCTTGAGTCAGTTTCCGGAGTTATATTGTACTATTAATGCTGCTATCTTATTCAGTGGACGTTAATGAAGTACAAATACAACAGATGTATTATGTTTTTACACCTGACACGGGATATTCCCACATGCTATTACATGCGATACTATTCTCCGTTAATACAACAAATGTATTATGCTGATCTTCTCAGGGCCAAAAGAGACCAGATCAGCAAAAACTTCTGTTCCCAGTAACACAAAATTGATGGCAGCTTAGAATTGGTTTTATAAGAAGCTGAAAGAAGTAGGAAAATTTAAAGCCAAGAAACGGTGACTTCAGCTTGACAAATGTAAAGCTAAGAAATCCCCATAAATGGACAGTAGGCAGTGAAAATTTCTTTCCTTTTCCCTATATCGACATGTCTTATTGTGGGTCATTATTAAGGTACAATTAATAAAGAAGCACTATGTCAGAAACTGTATGTTTTAAGAGTTTGCAGAGTAAGTATCCAGACTACGAGTATGATGGTTTTCATAGGTCCCCTTGTATTTCGCTGATTGATGTCAGCGATGGCTGCCACGGCACAGCATTCTTTCGGCCTTTTGTCTTCCCTGATCTGGACCGCGAACTCACGCTCTTTCTTGGCTTTTCTTCTCCAGCCTTGTAATGGACATCAAAGCCAGCAAAACGGACATTTTTTTTGACACTAGTTGGTTTTTTCGTGAAGCTGCTGCTGAAAGAACTACTTACCTCACTTGAGATGCTGGTATCTTCACCACTTTGTAGCGACGCTGAATCATTGCTTGGAAGGTCCTCGTCATTGTTGTTGTTGTTGCTGTTGGTAGGAACTTGCCTGTTAATCGAGACAGACGACGGGCTTTTATCAGGTCTCTTATTTCTCCGGCGGAGCTTCCTAATAGTATGGCGAGGAACGAGAAAGAATCTCTGTCCTGGAAAGAGAATTTTCTCTGGGCGGACAACTGAATTCCAGGGCTGCCTGAAAACCTCAGGTTTGGCTAGCACATAAATTGGGTACTTCTCCAGGATCCTGCATGCCTGCACTGGCATGTAATAGCATTCAGTGATCCCACCGGGCCGGACAATCTTCAAGGCCAAGGAGGCATCCTGCGCTGATCGTTGACAGGCTACGGGGGATGCTGATCGTTGACAGGCTACTGGGGAAGTTGGCTTGGAATTGGGGTGGCTACAGAAAGGTGAGAGTTTGTGGACTTTGAGGAACTTCTGAAGCATGTTAATTGGTACACTGCGGTGGTTGTCGGATCGACAAATGTGTAGATAAGTCAATTTAACACAAACGCTACATATAATCCAACTTTTTTGGTTGTTGGATCGATTAATTCGAGGCAAGACTAGAATTCATAAGAAGCAGGAATGCAGGCGAAAGACCAGTCCTGCCAAGGCCTTTTCAGTTCTCTGGTTTCTTGTCCTTGTTGGTATATTCCATTATTATAAATCCACAGCAGCCGACATGTGCTGGCTGAACTCAAAGGATGCCCGGATTATGAAATGGCAGGAGCCAACGAAGGCTGACCCTTTAGATAAAAAATTAGCACCAATTGACGATTTGTGCCATCCTTCGTATCTTCCGGTGGATAAAGATTGATGGGCACTTACATGTTAAAGACCAGCCTAAGGACACGGCTCGACACTCATATTCAAGAACATTGGGCATTTAACAGCATTTTATCTGCACAGAAACTGCAGACATCCTTTCGATATGCCTCGCACGCGTTTTGCAGGAAGGTATCATGTTTTGGTCAGCCTGCAGAGAAGGGAAAGCGGGATCATTCATGAAACATGAAGCGAGCTTGCGGTAACGGACACATTCCAATTCCTTGGCTTCTCACACATTCCAATTCCACCCTAATCAACACAGACAAGCAGAACTTCCACAGCCTTGCAGTTCAATAACTTGTTGCGACCAAACAATTGTTTAGTTCACAATGTCTCTTCTAAAATTTGCAGCTACAAAACCGACATTCGAAACAAAAGGTTGTGTGTCTTACTGCACGAAATTCCCACACCATAGAGTGTGGAGAAGAAATTGAAATAATATCGATAACGAACATAAAAAAAAAGGAGGAAATAGAAGAAGGGAGATCACTAGCTCAATCCCACTCACCAGGAAAATTATAGAGAAACATATTTCAGTCACAATTTTGAGGTTAATCTTAATTTTTAACCCAGAAACTATATTCTCCTAGAATCATTCATCAAATATCTGTCAACTAAAGCAATTGAAATGTTTCAGTTCTCGCTTATACCAGTTACAACAGTTCAGTACATCCTTTTTGCTATCAAAATTCACTTTACAGGTAAGACTGCGGAAAGACAAGAAAAAGGGACTGGAAAATTCTCCAGCAACCTATATCTTACCCTTCAAAGCCCTAAAATAAGAACCTTGACTCGAAAAAGAATGGAAAAGATTTCTCACCAATTAACTGTAAAACCTAAGAGAGTTCAGTCACTTTTTAGACAAAAATGAGGAAAAGACTTCAGATGACGAAATGGAAAAAGGGTAACACCATATGGCAGCAGCAAGACAATGACTCTCTGCATGCCTACGTCAACTAACTTAAGATGGTCAAGATCGGTTGCACTCGAACTGCAATAGCTACGCCCTCAAGGCCAGACAAGCAGAAGGTAATATTGGCATATTTCAACCTCCTTTTCTAAACTTACACTCTCAAATCTAGCCAGGTTGTGTCTTCTTGCTTTTCCCCATCCATCCAAATTCGTTGTTCCCAAAAAACATTTCCCCAGTTTGGACTTTGTTTCCTTGGATTAGAAAAATGAATGAAGTTTATCCCTCAATAATTACTTGGCCAATTGATCTGTTGATGCTGTGGCTGCTGGTAAATGTTGGCTGCAGACCCCACCATATCAGCAGGACCAGCCATTGCCTGTGACTGCTGCAAAAGAGGGTGAACTGTTGCCGGTGCTGTTGCTGCTTGTACAGGGTGATAGACACCGGCAAAGGTGCCATGGCCAGTCTGTGTTGGGGCGAAGGTCACGTGCTGACCTTGAGGAGGAAGGTTGTAAAAGGAACCTGCTGGCAAGCTAGACATATCTCGAGCAGGAGCAGTTATCCACACAGCTGAACCCTCACTCTGTAGAAAAAGCAAATCCAATGTTGTTACTGAAAAATACCATTTCTTGCAGCTAAAATAAGGATGAGCAAAGTACTGCATGACAGTTCACAACAAATGATATAAACAGCATTGACTGTGCATCCTTAGTATCTCGAACTGGTAGTTGATAGATGAAGAAGAATGTTCTTTCTTTAACTACACCCAACAAATGTTGTTGAATAGGTCAAACAAGAAAGGATCTAGATTTCTGTCATGCAGACACAAAACAGCAAGAGCCCATAAGAGCAAAAACAATGCCTATATAAGAATACAATATCTTAGCTTGGGTAATTCATTGACACAACCAAGACTATTGCCGGAATCCACCTTACAAATCATTGTCCTATATCATGACAATTTCAAAACCTAATTGAGACCATAACGGCAAAACACACAAGAAAAAGAAAAATGGAAAAATCAGGTTTCTATCAAATTAGTTAAACACAAGGTATCAAGGGTCTAATAGTCAATTGCAAGCATCTCTATATCAGCAACGGCAATCACGTCTGGACCCACAAAAATGCAGTACTCTCTTTTGGGTCACTGTTACTATCATTGCCAGTTTACCGTCACCCATCTCCACTGCGCATTACTATCCTCACATGCAAGGGACCTAGAAAAGCAGCGAATAATAGCAGGAACCCAGGAAGAAAAATCATACTGCAAAGAAAATCAAGCAAGCCAAACGCCTGAATTATTGCTTTTGGGATCTGGTTTTGACAAATGCATAGAGAATGTTGTAAGCGTCATTTTCAAAGATATATGAAAACAAAAATTAAGGGCCTACCTGCTGCCCAGTGATGTAAACATTGCTATCTTTGAATTGGGATGCGCCAAGATCCTCATTAGCTGTTGAATTTCCTCCTGCCGATGCCGAAGTGGGATTATAACCAGCTGGGGAGGATCCATAAGGCCCATAGCCACTTGGCATTCCAATATGGGTTGTATTTCCAGTATTAGTTCCAGGTTTGAATTGCGGAAGTGAATATTTGACCCCTGCACCAGCTGCAACTGGTGGAGCTGGATATGTGCCAGCTTGAGGATGCTGAGGAAATGCACCATTGCCTAAAAATTGGTGCATCCCCGGAGGTGGAACATAGACCGGGGAGAAGAAATGGCCATAAGGAATGTAGTTTGGGGGATAATGGGATATGTGCAACCCAGGTGGTGGACGATAAATGGGGACTGGTTGCTGAGTCACGGCCATGGAATTTTGCATGAGACCAGCAGTTTGATTAACAAGTGGAGTAGGACCTGCTGCAGACAGAACTAAAGAATTCCCAGCCTGCAGTAAAAATGTACAAGGGGATTCATTGGTCAAGAAATGCATAGAAACTTATTCACTAGTTTCAAATTTTCAGGAGAAAAACTCTCCATGGATACCTACAATATCAGGAGCGTGTAATGCATAATTTAACAGTTTAAACTAAATACAGTATCATCACCATGACAAGACAGTAACAGTGCTATAACTGAAACTAAATCCTAAACTATTTGCTAGATTGAACAACTAAAAAAATTAGCTAAACGATCAAAACCTCTTGCGGAGACTGGGAAGTATGTGGAGGCAATATAGCAACATTCCCATTGTACTTGGCAGCCACTCCAGGCGAAGGGAAGGGGGAAACACGACCTTCACTGTCGGGCCCAGAACGGTAAAATTGTGCATAATAACCCGCAGGATCAAAAGATTGCTGGACCTAGACAAAGAAACCATCAAATGACCACCAGTAAACGGCCTAAAACCAGAAAACAAACCAAGTCCATCACTGAAGAGCAATAGTTCATACAAATGCCAGTGAAATAATAATTATGCTGACAAAAGTCAAAATCAGAATTACAAGTAAAGATTTTGTTAATTTAAACTCACAGCTATGGGGAAAAAAAAACTTAAAATGAAAACAAGGTATAAACAGGGCATCATGATCAACCTGGAAGATGATCGATATATATGTAAAACACTGTAATATAGCAAAGAAATTAAATAAAATTTTTTGTTGGTCATAGATTTCAAAGCTTACTACAAAGCCAGGAAGGCGAGAAACATCACGTGCTGGAGATTCTGAGTTTTCAAAAGGCGCAACCTGGCCACCCATCATTGGAGGTACAAAACCATAGCTGTAGCTTGGAGAAGTATGGACCACTGAGTATTGATGGCCTCCAGAAAACAGTGTAGTCTCCTGCTTGGACTCACTGTATTCTAGCACTGGGTTGGATGAGACATCATCCTCAGCTGCTAAATTTACGGGCAATTGTGATGCTGATTGTGAATGATCGGGATAAGCTTCCTCCTCAGCAGTCGCCAATGCATTTTGATCACTGAATTCCAAGACATGATAGGATGTTTATGTAATATAATAAGACAAGATGAAGAAGTGGGTGATACTCTGAATATTACTTAAAAACAGTTGCAAGACAGTCAAAAATCAAACCAAGGCTGTTTGCGGTAACACACTCGACAATTCTTAGGGCAAAACGGTTCTTCTAAACTGGGTAAAACATAGACCTTGCTGACAAATTATTCTCAGATCATTTACTATTTAAATAAAACAATTGTTAAGTGCGTAGTAACTATCCCGTTCAAAGTTCTGCTTAAAGCAATTACCTTTGCCTGACGATAACTTATATAATGACCACTATGACTCGCTTAAGATAGAAATATACAGAAGAAGATAGGGGAGAAGGTGTTGTATACCCATTCCAGAATCAGATATCGCAATAAACTAAAATTCATAGATTTGACACAATTTATTTAATGGGAAAAAAGAAAAACAAAATCCTTTGACTCCAGACCACGATGACAACTATAACTTCCAATGCTACAGCCGTTGGACCAAAAAAGCCCGAACACATACCTTGCAACCTGATCCTCCATGGTTTCTTCAATAACTTGAGAAGTTTCAGACACAGATGTAGAACTCTTGTCACTCTCCTGGCCATTAACATAGCTAGAAGGCAACCCAAAAGTAGGATCAAAACTTCCAAAACTGAGCTTGGTCCTTTCAGATTCAGGGACATGGATATGATTTGGGATAATAACATGTTGACGCTGTGTAAGATGCATATCCTCCAGCTCCTTCTGCAGCTTAGAAGTTGACTCTTCTGACTCTGGAACACTGGATGCAGGCCTTGGCTTTGCACTGGCTTCAGTAACTTTAGGAACATCAGATGAACCTGCTGTTCCAGAACCCTGAGGAACATTAGTGCTTGTTGGCTTTGGTTTCCACTCCTTATTCGGACCAACTGTCAAAGAGAAAGGGAACATTCATTTCTTGGATCCCAAGCAAGTATACCAACATAGATTACTAATGACTAAGTTAAGAATGAACAATAAGCACCAGGTTCTAAAATCTAGCCTTCAAAACATTTTATTTTTTCCTTTTCAGTTGCATCACATTTCTGTATCTGATTGTACGGCCTTATCAAGTCCAGGAACAATCTTAGTGCTATAGCAGGCAGCAAAAATGTAATGTCAAGCAGACTTGATCTTAGAATCCTGCACACCAAACTCCAAAGATAAGAAATCATATGCTCTGCTAATGTTAAATTGTTTCAGCTTCAGTTCACAACACAGAAAGCTGCAATTTAACTCCATTTAAATATTTCATTGGAAGAAAAATAAGGGCAAAAATCTCCAGAGCAAAGGACTTGCAGAATAAAGTACGAAAAGGGAAATAACTGTAAACAAGTAGCACGGTAGCAGAGATTAAGTCTAATTCTCATAGAAAACTTTTGGTTCACTGGACCTCTTTTTTAAAGCTCAGCTTCGTATTTAAAAATAAAAGGAAATTACAGAAATCTCAAGAAAATCAGCTGAAACAAAACCCAATTAAGGACTAAAATTGATGCTCTAACACCAATCTTTAACGTTTGACTTGGATCTCAAAATATCACTGATGATGGAGTTATCTCACACAAGCACATCAATAACTTCACAATTTCAGAAGACCAATTCAATGCAATTTAATGCAAATGCTAATATGCATTCATACCCTTTTGGGGGCCCACTATCTGTTGTGACCTGCTACCGTAGTTAGAAGAAGGCCTACTACTGGAAGAGCCAGTATGACCTGATGTGGATGAGGGTCGTGAAGAGTCAGTCCCAACTCCTTGGGGCTTGCTTGCCATCTTCCCTTGCACCATTGTGCTACCCACCTCCTCAGCTGCAGTAAGCCATCAACAAAGTATGAGTAATGATTCACACAAGATAACAATGAATAAACTGAAACACCATTCTTGGGAATCCTGACCTGATTTCTCGGCAGAAATAACAAGATCCGATTCACCAGCAGTATGAACTTCTCGTTTAATTGTACCCACTGCGCCATGGACCCGCAAATCATTAGATGGCATCAGTACAGGATCTGATGATGAGAAACAGACTGCTGGTGAAGATGCTGAGGCAACAATTGCTGAGTTACTGGCGCCTGGCTTGGGCTCCCCATGTGGATCCTCTTTTCCAAATGGCATGTTGGGAGTTTTGTCAGCATCAACAGGGAGAACTGCCCCTCTTAACAAGCCAGTGCTAATAGGTGATGAAGTCACTTCATGTTGTTTTATAGCACTGACTTCAGGTAAAACTGTGGCTGGCATTTCACAAGCACTTGCAGATGCGACATTGGGGGAACCATTGGCAACAATAGCAGCAGGGCTGAAAGAAATAAAGTAATTATCATACACACCACAACCTCCCACATGCAACATCATAAAAGCTAGTTGGATTTAGAAAATCACAGGCACCTTGCAGAAAGTGATGTTTCTTTACTTTTCTCAAGAGGTCCTGGCAGAGAAGGAGCAACACCCTTCTCTGTCAATTGATTTGTACCACTGTCCCTTCCCAGGCCAGAATTCTTACCACCATTTGCATCTGAAAAAAGCTCACAATCAACAAATCAGCTCAATGACTATACTGGACCTTAGTAAAAATACTTACCGTCAAACATAAACTCCAGGAAAATCAAGTGTTCTCATGTTACAAAACACAACAGTTTCAGCAACAGGAGTACAACCCATTGCTATTGAGAGCTCTATGCACAAAATCTTAGGCACAAGGCACAAGGTGCAAGTCTGCTCAGGTACAGACAAGTAGGCATATTTTGAAATCAAACATCTTCTAGTAGCTTATAAAAACCATTGAAGAGCCATAACATGGACATAGACTTATTCACAGAGTTCATAGATTCGATAAGGATGATATTTTTCTGCAATTCTCATCATGAGGAAAGCCTTTTGGATCAAATCTTAGTTGCCCAACAAGTGAACCAAGTTTTGGTTGCAGTTGCCATTTGCCTTTTAAGCCTTTCAGCCTAAATAACATTGCAAGGAAACTACAACATAGAATTGAGCATTTAATTTTTTTCATATTATGTGTGCTTAAGTTTTCCATATTATGTGCTAAAAATATCATTCATTCAAGCTACTATGGATTTTATTCAAAATATGTGCTCCAATTTGCTGAAGAGTGAACCATGCACCCAAAGCTTTAAGTAACGACATACAGCTTAATCCCTCAGGTGAATTTGGCTCATGCAGTTTTCAAAGCCACATTGATCCTACCAATGCAGGCATTCTTTCAAGAATCCTTGTCAGAAAAAGCTCAACACTGAGGTATAGCTTTTTAAAAGATGAATTCCATATGCAAGTATATGCAGATATGGCCAAAAAAAGAACACAGGTAAATGCAGCATTACAACTTCACTTATCAAAAGATGGGAGCACCACAGCTATTGAAACTCTTTTAAGCTGTTTCTTAGTAGGAGTTCTTTACCATTTGATGTGTGACGAGGTGAAAAACTTGACCGACTGCCCCTGTTTCCCCATGCTTGAGAGCCAGGTCTCCACCGAGAATCTCCAGACTCCTTGTTATTCGTGTTCTGAAACAATTCAATTTTACTAGTTGATGCAATGTTAAAACTTCAATGCAAATTCAAATACAAAACAAAAGTAATTCATTACACTACATGCACTCATGCATTATGATACATTCAAAACCACTTATCACAAAACAAAATTAAACAAGCAATGTCTTCTGCTTCTCTGCACAAGGAAAAGCCCAACTCTCTGCGAAGTAGCTCCCTAAAATTTACCAAATTCGAAGAGCATTTAATATCTCATGCCTGAGTTCCAAGAATACAAAGAATGGCTTACCTCTTTTTTCCGGTCCCGTTTTCTTTTCACTTCATGAAATGTATCTATCAACACAATATAAACACTAATTACTTCTCAATTTCAAAAGGAAACAGAAAAGAAAATTGCGAGTGCGCATAATCAACTCAATGCAAGTCTACAACCAAAACAGTGATGCAGAAAGCGCTGAAACCCACTGATCAACCAAATTATTATAATCTAAAGGATCACAGGAAACTAAAAAAATAGTTATTCAAATAAATTTCTCCAAAAAAGGAAATAATAAGGCAAAGGGGTTTTACTTAAAAACAATTAAAGCAGTCATTGACTCACTAACTGCTAAATCTAAATAAACCCCACCAGTCAAAAACATTAGACCAAAAAAAAAAAAAGGGCAAAAAAACCAAACGGAGAAATAAGCATAAAGAGAAAACCCCCCATCAAAGCAAATCAAAGACCCAATTCAATATCCACTTCACCCAGCCCGCATTCGAAAACCCGAACCAAATAGAATCCCCAAAAGGTCTACGAAAATGGGACAATCAATAATTAAAAAAAAAATTCCCCACAAAAACCCCAAAAACAATGAGCTCAAAGCAGAAGCCAGCAACAACGAGAACGGAAGAAAAAGACGATCAAGATTTAGGGGGAAAAAAAAATGGTGGGTAACCCTGGAGGAGAAGCCTTTGAGCGGTTTCATTGGGATCCATGTTACACTCCTTGAGCATTGCATAGATTTCTTCTTCACTGTGACTGCTCGTGATCTCCTTTATGGTTTGAATCATCTTCCTCGTACTGCCCGACATCGAAAGCTTGGACCCGCCACCGCTCATCTTCACTCCCCAGCAACTCCCCTTCCCTTCCCTTCCCTTTCTTCTGTAGGAAAACGCGAGACCCCAAAACTGGGGAGCTGGTCAGAGAGAGAGAGAAGAAGAAGGTGTTGAAGATGATGATTGATAGATTGAGTGATTGATACTTACGATACTTGAGAAAGAGAGAGAGAGAGAGAGAGAGAGAGAGTTGCAATATTTTTGAGTGATTGTTTTGTTGATGGGTTTTTGTTTCTTTGAATTGATCTAAAGCTGAAAAGAAGAAGAGCGAAACAAGAGGAAGAACAAAGAGAGAGAGAGAGACAGAGGGAGGGAGCACGGCAATATGTCTGTGTTTGATGTGTAGGGCTTATTGTTTTTTTTTTTTGGACCAAGGACTTGTTGGTTTGGGAAATGGTAAAGAGTACACTAAAATAACAAAGAATTTCAATTCACACTTTAATTTTTATAATATTTATATATAATATATTTAATAATATATAATAATTTATTTATTTTTTAAAAATTTTAATTATATAATGATATATATTATTTTGTTGTTATTTAACTAAATATTATTATTTAATATTTTTTAATAAGAAACACGTGGACATGCAATAATAAGAATTTAACATAATCAAATAGTTAACGAAAAATGTTTAGTAGTTTTATTTAAATTACTTTAAAATAGTTATATATATATCAATCGTTGGATAATTGAATTTCGGATATTCATGTATCTAACAGTTTATATCATTTTGTAACTATTTTAAAATTATTTAAATGAAACCATATAGTGTTATCCAGAGTTAAAATCAAAAAAATAAAATACATGAGTTCTTAGATTTTGCTGGATTAAAACATAGCTACTTATGTCACATTAAGAATAATTTATATAATAATGTTCTCCAAAAAAATAATAAGTTATATAATAACACACTTTTGGTTTTTTTTAAAGGGATGGGTTTATATTTGGGAGGATTTGTTTATGCCACTGAAAAATAAGAAGTGTTAAAAGTTATTTTATCGTATTGTTCTGATTATAAGGTTTTTAACATATATAGTTAATATAATATTTGCTATGATGACAGCAAATGTTTTGGCACTTGGCTCTTGTTAGGTATCATGTCTTTGTGGATTTTCAATTAGAATAAAATTTTTGCTGCATGAATTTTAATAATTAAATAGTTCATGGTTTAACTTGATCTGTTAATTAAAGGAAGAAAATAAATTAACACGACTTGATTTATATGTCTGATTTAAATGAATCCAACGGCAAAATTTAAAGTTTAAACCTACTAGATGGCTTAATTATATAATCCACTTATTTATACTAATTATTGGGGTGAATTTTCCATTAAAACATGTAGATAATATTATGACAAGTAAAATAATAGGATATAGAAGATGTAATATAATACTCAAATAAATATGCTATGCTACTATGCCAACTTTTATTTCATTTATTTATTTATTAATTCTGAGCAGGTGTATACCAACAATTATCTTACTTCTTATTGGTCACTTGATTTTCCAGGGAACGTGCATTTTCTTGGGCGGACGACTTGGACTCGGATTCCTGCGGACTGACTTTGGTAGCAAGGTGCTAACAAATGGTTGCGTTGCGCACGCATGATTGTTCGGTGGACTCGCCAATCCTTTTCTTTGTTAATAAACAGGCATGGAGAGGAGTTTGTCGCATATAAATGGAAATTATTGTGTTCATTACATTCAACTATGTTTGGAAACATTTTCATTTTCCCTACGTTAGGATCAAAATTTAATTTACTTTTGTAAAATAAGATATTAAAACATAGATATGCTAGTTCGTTAAGAGTCGGTGGTTATGATAGAACTCGAACCTACGATTTATGAGGTTGAAATCTCGCTCGCTTGACACGGTCCTATCGTGAAATATTGAACTCGCCAATCCTGGCCGTTCGTATCTGTGGCTTTGTACTGCATTCACATCAGTTAGGTGCACTAAGCACAAATAATTGGAGAGAAATTTGTGTTGATAATGTAGTTAAAGACATATAGTGGATATGTGTGATTTGAATTGTTAGATCGTAAAATATGTATTTAATTTAATAAAAAATAAATTATTAGATATTATTAAATTAATTATTTATCTTTTATGTGTTTTATTAAATGTGTGTATGTAATTTTGCTAATTGAAGTCGATTACAGTTCATATTGATTTTGTACTATAATTGGATCATTCGTCCAAACCAGGGGAAGAGGCAGCCAATGATGATACGCTCCCTCCGAAAAAAGGAAACAAAATGATGTCCATAACTAGTCGTATAATGGAACCGGAATTGTACTGAGAAAATTGTTTGTCAGAATCGGTTCCATAAAATGAAAAAAAGAAAAAGGTCATTTCTCTATTTTAAAAGTGAGACTATTTTGGAATCACACGAAATTGGACATAGTCTGAAACTAAAATCAAAATCTGTATATTGTAATTCTGAATTAGAAATTGAAGGTCCTGTTTGGTAATAATTTTGTTTCTTATTTTTTGTTTATTTTTCATGAAAAAATAGAAAACATGTTTGGTATTAATTTTATTTTCTATTTTTTGTTAAAATGTTAAAAGTGTTTTTCAAAGAAAAAAATAAATCGAAAAAATAATAAAAACTAGTTTTCTCATTTTGTTTTTAACTTTCTTTTCTATACTTTTTCTCATAACCTTTTATCTCTTTATCCACCCTCTTTACCATATCTCTCTTTGCTCATCCTCTCTCTATCCCTCTATATTTTTTCTCTCTCTACTCTTTCTCTCTCTACTCATTCTCTCACTACCCTCTCTCTCCTTTTTCTATCTCTACCATTCTCTCTCTACCGTCTCTTCCCCTTTTCTATCTCTATCATACTCTCTCTATCGTCTCTCTCTCTCCTTTTTCTCTCTCTGCTTATTCTTTCTCTACCCTCTCTCTCCTTTTTCTCTTTCTACCATTCTCTTTACTAATTCTTCCTCAACCATTCTCTCTACTAATTCTCTCTTTACTCTCTCTCCCTCATTTTTCTCTCTCTACCATTGTCTCTTATTTTTCTTGCTCTACCATTCTCTCTACTCGTTCTCTCTTTGCCCTCTCTCTCTCTCTCTCTCTCTCTCTCTTCTCTCTACCATTCTTTGTCTACTCACATTCTCTCTCCTTTTTCTCGCTCTACCATTATCTCTCTGCCCTCTCTTTCTTTTTTTCTCTCTCTACTATATTCTCTACTCATTCTCTCTCTTTTTTCTTATTTTACCCGTCTCTATACTCATTCTCTCTCTACCTTCTCTCTCTCATTTTTCTCTCTTTATTATTCTCTTTACTCGTTATTTCTCTATTCTCTCTCTCTTTTCTCTCTCTACGTTTCTCTCTCTACCCTCTCTCTCTCTCTCTCATTTGTCTCTCTCTACTATTTTGTTTACTCATTCTTTCTCTCTCTTTTTTCTCTCTCTACTCATTCTCTCTTTACCCTCTCTCTCTCTCTCCCCCCCATTTTTTGCTCTATATTCATACTTTTTTCACCATTTTTTTCACTATCCCTTTTTTATCTACTTTTGTATTCTTATAAAAAAAAATAAAAATTGACAGTAATAAACACAAAAATTTAACAAACAGTAAAAACAAAAAAATTAAAAATCAAAACAAAAAATTAACAGCGTCTCTAAACGGACCCCGAAACTTTACCAATTACAGTTCTATAACAATTTCCTATATATTGGTACTATTTTTTTATAGTGTCACCATAACAATTGTCAAAACAAATTCCAGTCTTGCGCACATAGGACGCATACACATGACAGTCCTCTTGGCTAATCTTTTGCGTCCATGTTTACCAAATTGGGACACTATTCACAATTTTACGGGCCACTACTTTGTGATCTAACATTGTGTTTGGAAGGAGAGAAAAGCGGGAGAGGGAGAGAGAGAGGAAAGTTAGAGAATTAAAATAAATTATTTTGTTTAAGAAATGTTTGAAAAGTAAAAGGGAAGAAATTTTCTAATTCCTTTAATCTTCCCTATATCATCAAAACTAATCCTCTAAAAAATAAGAGAAAAGCTGTTAATTCTTCTACTAAATTTATTAACTGACTCAATTGCCTCTTACATAATTTAAAAATTACAATTTTACCTAAACAAAATATTTAAATAAAATTTATTATAAATGATAAAATTGTTATTTTAATACATTTTATATTCCTCTCTCTCACTTTCCACCTTTTTCCAAACAAAAGAATTTATAATTTTCTCCTTTTCCATTACCATTTCCCAAACGCAAGAAATGATAGAAAATATTCATCTCCTCTAATGATCATCTCCCTCACTTTTCTCTCGCTCAAGAATTTTATCTAAATATAGTATAAATGTCGAAGATCAAATAGACAAAACATAAAAATTACAAGTAACCTGTAAAAGGACTTAAATTTGTCAAAACTATAGAAATTCAGAGAAACTTCGTGAGAAATCCACACGAACAATTGGATGCATGAACAATTTGATGGCAAAGTCTTTATCAATCCATGGACCACCTATGTAAGATTAGGTTTCTTTTAGCCTTTTCCCTCATAGTGATAATGAAAAGAAACTGAGAGAAATGTGAATGCCATTACTTCCATTAACATTTGTTGCCTATAAGGTGAAAAAAATACTGCAAAAAAAGGTTGTTATTTATTCATGCCTAGGATGTATGGACACAGACATGGGAAACAGACACGATACAAGGACGCAGAAATTTTTAAAAAATTAGAACACGGCTACGACGTAGACACAACTATAAAATCTATTAAATATTATATATGTATGTATGTAATTTAAATATTTTTAATAAAGTTAAAATTTTTTCTATATATAGTGCATAAATTATTATGATATTTTATGATGTAACTTGTATTTTATTCATAATTTTTTGAAAAAATATTATATATGTGTGTGTATATATATATATATATATATATATATATATTATATGTATGTGTGTGTGTGTATATATATATATATATATATAACAAAATATTTAAACAAATAATATATATGTGTGTGTATAATACACTAATTAAAATATCAAATACATATAAAAGTGTCTGACATATGTATTAGAAGTATTCGACACGTGAATTAAAAGTGTTTGATACGCGTGTTTGAATTTTTTTATTTTTATTTTTTGTTAGACACGTTTCGGAGTGTCTAACATGTGTCTAAGAGTGTCGTTTCTAATACGTATATCCGACACTGACACTCATTATTTTAAAATATTTTAAAAGTATCCCTTTTTTTCTATATTCATGCCATACAACTTCTTTTTATGGGATAAACCTGTTTATGTAAACTGTCACAATCGATCAAACATGAAATGGCCCGACAAATTCATGACTATTGACCGGCGGCTGGTCATAAACTGATAAAAAGAGCAGTTGAGTTTTGAGTGTGAACCGACAAAGGGAATATTCAAGTTGAATCGAGCCACTTTCCAAACTCAATTAATTCAATAAGTACTATTATACCCTATATAATTTGACGAAAATTCAACAATAATTTAGGTAGTTAGAAATAATAATCTTCAACTAAAAAATTTTAATTCGAATTTTAGATATTTTTTTTATCATTTCTTATCTTTTACTGTTAGATTATTAGTTCTAAATGATATATTTTGCTATAATTTAATTTTGATCTTACCTTTGCCTACCGCGCAAAATTATTTGACATTTCAGTAGATTGAAACTTAACATGTGATTTACTATTGAGTTCCACTTTTGGAATAATATGGATAACTTTTATGGAAAGAAAATCTTTAGCTCAAATTACGATCGACTTATCTTTTCATCATAAGTCTGAATATTTGCAAAAGCTTTGTTAACAATTTCAATTTATCAGTGATGAAGTGTATTGAAATTATCTGCTATTACTTCAATTATTATTAAGTCTTTAATGTATAATTTATTTTAAAAAGGCACCGATCATTAGACGCGAAAGTGGAAGACGACTCCCTGGCCGGCCGTGCAGAGTAGACTTTTACATCTTAACAAATTTGACTCATTCAACAAAGTAAGTTTTTTGGCGCATAAAGTGGCATAAATCAATAAAACAAATGTTCTCCATGCGACAGAAATAAAAAAAATCCACTAGGAGATTCTCTAATTATACTAGACCTTTATGTATACCAACTTTTTGAGCTAATGATGGTATTATTATCACTAATGCAATGATTTTTTTAATTAAAGAAATTTATCGAGCAATGAATTGATATTATAGAAGTAATTATTTTTATTTTTATAATAAAAGTCTACTGAAATAGAAATTCAGATTATTAGTTATGATGTCCACTTTTTTAACTACTGAGTATCTTAATTAAGACATCTAATGTAAATCTTTAATTATAATAATAATAATCTATTATCGTATGTGACACGACCACTTGGTCCTGCCAAGTTTCTTGATTAGTATAAGCTGTGGGTGGAAATGCCAATGAAACGAAAGAGTTTATAGACAAGATTAAACACTTTTTTTTTTTCACTACATACAAGTTTACGTACTGAATAAATAAACGTTAAGATTGTATTTATGGATAATTCAATATTTGCAACATTGAAGTGACCTAAAAATTAATTCCTTAGATAATACTACGCATATACATTGTTTTAAATGAAAATGATATAGGTGACATAATAATTATATATTCAAGAAATGTCTCCTAAAATAATATATGTAAATTTTTTTTTGTTAATTAGATCTGAAAATTAATTTCAAGACTTTCAATTTCAGGTAAAATAATATTTTGATAAATAATGGTTATTAGAGTCAGGTGAAGTTAGATCCTACGAGAATGGGCCAAGCCTAGTGGACCTACTTGAATGATTTTGTTGCAGATCAAAACCGACATTAATAATTCAAACAAAATTCCACTTGAACCGATAAAGCGATTCATACAAATCAGGTGAAAAATTACGAATCGGAATTCTATCAAAGTTGAGTGACATGGTGCCGTAAACTTATAATTCAAGTGATACTAATAATATATTAGTTGATGCGAAATTAAAGTATTATGATACTTTCTTCAATTTATTCATTTGAATATTATTATTTTCTTTAACAGTTTAATTTTATAAGATTCTATAGATAGAGATTTTACTTTTTGAAAAAATAAAACAAGAAAGCAAAAGAAAATCGCAATATTAGTTGGAAAATATTGCAATTTCTTCAGAAAAAATGGTCTGAATTAAAGAACCAATCATTCCTTTTACTAGTGCTTAAGAACTTTGAGAGCAGTAGAGCACTTACTGACCAACAAGTCAGTTACCCCCTTACAAGGAAAGCAATTTCCTAATGGTAATGCTAGTGATGAAGCATTTTTGAGTAATATAGTTTTATCTTTATGTTTAAAGAAATTATAATGACAATGGTCAGCTTCAAAGTTGAAATAACATTTTTTTTTTTTGGTGTGGTCACATAAATAAATGTCTAAATTCTTAATAGTACGCCTCACAAGTCAGGAAGTAGTAAAAAATAATTTGTGATTACTAATGATATACCATATTATAATTTCAGGAAGAATGAAGAGTAAATTTGTAATTTTGAGAGATTCTGTTATTCCGGAAATTAAAGTCTCTCGGACAATCACAGACTTATGCCTATCAGTTTGTGCAATGTGGCTTACAAAGTCATTGCTAAAATGATAGTTGCCCGCCTGAAACATCTCTTGCCAGTATGGGTTGCCCCGACTCAAACAAGCTTCGTTCCAGGGAGGCAAATCACTGATAATGTGGTGATTTTACAAAAAGTGATCTACTCGCTTAGTGGCTTCCGAGGAAGAAAATGTGGTATGGTCTTAAAACTTGATATTGAAAAAGCTTATGATCGGTTGAGTTGGGACTTTATTTGTTGAACCTTGCATAAGTTGGGGCTCCCTAGTACTCTAACCGATTTGATCATGGAATGTGTTACTTCGTCCAGGATGTAAGTTCTCTGAAATGGATTTTCATTGGCGCTGTTTAAGCCCACCCGTGGACTTTGCCAGGGAGATTCCTTGTCTTCACATTTGTTCTTTCTGTGCATAGAACAATTATGTCATTTAATTGAGCAAGCCGTATGGGAGGGTGCTTGACAACCGCTTTTCCTATCTCGAGGGGGTCCCACTTTATTACATTTATTTTTCACGAACGGCGTTGGTCTCTTTAGGGAAGCTATAGTACAACAGATTTGGGTTATTAAAAGATGCTTGGACTCTTTCTGTGCTAGTTCAGGGTAGCAAGTGAATTTGAAGAAGTTGCACATTTTCTTCTCTAAGAATGTGCCCATTAGTGTTGAGCGGCAGATTGCACGCGCATCCAATCTTATTGAGACCTCTGATTTAGGGAAGTATTTGGGGTTGCCGGTTCTCCATGGTCGTGTTACCAATGCTACTTATAAAGTCGTGCTTGATAAAATTCAGTCTAATCTTGCAAGATGGGGGGGGGGCACAACACCTTTCCTTTGCAGGGTGATTGACTTTGTTGAAATCTATTAGTACCGCTATTCTAGTTTTAAAAAAGTTACATTCCCAAAGAAAATGTGGCTGAAACGCTGTCTGAATGAAACTGATCGAATTTCATGTGCAAACAACTGAATTTTATGTGTAAAGAAATAACAGTAATTTTTTCTTTTTAATTTTAGTTGCACTTGAAATTTGAGACAGTTACAGTCGGCTTTCCTCTCAATTGGCATGTGCTACTGAATTGACAAGTGGCACCATAGTTTCCTCTGGGGTGATATTGCAGCCCACAAAAAGGTTCATTTAATTAACTGGACCACAGTATGTAAGCCTAAAGGTTTGGGGGGTTTGGGGACAAGGAAAGTGCGCCCCATGAATTGTGCGATGCTTGCAAAGTCGAATTGGCAATTACTTCGAGAAAAAGATAGTCTATAGTATAGATTCTGCAAGCTAAGTACTGCCATGGGAGTACCGACCATGTGTCCTTTGATACGAAATGAAATGCCTCTCTTACTTGGCGAGGGATGGTGCAATTCAAGCATTGTCTGGGGAATGGTCTACTTCGCCGGGTGGGGAATGGAGCTTCGGTTCTATTTTGGACTGACTGTTGGTTGTTGCCTCAGCCTCTTCTCGATTTTTCCAATTCTTTTATTTCCCAAGATGAGTTGGCCTTGCCGGTTAAATATTACTGGGATTAGTCCCAGGGATGGAATTGGAGTTCACTTCATGGAAAATTATCCTTGGTAGCTAAGTAGCTTCCTGCAGCCGTTAAGCTCTCTTCTGACCCCTTGGTCGAGGATGCTTATGGCTGGGCCTTTTTGCCTAATGGCTCTTTATCGATGAAGTCTGCTTACATGGTTTTGATGGGCTAAACCCATTCCTCTTGACAAAAGGCCTATGGTTCTCCTTAGAAGCTTATGGTGCCCGAGCGCATTCAGTGTTCTCTGTGCCAAGTCAGTCATTCCTGTATTTTAGCTAACTATGAGCGTTGGCAAAGAGGATTTGACTCCATGAATTTATGTCCTATCTGCCACGATCAAGTGGAGACTGTCTTGCATTTACTACGAGACTGCAGGAAGGCGGCTATGCTTCGGAAGCTCTTGGTTTAACCTGCTCGTCGTGCTATTTTTTTTAGTTTGATCAAGGATAATTTCACAAAATCTAAAACATAATTTTGGGGGGTTACATTGTCCAGATTGGCCGATTCTATTTTCCATGACTTGCTGGTGGTGTTGGCGTTGGCAAAACACTCAAGCCTTTGAAGGAGTTTCGGTGTTGCGTTATTCTAAGGGATTTCTCCTTAATGCTGCAACGGATTGTTTAAAGGCATGGGAAACAAAGCGATTAGGTTCTTTCTGGTCCAGTAAGCAACATCAGTTTATCAGTTGAGGTCCTCCGTTGCCGCCATGGATCAAGTTGAACACTGATGGGGCTGCGAAAGGATGTCCTGGACTTGCTAGGGCCGGTGGAGTTTTTTGCGATCACAACGGGGACTGGATTGGTGAATTTTATAGTAATATTGGCTATGCTTCTGCTCTTGCGGCCGAACTTTGGGGCCTTTTTCATGGTCTCACTTGTGCATGGACCTTGGGGTTTAAAAAACTTCTTGTTGAAATGGATTCCCATGCTGCTTTGGCCGTGATTTGCAATGGTGTTTCTCCTCCTCATCCACAAGCCAATCTGATCAAGGATTGTAGGGACTTGTTGCAGCGCTTATGGGATGTTAGGCTTGTCCGTGCCTTCCGAGAAGCCAACCGGACCGCCGACTAGCTAGCTTCTTTTGCCTTGTTATACCCTTTTGGTCTATGCTTCTTGGACCAACCCACAGTAGAGTTGAAACGTATCCTTGTTGAGGATGCTCAAGGAGTCTGTCATCCTAGAATGATAGCTTTGTAATGGGTTTTCCCACCTTTCTTTAGCCAATAAAAAAAAAAGCAAATTAAAAAAAAGATTAAAAGTGAAATAAATAAAAATTACCTAAATAAGGTAAGGGCGATAATGTATTCTTTTTTTATTATCAAAAAAAAAAAGATTATGTTTTTTTTTTTTTTCTGCAGTTTAGAGCCTGGGTAGCCCATAGTTGGGCATTGGGTGATGGAGGTACGAGGACTGGGCATGAATTCAGATCACCGTTTGGCGTGGTGAGAACACACTTTCCCCACCACTGGGATTTGGGCTGCTCTAGGCAATAATGTATTCTCTAGTTAGTCTTTAGACTCCTAATGGTTATGGCTCGTTTTGTCCTCTAACCATTTCAGCCCGTGATTTCAGGAGTAGGCCCGCCATAAATTGGTCTTTGCTATGTACTAGGCAATTAGTAATTGAAGGATAAAAAGGAATTAGGTATTAAAAAAAAAAAGAAAATAGAATGTAAAATCTCTATTAACAATGTTTAAAATTTTATCTTGAAATACTAGGTGACATCTCATATCAAGCAATAACGTAGAAATAAAGTGATATAAAACGTGAGATAGAAGAATTGAAAAAAATTTAAAAATAGATAAATTATTAGACAATATTTGATAAATTATGTGACTATTTTAGTACATCTTAACGTTAAACTGTGAAATGAAACAAAATCAATTTTGCTATTAAAATTAAATAAAAGAACTTTTGATTGTAAGATTCACAATTTTTTTTGTTTAATATGCAATAGGTAAGATACTTATTCAATTTACGACAGATATAAAGATAAGTTATGACATATATGTTGAATTTTGCGACGCATTAATAAATAGATTATGACTGATAAAATGAATTTATGAAGGTTTAGACTTTAAAATATAACATGTATGACATAATAATTTAGGAGCTGAAGTTACAGAAAAAAAAAAAAAAAAGTAGTCTATTTCACTATGTCTTAGATAGTAACAAAGTAGCTTTCATCCAACTATAACAGTTTATCTATATTTTCCTTCATCAAATTTTAATCATACAAGGATATATATTAATTTTCGCTAATTTTTATTACCTAAATGTTCTAACTTTGTCTTTCTAAAAAATAATATATTAGACACAACTATATTACAAAACAAAACTACTCTCTTTTCAGTAAGAGCCAAACTTTATACCCTTATACTATTTATTTTATACTAGGAAATGAGTATAAAATAATAAGATTTTAATATTATCACAATGACTTTGATGGTTTCAAATAACACTTAATTGTGCAATAAATCATTGTGATCTCTATAATGAAATAATTATTGTTCTCAAATGCAAAATATTCTTTCGGTCACTATTTTTACTTTTCATCATTTATTATAATTTTCTATCTATCATACAAATCAATCATAAGTTCCATATAAGTGTTGCAATCTTTTAGACTCATATGAAATAAAGAGTAATTGTAGTTAACTGCAAAATAAGATTCATTTTGATTTCAACAAGCACTTACAAACTTCCTTTTATAATATATGAGAACAAGAAATTTTATGATAGATTTCTAAATATACTATTATTTTTGTCGAAAATTATAACATCTATTTACTATGACATAATCTTTATCTATTATTTCATGGTTTTTATCATTGATCAATACTAGTGAAATTTATTAGGTGAGACAAAAATGTATTTAACTAATATGTTGTTAGACTTTTTAAATAGAACTATATAACTATTTATTACAATTTATTTGTTGTCATCTACCGTTACTCGATTAATTTATCATCATTTAGTGTTCTTTTGCCATATATGAACAATTTCTTATTTACTAAAATATAAAAAAAATATATTAGATCTATATATGGATGGGTAAGGCACCTTTATTTTTTTATCCATCTTTAATTTTCAATCTTACCCTCAAACTAATTGAAAAAATCAAATAAATTAAAAGTGGCTAGTAAAGGGGACACGTTACGTGTGCCCACTTTGGTCCCTTTAAGAGTTAAGCCACTTAATATTTCTCATTTAAAAGTATCTATTTTAATTAATTTCTTCTAAGAAATAAGAACATGGGTACAATTCTCAAAAATTTTTGACCAATTTCTTACTTGAATACAACAAGCCTTTAATTTTTTATAAAAACAGTTATACTTTCTACAATAAAAAAAATAAATTATATTTTTTATTACAATAAATATAACTGTTATTAAAAAATATTAAAGACTTGTTATATTAAAAAAAATCGAAAAAAAAAGTTGTGACCGTGGACCTTTTCCCTTCTTCTAAACACTTCCTCTTGGTACAATGGACGAGACTTTGACCAAGCTTCCTTTCCCAAATTGGCATGCAAATGAGTCAAAAGACAAAGCAATCCCACGTGTACACGTCTTTCCTTAAAGCGCCTGAAAATTCGTGGTTCCTACTAAGAGTCGTTTTTGGCACAACTGGTTAGTTGCCTTGAGACCAGTTCAACTCGAGCTCCTGAATTCCACCGCCACACAAATCCTTATTTACAGTAATCAGCCTCTCCCGCTTCTCTTACAACATAAACTGCTTTGAATTCCATTACCCATCACAGCTTTTTTCAACCCATCGCAAGGAAAAGAGTCTAGTTTGACAAATTTCAAATTTTTTCTTTTTTTGTTCTTCCTTTTCTTGTTTTCACTTCAAGGGACAACGGCAATAGCTAGATGGATGCTTCTTTCATGCCTCGTCTCGCTTCTGGTTTGCTCTTTGTTGATCACCGTCACGAATGCTGATGATTGTGGAGAAAACGCAATTCAAGGTGATCCACAGAGATGCAGAGCGGACGAACATCCTGCAGATGATGATGATGATTTCGACGAACGACGATAAATACAACGTTGCCAAAAAAATGCCCACCAAGACGCAAATCAATGCTCGTTTGTTGTCATCCACTGAAGCAGGCTTGTTTCCT
The DNA here is from genome assembly GCA_037832335.1 of Carallia pectinifolia. Taxonomy (NCBI): domain Eukaryota; kingdom Viridiplantae; phylum Streptophyta; class Magnoliopsida; order Malpighiales; family Rhizophoraceae; genus Carallia; species Carallia pectinifolia. The sequence continues at coordinate 17,719,344 of CM075447.1, read as the reverse complement.
GATGACCATGACCATGACAGTGATGATGAGCTATAGCCTGAAAATGAAGATATAGAGACGGAGATAACAGTGCTGGGACATTGAGCTGCTGACGGTCCTCCCACAACCTTCTCCCCAATTTCAGGGCCCAAGGGCTAGTGATTTTCACTGTTTTTGTGGAGGATTTGCTGTTGCTTTTGCTTCATTTGCTCTCTTGTTCTTACGCCTAACCTTTTCCTTTTCCTTTTGAATCGAGTATGGTTTTTTACAATTAAGTTTATGTGGACAAAGGAATGAATTCTAAAGAAATCGTGAAAAATTTCTTCCGAGTCCATATAAACTCAAAAAGCTCTTCACCATCTGATGGCCCTTCTACAAAAATACCAAACCATTTTGCTGCTTCCCGATTAACTTGGCGGAAAGCGAAAAAGCAGGACATGTCACAAATTATAATTTGGGGCTAAATTTTGAGATTACTAGCAATTGTAGCCGTGACCTGTTTAACCGACTCAAATTTGCAAAATACATGGTTTGTCTTCTTATGTCTAGAGAAGAGTGAAAATATGCAGATTATAATGTAATCTCATAAATTGTTCGAAGGCAATCCGCAAGCCAAAGAAATTGGTTGGATTGATCCTAGTATAAAAATTCAAATGTGTTTAGCCTTGGTTGGAAGTCAACCATCAACAACAGTCTTACAAATGTTTGGTAAATTTTTTAGTTGTACTCTTAAATTCATCTTTATTTTTATATATGACTATTTATTTAAATTGTTTTTTAAATATTTTTCACTTTTTAGTGTCAATTATATTTTGTATAGACTAAACTATTCTTAAAAAATATTTATACTATTTTTTTAATAGTCACATTGGTTAGACTTGTATTTCTATTTTACGAATATTTATATAAATAAAACAATTGCTTTTTTTTTTTGAACAAATCTTAAATAATATTTTTTTTTCAATTCAAATATTTATTGATATTAAATATTATATTTTTTATTATCTTCAGGACATTAATAAGTTTTTTTAAGTTTAAAATTAAGTAAAAAAGTTCTCAATATTATTTATAAAATATTTATTTAAAATTATTATAATATATTAATATAAAAGAAAGATCAAAAGTCACGAGCTTATGACTTGAAGAAGAACCGAGAGACGACTAAGCCCGAGATAGCGAGGGTGGTCCACAGCTGGACCTATGAAAAATAGCCTCCTCTTAATTGGATCCAATCTCGATGGATCTGATTTCCAATAGTAATCTGCCCATTAAGAAACAACTCACAAAACAACTCAATTGGGCTTTGGTCTAAAAGCATCGAATAAAACCGCAGTCCACAACTCAACTCCATTGAGTCAAGAGTCCCAAGATTATTAATTGATTTTTTTAGAAGATAAAGTTATCTGTGCTTTTCTACACAATGTAGCGACACGGCTCTCAAAATGATAAATATTAAAAAGGTAAATGCAATTGTACATAATTAATAATATGACACAAATATAATTATGATATTCTAAAAATTGAGTTAATGTAGAGTAAGATAAAAAAATATTATTTTATTTATTGTGTTTATTGGTACGTGTATCACTTTATTTTTTATAATAATATCTCTATTATCTTATCGATCATGTCACATCTTTGTCCAATAATAAATTTTATACTCTTTGCCATTCGATTGTTGGTTCTTGTACTCGACAACAAAATTGAAATAAATTTACTGCATGCGAATTTAGGTTTTGCTACACTTCATTTATTAGCAGTTATATGGAGTGTAGTCAACACAAATATTCGAACATGAGTCATAAAGAAAGAGAACCAATAATCTAGCATTTAATTTAATAATATGTATATCCTCCAAGATAAATATCACAACCCTAACTTACCAAATTTCTTAATATCATTGTCGCTAGCATAATTTTCCAATCTCCTGAAGGTAACAAAGCTCTTGGTATAAGAAGTCCAATGTAAACACTTCACCGATTTTGTGTTCAAAATTTTCTTTGAGGTCTTCGATTGCAGATGATACCGAAATAATCCTTTGTAAGCCCAAAACAGCACCAGTTCGGCATTTTCAACAATCACCACCTTTATGTCATTTATTTCGTTGCCGGGAGTAAATGGATAGCGCTTTAAATCGCATTCAAGACAGATCCGATATTTGTTAACCCAAACCCAATTGACATAATCCTGCAGGACCCACACGCCAATCTTTCCGCAACAAAACATACATAATGCCAATTGGCTTCCTATTTGCAAAAGTTGCATGCCAGGCGTTGGACGAGAATGGCACATACTTCCTGGGCAAGGACTGACATTAAATTCTTCGGTTTCGAAGGTAAAAGTCATGATAAGTGGCTTATCTTTGACCATCCAGTGCATAAGCCCTGCGATACATATAGGAGCCACTCCTACCTGAGGCCAGTAAACAAAAGAGCAAAGTCTTCTCCACCGCAAAGTACGCAAACTGAAAACTAAATACTCCCTATCATTGTTGATTTCAGTTGCATAAAGTATCCTATAATCTCTTATCAAAGGGTAGAAATAAATTCCACACAAATAACCTACTCTGTCAGGTCCTTTTAGTAGGAATCGTCCTGGCTTAAGGGGGTTCAACACATAGAAAAAATCGCTACCACCTGACAATGGAGCAAACAAAAGCAACCCATGGCAGCAACCAAGGAGGAGTAACTCTCCTATTGGGGGCATAATTGACGAAAAATGGACTTTCTCAATCATCTTTTTCTTCTTAGCTTTTGTATCAAGAAAGTAAAATTGCTCCTACCGCCCAGCAAGATAATGCAGAAAAGTACTTGAAGGAGCATTTGTGGCATGCAAAAGAGTAAAATGAGGAGTTAAGGTCAGAGCTTCCCATCTCTTGGACACTTTACGACATCTGAGAACCAAATGAGCAGGAAGCCTACTGAGGATTTCAACAATGAGATCGTTGGGAAGTGGACTAACTTCCTTTCTATTGATTAAGTGTTTGAAAATGCGTGTCAACCGTATAAAGTTGCCAAATGCCATCCTGTCAAAAAGACAAACAAAATATGTTAGGAATTGGAATTCTATCTTGCATGTAAGCATTCGCTGTGAAGAATCTTTTTCCTTTGAGTGTCTGAAGATCATTTTATCCAACGTATATTTTATTAGCTCTACCATGCTTTCTATCAAAAACTGAGGCAAAAGAGAAGGACACTTACATACTGAATTACTAATCAAAATAATCAAATTATAAAGTTTATTTTCATACAGAGAAAAGAGATGTACTAGAAAACTAAATATGGCTAGTCCACACTTGGGGTGCAAGCCATCTGGATAGTTAATTTGTTATACCTCAGTTGCTCCTCTAGGGAAGGAAGCAGAATTTTGATTGCAACTGGGAACCTAAAGAGTATGTTGAGCCCTGGGGCTGTTCAATTCTAAATTTCTAATCCACAAAGTGACTGAAAACCGTCATATATTCCGTCATAAACGTCCAAAGCCAGTTAATTGAGCTGATAGCAGATGAAGAAGAAGAAGAAGAAGAAGAAGAAGAAGAAGAGAAGTACCTGCTAATAGATGATAATGAGTTCTCTTATTCAAGTTCAGAAGCTGGGTTGCAAATTCTGTAAAACCAAACTGTTATACCTGCCACCCTGAAAGGGCAAGAGCGAGAAGGCTGGATTTGTTGCTATTGCTGGTCGCTCCACACAAATGGAGAGACGGGAAGATCGCTGCTACTGCTACTAAGAATCAATATATATTCACTCTAAAAGCAATTGGGTTGGATAACCTCAGTCTACAGTATTTTGTCTGCCTTGCTCTGTTGCTTGTTATTTTGACCGTGTTCACCTGAAACTAATGTGTTAGATTAGACGGTAAAAAATCACCGGGATGAAATAAGAGCAGGCATGAAATAAAGAACGAACAATAACACAATGTTGGGCAATCAAACAAAATACATAAAGTACTCCAAAGGTGCATGTTATTATTGCCCTGAAACCCAAGCAGAAAGGAGCATAGAAAGTTTACAGAGCTATGCATGATGCCGAACTCAGGGGATGTCGTTCCTATACTAATCATTGGCGGAAAAAAAAAAAAAAAAGGAAAACCAAGTTAATTCCAGCAATATCACTAATTCCCATAACTGAAAATTTGTTCACCTCAATTTTGTGGAGCGATTGAAATTGAATTTAGGATGAAAATCGAGATTTAAAATAAGGTGATTGATTAGATAAAAATAAATATTTCAAATTGTGATTTTGGGAAAATAACAATCTATAAGTGTTTGGTTTAATTTCTAATAATGTTTAAGAGTTGTATTTGTGACGGAGTTCTATTTATACTAGGAAACATGAGACGTAAAATCTGATTACATGAATTCCTAACTGATTTCTTGCAACAAACCCCCTTGTCCTTTCGATGCAATTGCAAACAACTCAAACTCTTTGACTATTTCTATCTTTGCTTTGGCGGGACGCGTATGAGTGAAAAAGTAATGAGATTTGTCCCAGCTTGACGAAAGCCCCGTTTTTGGCCAAGTAAGAAGGGCCGCTCCATTTGATCGCAAGCAAGGACGGCGACCACGGCGTCGCCAAATCCCAAAGGGGTATTCTATTTTCAAGTAGACATAGGAATCCTTATCCCGAGTAAGATTTGAATTTTTTTTCGATAAAAAATAATAATAATAAAGAACCCGTTGGAGACTATTTTAAGAGCGTTTAGAGTGGTTTAAATAATCAATTTTCTGTTTTTTTTAAATTAAAAAATAAAAAACCTGTTTGAAAAGAATTATACATTTTTGTTTTTCAATTTAAAACATAAAGCACTTTCTTTTTTAAGAAACAAGTTTTGAACCACAGAAAAAACGGGCTTTCCTTTTCTGATTTCGCTTCTCTCTTAACGCACCTTGCTCCAGCCGCTTCTTCTCTGTCGTCTCGTCGACTTTCTTGTCTCACTCCACGCTTCCCCTTCCTCTGGCCCTCACTCTCTCTATTTCTCTTGTCATCTGTCATAAGGCATTTTTACTCTGTTTTCTTTAATTGAAGGCACTACGCGAATTATTTTGTGGAATCTTGGTTGATTTTTTAGAGAGAAAACCCTAGCCACCGTTCCAGCGAATCTTGGTTGATTCTTGAATAATGTTCTGTAAGTTCCCCAGAACTTTCTAAAATTGATGCAAGATTTTTTTCCCTTGTCAATGAAATTTTTTGTCATGTTTACCGCTTTGTTTGCTGAATGATTGCAGATAAAGAACAAAATTTGGTTTTATCGGGATTGTTCAGGGGAGGAGTTCTTGGAAACTAAGGATACTCAAACGCTTCTTTATTTTTTGTCTTTTTTTTTTGTTTCCCCCTTTTTCTTTAGATTTTTTTTCCTTTTGATATGATGTCTTTAACATGTTTCCTTTAATCAAAGGCACTCTGTGAACTGCTTCGTCGAATCTTGGTTGACTCTTGACTGCCACTGTTCTGGCAAATTTTGGATTATTCTTGAATAATCATTGTAAATTCTCCTAAACTTTTCTGATTTTGATGCAAGATTTTTATTGTTGATTACTCGATTCTTTAGTTTTCCTAATCTGTTTGGTATGTGATATAATTTTGATGTTTTGTTCTTGTGAATGGAGTTTTTTTTTTTCTTCAGGTTTATGGCTTTCTTAATGATGGCAGAAGAAGAACAAAAATTCAGTTTAGTTGAGACTGTAGAAGGTACCAATTCTTGTTGGGAACTAAGGATACTCAAATTAATCTCTAATCCTTCTTGGTCTGTTCCTCTTTTTCTTTAAATTTTTCCCTTGTGATATGATATCTTCCGACATTCTTTTTATTTTATTTTGTATATATTTTGAATTTGATGTAGGTGATGGCATCATGAATACGATTACATTTGTGAATATTGGTGGGACAAGAAATTGAGAAATAAGTACGTTTGTAGAGTGGTTGTATGTTATTTGGCATACCGACACCGTTAGTCATCCTCCACAGTAAGTGAGTATTATCTTTGATGAAGGTCGCATAAAGTAATTACCTCATAGAAACCCAGGATGGTTTGCTTTGCACCAGTTGAATTACTTTGTCTCACTGACATGTTCAGTTTTAATATTTTGCATATCGTAGAAGATGCTACAAAATTTTGTGGTCCGGCTCAGTCTTACGATGTATTCTGTGTAACACATCACCTTCCTTTGTTTTTGACAAGTTTATGATAATCTAAAGCTTGTAAATTAGGGAAGTTGATGCAATTGTTCTTCTTTTATAATAATCAGAGAAGGTAAGAATCGAAAATTAATATTGTAAGGAGAGTTTTAAAAAATAGCAATAAACAAAAATTTACAGTAATAAACATAAAAATTCAACAAACAGTAGAAATAAAAAATAAAAAAATAAAAAATAACAACAGAAAATTGAAAACGTCTCTAAACAGGCCCTTAAAGTCTCTCTGGTTAAGAATTTCAAGTAGAGATAGGAATTCCCATGACAAAAGAAAATGATTGGTTTTTCTTATAATATTCTTTTTTTTTTTTATCAAGAATCCATTAGAATCATGGTTATAACATTTAACCCAATCCGAAAGGTTAGACTAGTGATTCGGTAATCCAACCACTAGACTGAATCAAGTTAGTTAAAAACTCATTTGGACAATTGACTCGAGAAAACTCAATCGACTCAACTGAACTTTTAAAATCTAGTAACCCAATAGCCTGATTGAAATAGAGTGAATCACTGTTTTAAGTAAAAAATTAATAAAAATAACGATTTTATCACATTATAACATCCTAAAAAAGATTTTTTTTCTTTGGATTTAAAAAAAATATTATAAGAACAATAACTTATCCTTACATATAAAAGAAAAAAAATAAAAATTATTTTAAACATTAATTTTGTCGAACTAATCATTCACCTATTGATTAAACTAATAATCCATCCACTTAATCCTCAGTTCGAGTCATTATTCAGACTAGGTTTAATAACTTTGGTTGGAGTATTGGAATATAAAAAATCAAAAGTATTAAATGTTGAGTTTATAGTCCTTAAATTATTTATTTATTTATTTATTTTATCTGCAAAGTCCATATGGTTACTAAAAACCCCCCACTAAAAACATTTGATGGGGGCGGCGAGATAAGACGAATGGTCAAACCCCCACCTCCAATCAACTAGACTAATGTCCATCTTATAGCCTGAATTTGTTATTAGATACAACAAGTAGTTGGTCTGTACAGTGTGCGAGTTATGTAAAATAGTGTAATTTATTTTTATTTTATTGAAAAAATTTTAAAAATAATTTTTGAGTATTAATTTTATTATTAAAAAAGGATATTAAGAAATAAATTTGAGAGTTTTTTCTTTTTTAAAAAGATAAAAGGAAAAAACAAAAAAAAATTACATTAAGAATATTTTTAACTAACAATATTCAATCAGAACATCAAGAGATATTATATCCGGTGGGATTGAGAATTGAATTCGATTGAAGTAAGGAATATGGATGATACCAATAGTCTGATACTTTTTTGTCATTTATTTTTATAATTTATTTTATAATCTATATATTTATTTTCTAGTTTGTTTATTACCAATAAAGTTTCTATGACCTAATTTCTTCCATAATTAAGATTAAAGATTTATGCAAAAAAATTAATGCTACTCAATAATGTACATTGCTAGTTTGTAACTTGACAAACAACTAAAAAAAAAATAAGAATTAGTGTTAAAAAAATTATAATCAATGTTTAAGACCACTGTCAAGGCAAATGTCAACAGCACATAGGACTCAAGTAGATGTGAAACCGAATTAATTAAAAAATAAGTTTTTTAATTTAAAAAAAAACAAATAATTATTACTATTAAATTATACTTCTCGTAAGTCTCCACCTGTTCATCGAAGGAAAGCAAAAAGGATTATTGATCTTATATTTGTTTACACAAATTCCATCTCGGGTAACATTGAAAACGCTATAGTTCCCACCCAAAGAAACAAAGGTTGTAAAAGCTATTGAAATTAGCAAGATCTTCAATTTTTGTTAATAATATCCATAGCTAGTATTAGACCGCGCTATGCGTAAGTTTATTAATATTTTTTTTTACAATTTTATTTTTTGTGTTCTTTTTGAAATAGAAAAAATAATTAATTGTTGAGTATTATTTTAATTTTGAAGAAAAAATAAGAAAATCTTTAAATATGACTTCAACTAAATTTATTTTTATATATAATATAAAATGTTATTGATATAATATAAAATTTTTTGCATGTATTATAAAATTGTTTTACGTTTATTTGTGTTTACAAAATTTTGATAATTGTAATGTAGAAAAAACTATTTCTTTATAAGGAATTGAAGAGGTCTTACTCTGTGTTAAAAGATCCATTAAAAAGAATTTCTTCGCAGCGTAGATTAATATTTGTGCCTCGTTCTGTAAAGAAAGAAAATATCTAACTTAACAATCAGGTCAAATATAAGTCTAATTGTATATCAATAACATCTGACCATTAATGAATTTTATCCCACCATTAAATTCAAACTAAGAAATTAAACCCCCAAATTGTAGTGGGCTTCTCACGCTTATCCTCCCACATCAAATAAGCCTTAAAAAATAAATTACGTCAAATGGAGTGTACAAAGAAATTTCCAAGATCATATAGATTAGATCAAATGGAAAGATAAGCAAGATAAGCATGAAATCAAATATTCCATAATCATGAATTTTTTTTAATTTGTAAGAATAGACAAAAGTAAAGTAAGAATAGACAAAAATAAAAAATTCCAATTCATAAAAAAGATTGAAAAAAAAATTGGATCAAAGAAAAGAGAGAATTCAACTTATCCAAATAATTTGCACAAAAAAAAACTTATCAAAATAATTAAATATACACACTAACCTTCAAAAAAAGAGCTTCAGTGAGAAAAATAATATTTGAATTGAGAAATATAGATGAGAGAAAATGAAAAGAACAATAATGCAAGTAAAGAATAGTTATACTTTTATAATGTGAAAAAGAAGATAACATATATATAAGAATCCTAAAATTTATTGAAATTAAAATTCTAATTTTAATAGAATACTAAGAAATATTATGATTATTGTAATCCTACATTAATTAAAATCATAAATCTATTACAATAGAATAATTGTTGAGAATACTAAAAAAACTACAATTATTAAATTTTAATTCTATTCAAATACTAAAAAAATTATAATTGTTGAGATTTTATATGGTGAGAGAATTCATTGTCTTTTCTGCCATATTCTTCATCCCTACACGGCTGCACATTATATGATGAGTTCTTATTCGGTGGAATTTTTGTTAATTTTGAGATTTTTTAAAAATTTTTAATTTAATAAATTTTCATTAATTTTAGTCTTTCTTCAAATAGAATTACAATTTCAATACTTGTAAAATTTTAATAAGTGTAGTCTATGTTGATATTCTATTAAATTAATTTTATAATTTAATAAGTGGAATTTGTAATATTTATATTATAAATTGAACTCAATTTAAATCATATTTAGAAAACAAAAATAATAATAAACATTTAATTTTCTTTTTTTTTTCTATTTCAAATAAAATATAAATACAAATAAAGAATATTTCAATGTTTATGTGGTAATTTCTGGTGCTAAAATTCTTAAAAGATCAATTTTTGGTTTTTTAAATTTTTTAATTTAATAAAATCTCAACAATTGTAATTTTTTTTAATATTTTAATAGAATTAAAATTTTAATAATGATAGTCTTTTTTAGTATTCTATTAAAGTCTTTATTAGTATTTCAATTGTAATCTTTTTCAGTATTCTATTAAAATTAGAATTTTAGTTTCAATACTAATATCATTCAATTTTCTTTTTCACACTATAAAAAGGACATTAATATTCTTTATTTGTGTTATTAGTTACAAAATAATTATTGAAAGCATTTTAAGAACAGTAGAGCGTCATTTATTTGTATTATTAATTGAGAATTTTACTTTATTTTGTGTTTTATTTAAAATAAAAATATTTAAAATTTAAATATTATTTTTTTTAAACAAATCTATTTTAAACTAAGTTTTTTTAATATTAATTTAGATTTAATTATAAAAATTTAATTAGAGACAAAGTAGGATTATATAAATTAATAAAATTATAAAATATTTATTCGATTACAATTAAATTTATATTTAATATCTTTCATTCTTGAATTTATGAGAGATCGCTGCATACGAAATAACTAAAATTTTCTCTTAGTTTTAACTTTATATACTATATATATTGCATATAGAATACAAATATAGATATAGATATTGAAAGATTATTAAATTCCTTAGAAATTTATAAAAGAAAAATCTGTAAAGTTTTTATAAAAAAAGTCAATGAAGGAGAAGAAAGAATAAAACATACCCGATTGTGGAAATTGGTGGGATCAATCTTGACCAATGAATCAGCCTAGTATTGCTCGAATTATTACACAATATTGAAAGTTGGATGAACCACTGTTACCTAGTTCAATCGAGAGCCGCCAATTTAGTCCACAAATTTACATCAAAGGCTAATTTTCGGCCAAGATTTTGAATTAAAATTCAAAACTTAATTTCAAAGAAAAAAGCAAGAAAAATTTGACCTTGCATCCGACCAGACCATAATGAAATATTAGTGCGAACCGACCAACTGTTCTTCGTGTATTTCGCAATTCCTACAGTACAAATAAGCTTAAAAAAACATTAATTTACATGGATATTAACAATAAACTTGAGGAAAGAGAAAAAAAAAGGAAATTAATTTTTTCAATTGAGAATAAAGCAAAGTACATGTGTAGGGATTAGAGATGGCAAGAAACATGAGGAAAGAAGAGAAGCAAATTAAATAGAAAGTCATCTTCATAAAAGAGAAACACAATGTACATAGTTGATGAAATATTTACATTTGGAAAAGGCCTAAACATTTAATTATGAATAGATTTGCGGAAATATCATCCTTTGTAGTGCAAATTGAAGAATTAGACGAAGAGAAAACTACAATACAAGTTATTTGCAACTTAAAGATCCAATATGTTTAACAAAAAATAGATCCAATGAGAAACCGTGGATTTTTTTGAGTGCAAAGCTAAATGGTATGAAATAACAAAATGCTTCTAATAATTATTTTGCAACTAATAATACAAATAAAAAATATTAATGCTCTTTTTAGTGTGAAAAAGAAAATTGAATGATGTTGGTATTTGAAACTAAATTTCTAATTTTAATAGAATATTAAAAAAACTATAATTAAAACACTAAGGAAGACTTTAATAGAATATTAAAAAAGACTATTATTATTAAAATTTTAATTTTATTAGAATACTGAAAAAGATTATAATTGTTGAGATTTTATTAAATTAAAAAATTAAAAAATTAATATTTTAAAAATTTTAATATCAAAAAATACCACGTAAACATATGAATATTCCAAAAATTTCTGTTATTATATTATATATAACATCAATAAAATATTACGCAAGTGCAATAAGAACAACATGTATTTTGGGCTATAAAATTTCCGGTTGAGTCCCACGCTGACCCACCCTTATGTAAATTGAGTGGGCTCAGACAATAGTTCTTCTACTTCCAGCCTAGTCCAAACATAACCACTTTTAAACCCTATTGGACCCAAGATATTAGTTAAAAAAGTTGAATCAGTGAAATGGGTTTGGGTTTCTTGGGCAAATATCCCACTTTGGCCCAACTTGTGGGCTGTTTTGCCTAACAGGTGCCTCTCTCCCATATGGTTTCTAGGTGGTTTTTCGTCTTTTGTCCCCTTCATTTAGTTTCTACATGTCATCGTGGTATGTCAGTTAGCTTAATGGAGTCCATCAATATAAACCAACGGTAAGATAGTTTTATTACTAAATATTTTTATGATTTTTAAATTATTACTTTTTAAAGGTGAAGATAAATTTGTCACGTCTCACAAAGTTATAGATTAGTTTATATAATAACATTTAATTAAAAATAGTCACACGCTAGTTATTAAAATTGATAAATAAAACAATAATTAAAAGAATAAAATAGCAAAAGAGAGTTAAGCACCCAGAAGTTGATTATGGGGTGCTCCTACATCACCTGAATTTTTCTCTTTGTTTTTTGGTCTGAGCGGAAGGCATAGTCTTTTTTTAGTCCGCCAAGAGTCTCAACCTCTCCACCTGGAGACCAGGGAGGGAGAGCATTGCCCAGTCGATAAAAATAGGCTCAAGAGAGATTAATATCCTGGTGTGGTCCTCCTCTTTATGGGCCCAAGGAGACCATAGGAGATAAAGGAAGGACCCAATATTAATGGATCTAACTCACAAGGGCAATCGGCCCATTACGACAAATACACAGAAGCAAGGCTTACAAGAAACAGCCTTAAACACAACTCAAATTGGGATTCGTACAAAACACAATGATTAACAATGCTAACCCATAACACAAACAGGAAGCCTACAGCTAAACTTCATCAAGTTTGAGTATTCCTAAAGCATAAATGAGAGGCAAAGAGATGGAGGAGGAGATTTAAGAAGAATAGAGCACGAGAATTAGGGAAGGAGATAAGAGAAACAAAGTTTGATTGATAGAATTGGATGGAGAGAGAAGAGATATAGACTCAATTTGCATGACTAACTACTATTCACCTACCCGGCAATTTTCATAACTCAGTACTATTCACCTATCCCTCACTATGTACCACCCAATAGAAGCTTCAGGAATGCTGACAGCTATTACCGAAAGTGAAAACATGAAAATGTCGTGAAGACTGCCTCCCCATCGGCTTCCACTAATTGGGCTTAACACTTGGGCTTCTCTCTCATGGACGGGTCCTAACACTATGGCAAAGCAACTCTGTCACAAACTTCATTTACATCTCATTCCACTGAAAAAAGGATCCTTGGAGCACCCGACATAGTCTGCGTTGTTGACGACTTGTGTCTCAATCATTCGTCAGACTTAACGTTTACCTTTCTTTTTATTTATTGTTGAACTATCAATTTTGATTGATAAAAAAAATAATTAATTTATTTAATTTTTTTTCCATAACAAACAACTTTTGCAATATCAGTTCAAGAATTGAAAAGAGAGTGAAGGTAAAAAGAACAGGAATCAACTGATTTGCAGCAGTTGAGATAACGATTCCCTAGATTTCAAACCAATTTTGTATTACTATGAGCATATTTTGAGTTAAAATTAATCATGCTAAATCTGTCCTGTCAAATTTTTAAATCGGGCCTTAAGTAAATCTTTAAAATGAACTTATATCAATTCATTTAGCAAATGAGAAAATGTTGGTGTATTGAATTTTGGTGTTTTAATTGATGTTCTGAATGAAAATAAGATTAATAATTTTAAAAGAAAACTGATAATTTTTTAAATAAAAATTAAAAATTATTATTTTTTATTATAAAAATTATCAATGTTATTTTAAAATTATTAATTTTATTTTTATTTGAAACATAGACACATCCAAATTCAGTATATATGTATTTGCGCTCTAAGCAAATATACGCATAACCAAGTCTTCAGTGATTCATGAACAATATCTTCTTACATAAGTTCAACTTGATTATCAAAGAAAGTTTCAAAATTAAACAATTTTTAAAAGTTATCTCCTGAATTTAAACGAACTTTTATAGAGCCACCGACTTTCGTGAGCGTATCTCTCCGTCTGCACTTTGCACCCGTAATTAGGGATTTTTGCCTGTGGGTTTCGACAATTTGGATTGGATCAACAGGGGTAAACCCATGCCTGCTTCATGAGCCTTTCATAATGTTTGCTTATACCCGTCTTAATTCACAACCAAGAATTCGCGATTTTCCGATAGTTTGTGGAAGTCCCACTTGCCGGGGTCAAACCAACTCAGGTCCCACACCTTATTTCACGCAGCCATATACAGCTAAAATTTTGCAGCTGTGAAGTTGCTGACTGTTATATATATAGATATTATTCTAACTCCATTTTATCTTAACAAAGATTGGTTAAATGTCAGTGTCCACTGTCTAATTATTGAGCGTCCCAAAAGATTGTTTTTTGCTGTTTTATCAACACCTCTCGTATGGCTGAGAAGACAATGTAAGAAGTGATTGCTGTTTAGCTTAGCATGCTAATGATGCCTGCTAGTGTTTCTTTCATTGACATTCAGGCTATTGTGTCTGTGAAGACTAAGATTGGCAATTGTTGGGTGAATTAGATCATTTTGGCATGCCACATGGATGTCGCTGCAAAAATGTTCAAAAATTAATTTGATGGCAAACTATCTGGATCTTATTTGTACCTTTTAGGCAAACTTGTTTTGCTCCTCTCTCTAAGACTATTATAGACGAGCAATTGGATGTTATATTGTTTCTGTGTGGCAATGTTTCTATATTTTCCTACCTCACTCCACATCAAATATGGAAGAGCAGACCCCTCCCGGATAGATAATATAAAACTGACTCCTAAAGAAAGGGAAAAGCATGCAGTGAGTCCAGAACAGTTATTTGCAAGTACCACGCGCTGCTTCCAAACAAACTCCAACAGTCTGTTTTCTTCACTGTTGAGACTAAAACCGGCCTCGACAGGTCCAGATTCTTCCGCTGAAACCTTTAAACTCCCTATTTCACGCAATCCTGTAAAGGATTTTTTTTTTTTTTTTGGAGATTTAAGCTTCCTGGATGCCCGACGAAGGTAGTCTCTCTTCATTTTTAGAATTATGAGCATCCACTATATGATTTCCGTTCATTTTCCTGGCGGATTATTGGCACTTAAGCTTGCCTTAATTAAATAGTATGAATTCTGATGGTTCTTGCAGAAAGTTGGCATTCCAACCATATTTTCTTCTACACTAAGAACTTGGCCCCGAAGGAATTTCCCTCAATCACGTTAATTCCAAAGCGTAACTCTTGCCCTTTTTGGCGCATGATCCAGGCTTCTTGTGGCTTGCCAAGTCATCACTTGAAGCCTGCATGGCCTAGCAGTCTTTGCATTGTAGGTGCATGCAAGAGGACGATAAAAAATTTGGGAACGAACTGTGTGCCTGTGCAAATATTTTAGTGTTTATACTTCAACATATGCAAATTGTGATATCGGAAAATAATAATCTGTCTAATTAGTAGGTGTTTAGTTTAGTTTTTAATAATTTCTAAAAGTCTTATTTGTAGTGGAGTTCTATTTATACTAGGAAACATAAAAAGTAAATCTGAATACATGAAATCCCAACTGATTTCTTGCAAGAAACCCTCTTGTCCTTCCTTTCGATGCAATTGCAAACAACTTGAGGCCTTCGACAATTTTTATCTTCTGAAAAACTATATAACTGCACACTACTCCACGCGGGGGCAGACAGACAGCTATTGATTGGTTGGTCTTACTGTTACAACATAACACTTTTTGGTTGTAACAAATTCTGCTTACAACTACAACATAGCAATTTTTTTCTGCAACAAGGTCAGTGTAGGACTGTAACATAAGGGTCATCCATTAGCAAGAAAAAAAAATTAAAAAATAATTTTTAACGTAACACTGAATTTATTGAGTATAACACTAAATATATTTTAAGATTTTTTTTGAAAAATAAACTTTATAATAATATTAAATATATTTTAAAATAATAATAAATACGTTTAAATTTTTTTTAAAAAAAATACAAAATTAAAAAAAAAGAAGAAGTAATAGCAACGTGGGAGCTTGTAATCAAACTCTTCTATCTTTGTCTGGCGGGAATGAATGAAAAAGTAACGGGATTGATCCAGCTGGATGGAAGCCTCCTCTTTGGCCAGGTAAGGGCCACTCCATTTGATCGCCGACGCGAGCAAGGACGGCGACCACGGCGTCGCCCAATCCCAAAGGACTATACCATTTCCAAGTAGACTTAGGAATGGCTATCCCGAGCAGAGGATTTGGATATCTTTTGTTAAGAAAAAAAAAAAGAGAATCTGTTGGAGACTGTTTTAGAATTTCACTCTCCTTAGAAAATGGCAAAATTATTGGGATAAGTTTACAATCACATTCCTAACTATTATCTTTAATTAAATAAGGTCAATAAATAAAATTTATCCAAATAGAGTCAAAACATTTACAAATCGTCTAAATTTAGATTTTATCAAACATTAATTCTAAATATGTTAAGCGTTGTAAACGCTGACGTGTCATTGACCAGGAAACATTGTCAGTATTTAATGCTAACATAGAAAAATGATGACATGATGACTTAAAAGTGAGTCATTAACTTTTAACTCTCTCCAAAAAATTGAAAATTTGAAAAATAAATATGAAAAAAAATTTAAAATAAAATAAGTTTAAGAACTTAAACTTTTATAACTCACATAATTCAACACAAAATTTTAGAAAATTCTATAAAAAACTGAAAATTTAAAATAAAATCTGAAAATTCAATATAAAATTTTGAAAAATATAAAATTTTAATAAAACATTCAAAACATTTTAAAAAATTTTTAAAATTCAAAAAAATTTTAAGAATTTTGAAAATATGAAAATTCTGAAAATTAATTTTTGTTAAAAAATTTAAATTTCCAAAGAATTCCAAAAAGTAAAAAAAAAACCAAAAATATTGTTAAAAATCAAAAAATATAAAAAAAACAAAAATAAAAAAAATCCTCTCTGCCCCGCAATTCCGCAATGCAAGCATCATCACCGCGCTTTACAGTCTTCTCAATCATCAACAGAATAACAACCTCCGTCAACACCACAACTACAACAACAGGAAGTTCCACCATCATTCTAACAACATGCTTCCGCCTTCACTCCTCCGGCTTCAGCTTGGCAGAGTTGTTGAATAGTAAGGATAAATGACATAACAACAAAAAGGGGGAATTTTGGCTGATTTTTCAGGTCTATTATAGAAGACACATTATTTCTTTAATAGGAAATTTAACAGTTCGATTAAAAACTAATTCGTTTCTACTAAGGTTTCCAATTCCTCAAAATTAGCCACAAAGCAATCCGAACACAAAAAATCAATAAGCTATAGGATTCAGAGTCTTTACCAGTTTCCAAATTACTGCTTCAGTAAGATGCCGATGATGCCTCCAAATTTCCAAGGTGGGTGGTCGATGGCAAGAGGAAGGACCAGTTATGACACGGGCGACCGGTTGCTGATGATCTCAGCGGCAGCGACGTCATGTGAAGGGCGCCGAAGAGGTTTCTAGTAGATCACACTGCAGATTCTGTCCTGTGGGCTGAGCAATAGGATTTTTTGGGATGCTGCTCTTGTGGGTTTGTTGAGTTTGGTAAAGTAGTGATGGAGATGCCTCTGGGCTATCTTCTTTATTGGAAGATCGTGTGAAGTGGCGATGGTGACAGTGCCGGCGGTAGAGTGGCAATGGTAACAGTGCCGACAGAGGAAATGGGTTAGAGGGGGTACGGGTTTGCTGGTCCATCTAGATTCGCTTTTTTTTTTTTTTTTTTGAATTTGTGAATTTTTTGAACTTTTACATTTTTTTGATAATAAATTTTTTATATTTTTAATTTGTAATAACATTTTTAATTTTTTAGATTATATAATTCTTTGAAATTATATTTTTTAAAAACAAAAATTTATACTTTTTAATATATTGAGAGTTCTTTATATTTTTAGAAGTTTTTATATTTTCAAAATTATTTCAATTATTTTTTAATTTTAAGAAATTTTAAAATATTTTGCATTTTCTTGTAAATTTTTATATTGTTTAAACTACTAGTGGATTACCTTAAAATATTTTGAAATTTATGATTTATATATGCTTTAAATTTATTTATGATATTTTAAAATTTTTGAATAACTTTTTACAAATTTTGAATTTACTTTTTTGAAAGATGCTAGCCTAATTATGAATCGCCGCACTGGGAGTCTCGGACTACACACGTGGCGATTAATTGCTGACGAGATAGTTCCATTCAACAAATTAGTCATCACGTCAGATGACATGTCAGCAAATAATAGTAAAAAAGATGGAAGACTTAAATTTGAACGACTTCAAATTATTCTAACTTTATTTGAACAAATTTGTTTTACTGATTTTATTTGATCAAAATCTATAATTACTAATTTAATTGTGAACTTGTCTTTGTCTCCGAAATTATTAAGAATCATTGTTCGGAGAGATACTCCAAGTTGAGATTTTTTTAGAATTTTTTTTTCAAGAATCCGTTGGAGTATAAAAAATCCAAAGCATTAAATTTTGAATTTATAGTCATTAAATTATTTATTTTTAACATAAAATTTAATTTTACCACAAGGTTTTAATATTTATTATATTTTATTCATAACATTTTTTTAAAATTGGTCTCTAACGTTATGCTCGTTAAATTAATTTGGTCCATCTATAAAGGACGATGTTAAATTTACTGATGTGTTATAACAATGCATGATACATCTCAGCCTACCATGTCAATTGGTCTCTAACTTTACGTCAGCCTACTATGTCACTATCAACCTCCTGGGAAAAAAAATACCGCTCTGCAGTCAATCTTGGCGTTATAGATAGAAGGACCAAAAAAGTTATTTTTTGCAGGAAAATGACACTGTTGATGGTCGACGTTGTTCCCATGATGAAGATCTTGACAATTTGAGGATAAAGGAAGGAAGTTGATATGGCCGAGTAGAAGAGGGTAGGAGAGAGTTGGTTCAGTTGTTAGTAGATTAGTTGGCATAATGTTGATGATCTGATCTATAGCCAGAACTGAAGAACATTGCAAAGGATAGCAAATTAATTACCCTTGCTGGCAGAAATCTTGGGCGAGCCGGTGAATCGAATGCAAGATTGCAAACTAATTACCTCCTGCAAGCATAAATTCCAATCCTAAAGGTAAAGATTGTCTTCTGCCAACCACCTTCAATGGAGAACTCTAGTTTCATATGCACTTTTTACTGTTCAGGCTCTACTATGGGACTCACAACATTTTTACACGTTGAATAGATGATTCAAGTTTTTCAATTCGATGTGTCATTAATAACTGGCCTCCCATATCACTCGGTATACCCTTCAGTGTAAAACTGTAGTTGAACCCTACTCAATAACATCTGTGAGGACCGACCAATAGCATAAAAATGGCACGGACTTAAACATATATCGTGCACAAAAAAAACCTAAAGTGCGAATTTAATTTTAAAATTCCACCGCAGACTCATCAACACCATTCATTTATATAAAGCCTCTTTCGTCCATTTTTGAACTCCCTATTTTCTTCTTCCTTATCGAACTGAAAGGAGCCCTAAAGCTAGCAGCCCTTCTTTCTCCAATCTCTCGAACATCTAATCGATCAGAGGAAGGGATTATGACCAAGTTGCTTTACATTCTAGAGTATACACATTTAGTTTTTGAGTAATTAACTTTTGTTGCTTGTATTAAAGAAATATGAAAATACTCATATTTCCTAAACTTCGGTAAGTTTATAAGTCATAAAAAAAAAATAAGTATAATATGTATTTTTGGCACTCAAATATTCTCATCTAGCTCTAGGCAATAAAAAAACATGTAATTGCACGATCACTTATCACTCCGAATGAGTTGAATTTCCAAAATAACTTATGGAAATGATATAAACATCGTTACTACTTTGTAATTGCACATCAAGAAAAAAAAAAAAAAAGCTTCAACATAAAACAATGGTTTTGCTATAAGCTACTTTAAACCATTCCAACTATAGCTAGAGACATCTCATAGGCCTGACACAAAGTATTTTTAGATGTAACACTCTTGTATAGAGAAATGAGTGATAACTACTTTAAAAAAGAAGCTTAAGGCTTTAAAGAAAGTACAACGGCCAACGATTTAATAATCACAGTAAAAGACAACAAAAAGATTGTCTAAAAGCTAGTTACATATAGTCAGTAGTCACACAATCAACAAAAAAAATGCATAAAATCTTGTTGACACTAATATCTCCGCCAAAGACAATCTTGCTGCTAAAACCAATATCCACATTCTCAATGTCTCTATTTTCCTTATCCGAACTCACACAATTTGAAGCAATCGAAGATGATTCTCCCACGACATTCAATTTTGAAAATTAAATGTCTAGTCCAACAACTTCTTAGTCATTGTCCTCATCAACAACTACATTAATTTTAATTATAAAATGTAAATTAAAAACTATAGACAAAGAATTGGAAACTTAAATATAAGGAGAAAATGATATTACCATTATATTCATACAACCAATTGCGTGTTGTGATCAAAACTTGAGCAGTTTCTGGTAAAAGGGAAGCTCTCCATTTGGATATAACTCTACCCCATAAAAACTTGATCAAAACTTGAGCTGTGCATAGACTCCATAAATTATTTATAAAATTGAAACACTCAAAGCAACACACAAGATTCCTACAAGATCTCTTGATAAAACATAACTAAGGAAGCGTCCTGTTCATGAACCAATACTCATCTCAATTGGCTGCTAACTACCTTATGATAATAGCAAAGGGATTAAAAATAAGGCGAAAGCAAACATGAAGCCTAAAGCAAATTGCATTTATGCCGAAATTATTGGCGCTTTTACACGATCTTAGTCCTGCAATATACAAAAATCTTCTCCTGTAAAAGTTTTAGTTTCTTATCATACCTCTTTGCTACATTTGCATGAAAGTAATAAAAATCAACACAAGAGCCTAGAATCTTCCGGAAGCTTCTCTACTAATCTTGATCTTTATGGTTGTGGATATTAATGTTTTCTAGATTTTTCTTGAGTAGTCTTGCACCAACATTGAGCTAGGATGTTTTACCAACATACTTGAAAAGACTAGAAGCTTCATCACCGACCTCCAACCAGTATAAATAAGTGTTGGGTGTGTGTGTTGTGTTGTACCATTAAGCATGAGTGAAAACCAATAAAGTTATGTGTGTGTGTGCGCTGTCGTGAGAGAGTGAGAGGCAAAAATTAAGAAGAGTGACATTGTGTGTTGCGTTAGTGTGAGAGGTTAAGTAAATGTTGAGAGGTTGACGTCTGCTATAGAGTTGAGTGTGTACTGTGTATTTATTTAATTTAATATAATAAAATTATTCATTTCCACTTGAGTGAGTCCCCTCCGTACTTAACAAGTAAAATGGTTATTTATGCAACCCAGAAGTTAATGGATACAATAGTAGAGCTAAAACCAAATAGTTATAATGCAGTAACTGCTGATAAAGAAACCAATCGCTAAACAATAATCGCTCAAATAGACAACAAATCCTTGATTGAAAAATTTGAAAATGTAGCACTCACTTAAATATGTAATAGTTATAGTCGAGCATGTAAACACTAGATTGGCCCGAATCGCGGTTCTCAACAACCACAATCTTACCAAGCATCCCATCTCGCGACAAGTATCCCCAACTTCCCTCCACTCATTCGTATTCAAGTTCAGCACCTCAGCATCCTCATACTTATAATACTCATTCATAAGAGGAACCATTTGAATCCTGGAGTCCCTATACCCTCCCATTACGCAAAACTCCATATCCTTTTCCTTCCCCACCAAAAATGCCAAGTTATTTGACCTGTGAATCGACAGCTCATTCATCACCACCCATTCATCCCTTCCCACATCGTATCTCTCGAACAAAACTTACGTCTCTCCCATCCAAATCCAACGACCTATGCCTCGACCTGCCGCCTGCAACGATTATTTGCCCCAAACTAGGGATTGCAGCGCACACGAAGCTGTCGCGTGCAGAAAACATCGGGGAAAGCTGGCTCTATAAGAGACTGACGAAATCAAAACGGAAAACCAAAGAAGAAAACATCGGGCGACCCCTTGGGAAAACTTGAATGAAGTGGAACCCACTGAGGACGTAGAGATGGGGACCAAAGGAGATGGAATTCAGATGACAGAGGTCGTGCCCGTAGGTGCTGTCGAGCGACCCCTTGGGAAAACTTGAACGAAGTGGAACCCACCGAGGACGTAGAGATGGGGACCGAGGGAGATGGAATTCAGATGGCAGAGGTCGTGCTCGTAGGTGCTGTCGAGCACGAGAGGTAGTGGGCACCAAGCGAGGGTCTTTGGGTCGAAGAGGTAAGGGGAGGAAGCGATGTAAATCTTGAGCCTGCAACAATTACGCTGCGAAAATACAGATGCAAATTACAGATAAAAATTTTAAAATTTATGCGGGTTCGATCTCTGGGTAGATCCTCCGATTAATGCTCCTGTGTGATTTAGTAAAGGGTCGCAAAGACTTGATCTTGACCGAAAGAGGTTGAATTTCCACAGTGTGATCTTGAACTGTAGGAAATAATTTTCATTGAGGGCCGAGGCTCGATCTTAGGGGATGCTGGAACTTCGATGAGGGTTGTAGAGGTTTGATCTCGTTCGGAATGATCTAGTTCTGGTGAGAGTCGTATAGGCTTAGTCTAAGATAGACTGATTTGATTCCACTGAGAGCCGGGGCTTGATCCCACTTTTTGCGTACAAGGTGAAAAAAAATACTATAAAAAAAGGTTATTATTTATTCATGCTATACAATTTCTTTTTATGAGTTATCCTGTTTATGTAAACCATCGCAATCGATCAAACATGAAATGGACCGGCATATTCATGAGTATTGACCCGCAGTTGGTCATAAATGAGAAAACAGCAGTTGAGTTTTGAGTATAGACCCACAAAGGAAATATTCCAGTTGAATTTAGCCACTTTCCAAACTCAATTAGTTCAATAAATACTATAATATCCGATCTAATTTACTGAAAACTCAATAATAGTTTAGATTGTTAGAAACAATGATCTTCGACTAAAAAATCTTAGTTTGCACCTTTGATACTTTTTGTTGTTATTTTTTATTCCTAACTACTGGAGTATTAGTTACAAAGGATATATTTTGCTAGAATTTAATTTTGATCTTACCTTTGCCTACCGTGGCAAAATTATTTGACATTTCAGTAGATTGAAACATAACATGTGATTTACTATTGAGTTTCACTTTTGGAATAATATCGATAACTTCTATGAAAAGAAAATCTCTAATTCAAATTACGATTGACTTATTTTTTTCATCTTAAGTGTAAATTTTTGCAAAAATTTTGTTCACGCTTTCAATTTACTTGTGATAAAGCGTATTAAAACTATTTCTAATTACTTTAATTATTGGTAAGTCGTCAATCTATAATTTATTTTTAAAAGCCGCCGAACATTGGACGCAAAAGTGGAAGACGACTCCCTGACCGGCCGTGCAGAGCAGACTTTAACATCTTAACAAATTTGACTCATTCAACAAAGTGCTATAAATCAACAAAGTAAGTTTTTTGGCGCATGAAGTGCTATAAATCAATAAAACAAATGTTCTCCAAGCGACGGCAAAGATAAAAGGAAAAAAAAATCCACCAGGAGATTCTCTAATAATACTAGACTTTTATGTATACCAACTTTTTGAGCTAATAATGGTATTATTATCACTAATGCAATGGTTTTTTTAAATTAAGAAAATATACCATGAGTTAATATTATAAAAATAACTATTTTCATTTTCATAATAGAAATCTACTAGAATAGAAATTCAGACTATTAACTATGATGTCCACTTATTTAACTATTGAGTATCTTAATTAAGACATCTATTGTAAATCTTTAATTATAATAATAATCTATTATCGGATGTGACTTGGCCACTTGGTCCTACCAAGTTTTCATGATTAGTATAAGCTGTGGGTGGAAATGCCAATGAAACGGCAGAGTTTATAGAAAAGATTAAAGAGTTTCTTTTTTTTTTTTTTTTTCACTATGTACAAGTTTACGTACTGAATAAATAAACGTTAAGAAGCTTTTTATTATTGTATTTATGGGTAATTCAATATTTTCACATTGAAATGACATAAAAATTAATTCCTTGGATAATACTATGCATATACATTGTTTTAAATGAAAATGATATAGGCGATATCATAAAATACATTCAAGAAATGTCTCCTAAAATAATATATGTACATTTTTTTTTTGTTAATTAGATCTGAAAATCAAATTCAATACTTTCATTAAAGCTTATTGGTACTAAAATAATATTTTGACAAATAATGGATATTAGAGTAATGTGAAGTTGATTATTCTCAAAAAAAAAAAAAAAAGGTGAAGTTGGATGCTACGGGAATGGGCCAAGCCTATAATGGGCCTACTTGAAAGATTTTGTTACAGAGCAAAACCGACATTAATAATTCAAACAAAATCCCCAAGACCGAAAAAAAATAATAATAATTCAAACAAAATATGTCTTTTGAAACTACCTGGTGTGGCTCAGTTGGCAACGCAAACTGAGTAGGTGGGAAGAGCTTTCAGGTTCGATCCCCACTAAACACACTGGTGGCCAGGGGTGAGAAGCCTTAACTGTGACTAAGTCCCGACTCCGGATTAGTCACCGCCCACGAGATGCGAAACTGAGGGGTCCAGACTAAAAAAAAAAAAAATAATGTCTTTTGACAAAAAAAAAAATAATTCAAACAAAATGTAAACCAAAAAAATAATTCAAACAAAATTCCACTTGAACTGATAAAGTGATCCACACAAATCGTGTGAAAAATTATGAATCCAAATTCTATTCCAAGTTGAGTCATACATATAATGTCTTTTTAGTAAGATTGGGAGTACTGGCCAAACATAGAGAAATACCAAACGCGGAAAGTTACTACTTTCATTTTACTTAAATAAAATAAGAAAAAAAATCCTTTAGTTTTTCAAAAAATTTATTATAAATAGCCACTTTTCATATTTTTTATAATTTTAATAAAAAATTAAAATACTAATATTTTTTAATAACAAATTTATAATATATTTAATTTTCATCATTTTAATAATTAATTAATATGTATCATATATAATGATTATAAAAAAAGGGGTAAAAAATAAATATCATTAACAAAGTACTTGTTTTTTGTTTAAAAAATATATAACAACTATATTAATTGTTACACAGTAATTTGATTACAGAGTTAATAAGATTTGTTATCTCTATATATATACAGTGCACAATAGATATTCGACTTGTGATGCCATTCCGTTGATCGCATGCATGCAAAGTTATGAGGCAAAAAGGCGTGTTGTGGTGTGATAGTTGAATTAAAAAATAATTTTTTTATATTTAATAATTTTTTAAATAAAATTTTATAAATATAATGACTCTTAAAATTATGGTTTGACATAAAACACCTTAGATATATTTTTAGAAAATATGAAAAAATTTAACGACTGTTACATATATATTTCAAATTAAGTGAATAAAATTATTTATATTTATTTAAAAATTATTAAATATTTAAAATCTAAATTTTTTTCACATTTTTTTTATAATTATTACTAAACAATCTATAATTTTAAATAATAATACTTTTAATTATAATAATTTATTTATAATACTTTTATTTACAGTATTTTAAATATAATATTGCTAAACAGACCTGCAATCCAATTTATTAAAGACTGAGAACAGAAAAGAAAACGCATTCCTGACGTTGCCGAAGAAGAATAAAAGAGAGACGTTGGGCTTTCCTCCGAGGATAGGACTTATATAGGCAACCTTTTTTTCTTTTCTAACGAGGGCTAATAAAATTACACAATTACCCTTTTCCTTTTTTGCCGAACAGACCTGCAATCTGATTATTTTTCCCTTCAACCAGACCAAACGTACGGGGGTCGGGTGAGCCTTTAACTCTGAATAAACCGTAGCTCAAAGGATCCACTATACAAATCGTTAAAAGATTTCTAGTTTCGATCTCGCGAAGCTTTGAATAGGACTTCTCCCATGGGTTCCAGGAGAGGAGACCACCACTCTGATGACGGTGCAAGCCCTGGGTTAGCCACCCCTCTTCTTATCTCTGCGTCTTTGTCTAAATTTCTCGATTTTGTGTCGGTCTATGTTTGGATCTGGGATTTTATGGGTTTTGATCTGCTTTTGTTTGTTTGCTTGTTTTTTTTTTTTTTTGGTGCAGAAAGATCTTCATCGGTGGCTTGGCTAAGGACACTACTCTGGGTAAACTCTCTTTCACAATTAATTTTTCCCTGTTTTTTTTTTTTGAAGTTTGGATCAGAACTGTAGAAGATGATGTTTATTGAAGAGGGGTTTTTTTTTTTTTGCTTGGTTGGAGTTTGGTGATATGGAGTTTTTTTTAATGGGTTTTGATGGTTTTTTTTTTTGTTTCGAAAAAATGTTTTAGATACGTTTATTAAGCACTTTGAGAAGTATGGAGAAATAACGGACCATGTGATCATGAAAGATCGGCACACGGGTCGGCCCAGGGGGTTCGGGTTTATTACCTATGCGGATCCCTCTGTTGTTGACACTGTTATTCAAGATGACCATATCATCAATGGCAAACAAGTATGCTTTGTCTCTTTCGTGCCTTTGTTTTTTTCATCTATTCGTTATGCTTATGTTCTTTATTTTTTCCTTCTATTTGTTATCCTTTTACTTGACAAACTTGAGGGAAATACTGTTAACTTATAGATTGTGTTTTTTCTGATCAGGTTGAGATCAAGAGAACTATCCCAAAAGGTGCTGGACACACCAGTGACTTCAAAACTAGGAAAATTTTTGTTGGGGGAATTCCAACATCAGTCACTGAAGGTATAAAACTATTAACTCTTGTTACTAGCAGTGATTTTATCTAGAATTCTATTTTGTGGTTTGTTTTGATTGACTTGGGCCTGTTTTTCTTTCTGCTGTTTACACCCTAGATGAATTCAGGACCTTCTTCTCAAAGTATGGGAAAGTGGTGGAACATGAGATAATACGCGATCATGCAACCAAGCGTTCACGAGGATTTGGGTTTATAGTGTTTGATAGTGAAAAGGTAGTTGATAATATGCTTGCCGATGGGAATATGATTGATATGGCAGGCACTCAGGTGAGTTTGGTGTCATGGGTATGCATAAGTTTAAATGTATCCAGAGATACGATTGTCATTCCCAAGATACCAAGACCATGTTGCACTTTAATTTTTCATTCCAGTCAAAACAATGTTAAAGGTTTTTGTTGTTTTCATAAGTGTCACTACTTTTCCAATGAGAAAGAACAAAGACGAGTTCCATCCATCAATTTGTGGGTTATTTATTCTTTAAAACTTCGCGTTTGCTGGAGTTCATTATAGGCTTTTGTTTTCTCACGGAAGGCTGTCAAAAAATAATTTGTTTTTTGGAACCTAGGTTAATATACTTCTTTGTTGTAGGTTGAAATCAAGAAGGCTGAACCAAAGAAAGCCTCAAACCCAGCATCTGGTCCTGCATTTGGCAGCGACTCTAGGTCACGTTCATATGATGGTGGGTATGGGGGTTTTGGTGATTACGGTGGTTATAGTACTGGTGGTTTTTTACCTCCTTATAGATCAGTAGGAGGTTATAGCAGTAGGCTTAATTACAGTGGATATGGTGGTGCTGCTGACTTTGGTAGAAGCTATGGGCCTTTTGGTGGGGTTGGCCTTGGTAGCTATCGTGGAGAGGCATTTGGTTCCTATGCTGGAGGGTTTGGTGGAAGCAGTTTAGGTGCATATGGACGTGGAGGTGGGGGTTATGGAAGTTATAGTCTTCCAGGCACAGGAGCTGGTTATGAATCAGGCCCTGGGACTAGTTATCCTGGTCCCGGAGGATTGTATGGCAGTAGAACAGGGTATGGTAGCAGTAGCCGTTACCATCCTTACGCAAGGTAGACATTATATGCTTAAGTTTTCCCGTAGAAATTGCTTGCAGGTTTCTTAAATTTCAGTCTTGAATCTCAAGGATCAGTAGACACCAAGTCCTTACTGCAAGTGGCCACTATCTAGAAGATCAGAGGAACTTTAGTTTCACGCCTTCGTTCTATGGCTTAGACAACCCAAGTTAGAGCAGCATCAGCCTAGAGCTTTAATCACTTGAGCAACAGTTTCCAATTAGAGATGTGCTTTATGTCTATCAGCATCAGTTTGCTGTTTAAACTTTCCTTATTTCTATGAGACATCATCTAGTTAGAAGTGTATGGGATGTTATGACTATTATTTAGGCTACAATATTTCTTGATAGATAGCTTATGTTTTTATGTGCTATTACTTTTTATGGTACACAATTAGGCCCTAAGTCCAGTTTCACAGATTAGTGCCTTGTGATTTTGCCGTTCACATATAGATCATACCACACGCAGATTGCTTGGACGTATTCGCTTGTCACACATTAACTAATAGTAATTTGGTCCACCAAGTAATCGAAGACAATATCATAGGATGAAGGGCGTCATTCTTGGACTTTGTCTGCTCACTTTCTTTTCTTTGCATCATTCTTTTTCCGTTTTCTGCTTTCACACAACTACCAGCTCATGTATGGTATTAGTAATAGTATATTGCTTTCCAAGTAATGTTAATGGCTACAGTTGAAACTTGTGTAAATGTTTATGAGGTGCTTGTTCCTGCCTGCGATATCATTTTTGAGTGAATGCACGTATGCCCTTTCATCTTGTTATGTGGCTTGCTCCTTTTCTTTATTGGCTAAAGCATGTACGTCTTTCTAGAGAGTTTTTTGTTTTTTTAATGTAAATTTCTTTTAGCTTTTTAGAGAGACTCCTTGCCAGACCATTGATTAAGAAAATAAAACATATTTAAAATGGAATTTTTTGTAAATGGGAATGGAAGGGACAAAAAAAAAAAAAAGAAAAAAGATAAAACCCGGATCCTCCTTGAAGACGTCTATTGAAACGACAGATATTGTTAGAACTGTTTTTCATAAATTTAGATGGAAGCGCACTGTTAGATCAAATTGTTGGTATTTAAGCATTGGATGAATTCATTAATTTAGAATTCTGCGTTTGTCTGTAAATCTATTTAGGAAGCATCTTCTGGTAAAATTTTGCCACCATGGTGTAGTAAGAATCAGAACTATTGAAATAAGAAAATTTGAAGTAAACTTGGTTGTTCTTATGTGCTATTTTAATGTTGCTTCTGCATTTTGTGCGTGGAAGTAATAGATGACAAATAAAGTAGCAGAATTTAACTTGCGTGGAGCTTTCAAAAACAATTGAAGAACGAAAGTTCACTGATGCAAAATGTAAATGGTGGTAGGCTTAATCATATATGAAGCCAGCCAAGCTGTTTTTACGACCAGCAGCGTGGTCTGTTATGCGGGACACCATTCTAATGCCCATAATGCCAAAATCATCTTCTGACAATGGCATTTGTCTGTTTAAATTTCGTGTCAAAAAAAAAATTTGTCTGTTTAAATTGCGGCACGGTACAAATATTTAGTGGGAAAAAACAAAGTTCTGTTGCAAAAAATTGGATACCATCGATGGTAATAAGGAATTAATGGGAATTTGAAGTTTTGAACTGAGGTTTCAATGTTGGATAATGCGTGATAGTGACAGAGCTGTGCAACCGAGCGGGAGATTAATGTAATTTAAAAAAGAGAGTAATTTTTTTTTTGGTTTGAGAGCGTTCAGTATCTAATTTTAATAGACTGACTAATCTGAATCGATCCAGATAGAATTTTAAAGGGTGGCAAAGATCTTTCAGCAAGTATTTAACGCGATTACTTTTTCAGAAGCTCAAACTCGAAACTTCTAATTAAATAGTGACGAATTCTTACTATTTACACTAACACTTATGGTAAAGAGTAATTTATTCTATCAGCTAAATCAATAGTATTTCTTGGATTTTCGATATTTCAAATCATTACATTTACCTACTTAATCATTGGGTGGACAGACATCTGGATTTTCGACATGTCGGTCGGTGGAAATATTACCTATTGCCGACCTGTCTCCTGTCCGTTGTACGATAAAGCAAAGAATGCCGAAAATGCCCCCATAATTTTATTTTTGTCCTTTTAACTAAGAAGGCAGCTTCTACCGCCGTAATAGTGTTATGATACGTCTCTCTGTTCAAGTTTTTATATTTGTGTGTTTTTTTATAAGAAAAATATCTAATACGGGTGTGAGAAGTATGGATTTAAAATTTATTAATATTATAATAAATTTAAAAGAGATTTATTTGAAATTTAATAATATTTTATATTAAATTTTTTAATAAAAAAATTAAATAAAGATATCAATAATTAAAAAATCAGTATTAACTTAAAGATTTAAATTTTTTAGTTGTTAAAAAAAAAATAAATAAATAAACAGCTTCCGTATTTTCCAGTTTTTTGGCGACCAACAACTTTTCCCAAATTACGTTCTCTAAAAAAATAATAAAAACAAAAAAAAAAAAACCCCAATTTCTCCAGCGCACACATTGCGACTTACTGGCATCTTCCCTTTCGTGGTAACCGTCAAATGTACGGGATTGGGAAAACAATGTTATGGAGTCGAACAGTAAGAAGACAACTGCAGACGCTGTCAACGGCGGATGGTCCGACGGAAACCTTGAAGAGAAGGATTGGGCAGATGAAGAAGGCGAGGAGAAAGAAGGACCCCAAAAAGGACGATTTATCTGTAGATGTGCCCGAATCCAAAGCCTGGCTTGACACCGCCTCTATGCCCATGATCCTCACCGTTGTCGGCACCGCTTTCTTCGCCAAGCTCCTCATGATGGTAAATAATTCCCATTTTTCTCTACGTTGCTCTTCGGTCTTCCTCTTCCTTTTTTTTTTTAATTAAAAAAAGAAAACAATTGTCAACCCCAATTGTGACTTATTGATGTCCATTTTGTTTTTTTTGTCGCCGTGATAGTGGTAATATATCAGTAAAAAAAAGAGGGGCACAAGAGAGGTCAAAGTTCGGATCAAACTCTTGATCTCTCTAACTGTATTTAATCTCAACCAGTTGATCTAAGTTTAAGATATCGAAATAAAAAAAAAAAGAAAGACTATAAATATATTTGTTTTGATGTCACACTGAATTGGAAAGGCACTATAACAGAGCTTGAGATTTGAGCCATTTTCATGTCGATTCTGTCAAATTTACTGGAGTTTTGTGTGTATGTTTGTTTGTTTGTTTTTGTAGATTAATGTCATTAGCTTTGTGTAATTGCAGTACGATGATTCCACAGCCCAAGAAAGGCTTGAACGCAAAATTAAGAAACTTCCTCCCGGTACAGGTACTGTTAGGATGCTCAGTCCTGAAGAGTGGGAGGAAATTCGAGAAATAAGGCCAAGGACTCCGTTTGAATCCAAACTTGCTCGCCCAAATGCACGTATCAGAACCGGAGAACCTCTGCGCATGGTGAGGACCGTCGTTCATTATCTCTTGATCACTTTGGTGCTTTTACAATTGAATCCACAAATTCCTTTGTTCAGTTTGGTTGACAGGAATATAAAGGGATAACAACCTTTTTCGTGCATATGTTGCTCGTTGTGGATGCTGTTTCTTTTGTTTCATCCGATTTCAAACCATTTGTTTTTCTTATATGTGAAATTGATAATTAGCTTCACATGTATCTTTGACTGGACCTGTATGTTTAATATCGTGTTGTTCTAAATTTGGTCCTTGCATTCGGTATGGTGCTCGCCATCTTTAATAGATGCAATCAGGTTGCTGTCTTGTTCTACATCGTAATATGACTCTACACCTTTAATTTTTCGTGTTTTTAATTTACGTTTTTAGATATGAGAAACTACAAACACTTCCTCATCACGCCTTTCATGAGCCATTAATAGGTAATTTGGAGAGGCTTTCCAGCTGAGGAATTTCTCTTGCACATGCTTTCGTATTCAAGTTCTGGCTTCTGCAAGTATCAAAACCGGAAATTTTGTGCATTGAGAATTGAAAACACGATGTCATTTATTTCCCTGATGAATGATGGTTCTTGTTGTGACAAGTTTATGAGCCTTTTGGCTTCTCAATGACAGTTTGCATAGACATTTTATGCTGGCAGTTTACTTGCACCAGAATGTGAAACTCTTTGCATTGTCCATTTTACACCTGCCAGTGTTAAGCTCCCTTTTTTTTTTTTGGCACCTAAAAACAAAATCCTTTCCTTCTGTTCTGTCTTTCTGGCTTTCTGCACATAAACTACTGTCTAGTTTTCATTCTTGCCCAATTATCTGCAGGAGGATTTGAAGGATTGGACAATTGATGTACTTACGGATGCATTCACACGGGTTGAAGAAAGTGTGAAACGCAATTCTTAGTTTCTTGGCAGTTAATGCTACCCTGTCTTGTCTTACAATGGTCGTATGGTGATGTAACTTTGCTATTATGATGCCTTGTGGTAGCAAGCTTTGCTTATGGTGAAAGTATGCAAATAATATTCGCGTACATTCGTTTATTAGGATTCATGTACAGGCATACAACATTTGTAGGCCCGTTCGAAGCATGGATTAGTTATATACTCCATGCAATTAGTATTGCATGGGTGCGCAAAGCACAAGGATTGGCGTTGTGGTTACAATTTGCTCTTTCCCTTTGACGGGACTGTTTGTTTGGCACTGAAAAGATGTATGTGCTATGAGCACTTATTTATGTTGCAACAAGAACTTAGAAGATGAACCTGGATAATGCAGCTGGTCCAGTCAAAACCTTGTCATTAAATGTCTGGGTAATTAATAACTGGATTTCCCCATTTTGTTTTCTGTCTTTTTTCCCTGGACAGGTGACTATATTCCATAAAAACATACGATAGCAGAAGGCCAACCTGCTTACAAGCCATGTACAAGGACATAGGACAAGGATTTTTTTAGCAGTTACCAAAAACTAAGAGTGAATAATAACTCCATATCTCTATCCATTTCAGCCGCACAAGGATCTTCGTGCAGCATGTCTATAGAGAGAGAGGGTAATTGTGTAGCTGACTGGCTCGCATCCATGGCGCTCACAGGGAATGTTGGGTTGCCGGTTCTGGGGCAGCCCCCTTCAGGAGCCATCGAGCTGCTGTTGGATGATCCTATGAATTTGTGTTTCCCGCGAGTTGTAGCTTCATTGTCTTGGGCATATGGCCTTCGATACAACAAAAAAGAAAAGAAAAATCTTTAATACCATCAATTTCAATTCCATATTCTTTTGGATTTTTTCAGCCAAGTTTTTAACTCTTCAGGCTAGGCACAATTGCGATCAAAATTTGAAATTAATGTTTTGTTGTTGTCTCAAGCTCTCCTAATGTGATAAATACAAATTTGCACTAACAAATCTCAAGATTACACTAGACAAACATTTCTTTTAAATTTTCTTATTTTTCTTCTAAACCTTTAAATAGATAGTCACAATGCAATTATTAACCACTTCTATTCCATTGGTACTTAAGTGATATTTAAAATTAAGAAATTTGCTATCGATAGTCACTTTTTATTTTTTTTTTTTATAATCACTAATTAAAAATTAACACATCAACACTATTTAATAATAAACTTGTAATATATTTAATCAATATATCTCACATATAAATGATTGCAAAAGAGAAAGCGAAAGCAACTGTCGTTAACAAAATTCTAAAATTAATAGTTTAGAGTTTAAGTTTCATTTAAAATTAATTAACAAAAAGGAGAAAAAAACAAAAAAACAAAAAAAACAGCCGTCCATTGGGTAGCATTTTAAGCTCTTCTAGAAGACCAACGCCTCTTCCATCCTTGATTACCTGCCAAGCCAGCATGCTGGTTTATCGTGATAGCACCTCAGCTCAAATGCCTCATAAAGCCCTACCATTGTTGACGGGAAAAAGAAAGAAAAGAAAGAGAAAAATCCACCATTCATTCAACAAGACAGCAACCAAAGTATTAACTCGTAAGGACCTCTCATATTCATAAGAGGCCGACTACGCAGCGTAGCTTAAGGATCATCAAGAGCCACACAAGGTTTTGTTAAGCACTTAACCAAAATTTCCGAATTGAATTTTGAAAATCATTTTCAAACCAAAATTTTTGATTATGGGAAAATGAAAATCATTTATGAACTGAAAATTCAGTTAACTAAAAGTTTTGATTTGATTTTAATTAACCGTTTGAATAATTAATTTCTTTTTTTTAAAAATAATATTCTAATATAAATGTAAAATAAATATTTTAATATAGATTTCTATAAGAAATTTATAATTACCATTATATATGAGTTGCCAATAATAGTATTAATAATATTATTTATTATAACAATTAAAAAATATAATAACATTTTGATTCGCTTCAATTGATTACGTTTTTTAATATTAAAAATTGAAACTAAATTAAAAATTTTAATTTTTATTTAGTTCAGATAACCGATTTGATTTATTAAAAGTTCCATTCAATTTAATTGGTTAACCAAAATTTTGAGATTTTTTTAATACCCTTAGGTGCCAAGTGGCGACACAAGCTCTCATATTTATAAAGAAAAAATTACATAAATAAATAATAATAAAAATAAAGTTAATAAGTAAAAAATTTAAATTATTAAATCATAAAAATAAATTAAAATTTAAAAAATAAATAATTAAATTAATTACATATTTTAAATATTTTAGGTCAAATATACAGTGACATCTTATTCATAAATCCTTTTAACGGTTTAACAACGCTGCCCCCGTCCCCAAACGACCTGATCTGTACGTAGTACGCTGTGTGACCGCTACGCGCCTCGTACGTTGGTTAGACATGCAGTTAAGTTGTGTGCCAAGAAATAATTCTGTACAAAGTCTGTAAATTAGGAGGGGATATATATTTATTTAATTTTAAATTTTTAAGTTTTTTTATTTAAATTTTAAATTTTTTTGATATTTTATTTTAATTATAAAATTTTTTATTTTACTCTAAATCAATCTTTTTGTTAGTCTAATTGTTAAAAATTATTGTTGATTAATGAAAATTTTTTAAAAAAATAAAATATATTATTTTAATTCACTCGTTAACAGAAATATGTTGTATAATTTTAAAAAAATAAAAAATTCAAAATCTCAACTTACATGTTACTATTTGAAAGTAAAATATAATTATTTAATAACAAAAAAATTTTAAATAATATATTTTACCTTTTTTAAAAAATTTTCGTTAGTTAACAGTAATTTTTAACTAATTTATTAACGAAATGACTGATTTAGAGTAAAATTAAAAAGTTTAGGAGTGAAATAAAATTTTTAAAAAATTTAAAATTTAAATAATAAAAAATTTAAAAATTTAATATTAAATAAATACATACTCCAATTACAGGGCGTCTTCCAACCTTTTGATTCACCGTCCGGTCCCTTGATCCAGTGTTTCAAACGAGCTTCAAAAAATGTCATCCCCACAAAACTAATAAAAATTTGAGCAAACCTATATCAATACATTGATTACGTGGTATAAAATAAGACAACATAAAATAAATTTATTTTATTTTATTGTATGTTATATAATATAAGATTAATTTATTTTATAGTATCTTCTATTATGCCATGCATCAAATGTACCATATAATAATATTTAATTAATAATAAAATTACGTCTAATAATTTTTTTAGCGACAGAAAATTATTGTATTAATATAAAATGATTATGTACATAAGATTGACACAAAAACGTCAAAAAAAACTACACGGAGGAGGAAAAACAGTCAATTAAATTGACCTACAACTTATTAGGTCATAGAAAGTACAAACTAAATGGATTTGAAAATCAATTAAATAAATGTATCTGATGATAGAGAAAATCGAAACTAAACTAGATATACTTGATACTGAGATTTCATACAGATTTAACTTGTAAAAAAAAATTGTCTACGGCAAAACAAACAACACCTCAGTAGATCTATGACAAAAATCGACTAGATATATTTGACAATGATCTCTTTTAAAACTAACTTACAGAAAAACAAAAGAGCTCCAGTCCTAAAAATCAACATCCATAACCAGCATTACAACTGACCTAAAAGTAACCATATTGGCCCAATTGAGCACAACCAGAGTTGACGATGGCAAACGACAGAGGGGGCAGCAACACTACCATCGGCAAAACGAGTGGCAGTGACTTCAGTGTTGGAGACTGCGACAGCGGTGGCTTCAGAACAGTGTTATTAAACCCGGCCCAACCCAGCCGGTCGGACTGGTGACCCGGGCATTGGGTCGAGTCGATTCGCATGAACAGTAACTGAATTATTTGAGTAATAAAAAATTATTTTATTTGTATTTTTTACTGTTTAAATAGTAAAAATAATATTTTTTTAATAATAAACAGTGTTTTAATCGAAAAAAATATACTTTTTTTCACTTTTTACTGTATAAACAGTAAAAATAATATTTTTTAATGATGAACAGTATTCAAATAGTAAAAATTATATTTTTTTTTATTATTTTATTACATGAACAATAATATTTGTATAATATTTACACACTAAAATTTATTATTTTTTTAACTTTTTACTGTGTGAACGATAAAAATAATATTTTCATAATACCAAATAATATTAAACAATATTTTTTTTGTACAATTTAAGAATTTTTTACTTTTTACTATCTATCTTTCTGTATGCAATAATTTAACATTATTCATATATCAAATAATATGTTGTAATTGATATTAAAAAATAATTTTTAAATAATTTTTATCAAAATTTTGATTAGTATAAATTATTTTATAATTTATAAAAATATAATTATTGTATTAAATTATAAAAAAAAATTATATATATTATTTGATATATTCATTTTCTTAAAAATTAATAACTCAATGATTGAACCAATGATCCACTAACTTAACCGCCTGATCAGACTAGTGTCCGGCTAATTTTAATAACTATGCTTCAGAGGTGGCATTGGCTATGGCAGAGGGGTCGCCGACGAGCTCAGCAGCATGCGAGACTGCCGTGTTCTCGGTGGCCGAGGCGACGACGCCGTCATGGGAAATGATCGCTAGAAAAGTGAAAATGACGACAATCTCGAGGAGGGTCTAAATCTGGTGATAGAAGGGTCATGAAAAGTCTTACTGAAGCTAGATCTGCAAAAAATCAAACACACACACCACAAAAATGAAAACGGCGTAGAAGGAAACAAAAGGCAGCGTTGTGGAAGGGCCAACAAGGATCAGGAAGAGGGGTGGAGGAAAAAGGTGACGTAGAGAAGGAGAGTGGTTGGCTGGCGATGATGGACAGCCACTGAAGTGGGCCAGAGTTTCGACGCGAATGGAAGTTTTAGGGAATTTTAGAGAAAGAGAGAAATCAATTTTTTCCGAAGAAGTTGCTGGGGTCTCTAAATTGGGTTTAATAATGTATAATAATTTATTTAATTTTTTTTATGAATTAAATTTAAAATTAATATACAAAAATATTATAAATTTTATTTAAAATTATAAATTTAACGTTAATTTTAAAAAATAATAAATTTGTCACTAACTTTTACTAAAATAACAAATCTAATATATTGTAAAATTTTTTAAATAAAATTTATTTATTTTAATAATATGATACTAATTTACGTGTATTAAATTTTTATAATATGATACAAATACATTTTTATAAATTTATCATTAAAACGGACAAATTTTGTTCATATAAGATTATTGTGTATTAAATTTATTACTTTATACAAAGTTGATATTAGAATTATTATTTTTTAAAATTAATATTAAATTTATTACTTTAAATAAAATAACGATATTTTTTATATTAATTTTTAAATTTATATATCTTTATAATTATTTTTTAAAAGGATAAATAATGTTTTTAAAAAAAGTTTTACCTTTCAAACCACGACGCGAAGACATCCATGACGACGCCTCAAGCTGGACATGGCACGTGACTTCTAGAAAATGTCATTGTCAGCGTGCCACTGTCCACCATGCTTACCCCACGTGGCACAGAATTTTGCGCAATTTCCGCGCGCGTCACCACCCCAAAGGTCATGAAACCTGACAGTGACGGAGAAACAGACGAACCCAAGTGGTCTGTTACATAAATAATAATTTAGATTTAGAAGTAAAATTATATAACTAAACTATCAATAAATAGGAACATGGTCGCGGAGGCAGTTATGCATGTGACAATTTTTTTTTTAAATTAATTATTTTATATGTTGAAATTATTTTTATAATTTGAAAAAAAAAATTTATAATTTATTTAAGTTGACGAAGAGCAATTTTATACCAACAAACTTTTCCTTCCACGAGCTAGAGGAAGAGTGTAGCTTTGAAAATTCAAGACCAAGACTAGTCTCAAACTCTCCTGGTTCGCTGGAGAAAGGAAAAAATATAATTATTATTTTATTATTTTTATATTTTTTTGATAATTTTTATTTATTTAAAAATTTAAATTTTTTAATAATTTTTTCTCTCAAATAAATTATTATTTATTTTTTTAATTATTTTTTTTCTCAATTTTATCACTATTCAAATAATTTATTTTTTTCACAAATTTCTTCTCTTACAAAATACTATTTATTTTTTTTCTATCATTTTCTTTCTCATAACTTTCTTACCTATCCAAATAATTTCATTTTCTCATAATTTTTTTCTCACAATTTCCTTTTCAACACATTTCTCTCAATCTAAATATACTAATTCTAGTCAGTTAAAGAAAAAAAAAATGTCAAAAAAAAGAAAAAACAAATAAAAAAGGAGCTTTTGGGACGGTATAAATAGCCGTATTAGCTTCTTGGTCTAGACAAGCAATACTACTTTTCGGAAGGCCGGGGGAACAGCACGCAACTTCCATAAGCTTCTGGGAAAAGGTAAAGGCGTTTACTTTTCCGTATCTTCTTGGTGTCTCTCTTATGTAAGCACAGAGTTCTGTAACACTTCAATATGTATTTGATCTTTCGGTTGTTGATAGTTATGCCTGCCTTCAACTTGTTTCGTTCTACAAGATTAGTATTAGGATCTATGAACTTTGATTGCTTAATTTTCTTGATTCTTTACTAGAATCTATGTTCGTCAATTACTGTTCCCATGTTTTTTTTTTTGGGGGGGGTTTTGGGTTACTGATTTTTCCATGGTAATTTGAGTCTGATCATGCAAGCTTTATTTTGATCCCCTTTTTTGGTATCTTGGGTTTGGGCCATTTGGGTTAGTTGTTCTTAAAGTTTGGTAATTTTGCTGATCTTTGGTAGTGGGTTTTATGGTGGGATGGAGTTGATGGGGCTTATAGAGTAAAAACTCAGAGCATAGAATGTTAGAAAAAGTGGGTGTGGGTGCTGTCTAGGTAATTTTATTTACATTCTTTTGTTTGACATTTTTGATTCAAGTCTTGTGCTTTATTAAAGTTCTGTCATTTATTGTGATATAAATCAAGAAATTTGGAGGTAACGTTACATTTATGCTTGAAAATAAGGTTTTGTCTGCCAAGGATTCTGCCAGTATATAATTGTGTATTGTCATTAACAAGTTATTTTGCTTCCTTTAACATTCTTTGTGGTTGTTCTTCTGTCTTTGTTTTCTTTTTCATACTGCTGATTGTTGTCGCTCTCTTCTGTTTTTTTTTTTCTGTAAATGCTTGTTGCTTTTGTATGTCTATACTTCTTCATGACTTTGTCATTTTCCTATCGGAAAAATGGATGATGATCCTTGCCTTCTATGCTAGGTGGTTATTCGGTCTGTTCTGCTGAGGCATGTTATAGATCATCAAGTAATCCTTCATAATGGTGGATTCTGAAGCGACTTACAGCTCACAAGTCGCTGGGAAATTAGACAATAATGATCACCTTTCAATTGGGAATGGCTATGGAATATATGGAATTGTGGGTGCCATTATTGCTGCCATCTTAATACCTGTGGTAATTTCCTCAGTGTTCTTGGGAAAGAAAAAAGTGAAACCGCGAGGAGTTCCAGTAGAAGTTGGTGGTGAGGCAGGCTATGCAGTTCGAAATGGTCGAACAGTTGAGCTTGTTGAAGTTCCTTGGAAAGGGGCTACAACCATGGCTGCTCTATTTGAGCAATCATGCAAAAAGCATTCACGAGAAAAATTCCTTGGAACGAGGAAGCTAATACATAAGGAAATTATCACAGCTAATGATGGCAGAAAGTTTGAGAGGCTACATTTGGGGGATTATCAGTGGCAGACTTATGGAGAGGTTTTTGATCGTGCTTGCAACTTTGCATCTGGACTTATTAGATTAGGTCATAGTGAGGATTCACGTGCTGCAATTTTTGCAGAAACTCGAGCGGAATGGCTCATTGCATTTCAGGTACACCTATGTGTACAGACTTCTGTTGGGAATTTTCCTTCTTTTGCTTTCTTAAAGACTCAGTTTATCTGTCTAAATAGCCAATACTAAATCCATCTGTTTCTGGAGTACAGGGATGCCTTCGGCAGAATGTTACTGTCGTTACTATTTATGCTTCATTAGGCGACGATGCCCTGATCCATTCTCTCAATGAGGTAGGGGGTCTCTGTGTTGCTTGTTATATGATACTATATTTTTCAAATGAGGAATATCCATATGAGGCAGGAAGATGCAGATTACTAATAATCCTGACTCAGATTTTCAAAATGCTTACAGACCCAAGTATCAACCCTGATTTGTGACTCTAAACTGTTGAAAAAGTTGGCCACAATAAGCTCAAGAGTAACAACTATCAGCAATGTTATTTACTTTGAAGAAGAGGAAACCGCAATTGCCAACGATTTCGGAAGTACGGGCCATTGGAAAATTTCGTCCTTTTCAGAAGTTGAGAAACTGGGGAAAAGTTGTCCTGTTCCTCCGAGCTTACCTTCAAAGAATGGGATGGCTGTTATTATGTACACAAGTGGGAGTACTGGCCTACCAAAGGTTTGTTCTGTTCTGTCATCTTTTGATTTTTGAATCAGTTGCATGCAGCAAAGAGTCTTTGGCAGACCCAAAATCGATGGGCAGTAGTCTTGCCAATTAGAGTTAATGAAGTGGGAAACTGAAACTGGAAGATTTCTATCCTTCTCTCTCTCTCTCTCTCTCGGTTTATATGTCAAGACACAAAGGAAGAGAACTTCGGATTCTAGGCTTTTTACTTGATGGTTTCTAGTTTTAATTGTTATTTCTACTTGTTGATGCTAGGACGAATGCCCTGAAATGCTTAACCTTGCATTTACTTTTCCTTTTTCTTCCTAGTATTATCATTCATTCCTTAATATGATGCATTCCTTGCTTTTGACATTATTTCTTGGTCAACATTATAGGGAGTCATGATAACCCATGGCAACATTGTAGCCACTGCTGCTGCTGTTATGACGGTGATTCCTAAGTTGGGTGAAAATGATTTATATTTGGCATACTTGCCCCTTGCTCATGTTTTGGAACTAGCAGCCG
Organism: Carallia pectinifolia; assembly: GCA_037832335.1. NCBI lineage: Eukaryota > Viridiplantae > Streptophyta > Magnoliopsida > Malpighiales > Rhizophoraceae > Carallia > Carallia pectinifolia. The sequence goes on along the minus strand of CM075447.1, from coordinate 17,678,426 downwards.
AGGTACTCTCACCTATGTATTCTCTTTTACTTGATTATTTGTGAAAGATAATAAATTATAATATTTTTGTGGTTGTCCAGACCGTAATGTTATCTGCAGGTGTTGCAATTGGTTATGGTTCAGCATTGACTTTAACAGACACCTCTAATAAAATTAAAAAAGGAACAAAGGGAGATGCTTCTGCATTAAGACCCACTCTCATGGCAGCAGTTCCAGCTATTTTAGATCGTGTTCGGGAAGGAGTTTTAAAGAAGGTGTGAAAAAAATAGGCATTATTGTCCATTTCCATACATAACTACAACACTAGCCATTCACCTGTTTGTGTAAATTGAGGATATAATGTAGCTAGTGATCTTCTTTCTTTATTGGTTATAATACTATGCTCCAGGTTGAGGAGAAGGGTGGGTTAGCAAAGAAGCTTTTTAACATTGGTTATAAGCGCCGACTTACAGCCATTGAAGGAAGCTGGCTTGGTGCTTGGGGACTGGAGAAAATGTTGTGGGATGTCGTTGTCTTCAAGCAAATACGTTCCATACTTGGAGGACGAATACGATTTATGCTATGTGGAGGAGCGCCTTTGTCTGGAGATTCACAGCGGTTCATCAACATTTGCATAGGGTAATACCTTTCTTACCCTGAGATCAAAAGATATATAAACACGGAGATTTCTTCTATAATAATTGCATCTGCTAGTTTGAAGATTAATTTTTGTTTACTTTTCGTTCATAACATCCACGCACAGGGCTCCCATAGGCCAGGGATATGGTTTGACAGAAACATGTGCTGGAGCTGCCTTTTCTGAGTGGGATGATGCATCTGTTGGCCGTGTTGGGCCGCCTCTTCCTTGTTGCTATATTAAGGTACGCCCTATGTTACACAGAAAAGGAAGGCTGTTTTAGTTTCACAGTATGAACAGGACTTCCTGTCTAGGGAGGATTGTGTAAACTGTTTGGATCTGCCACATTTTAACAGACATCTCGTGATTGTTGCACAGGCCTGATAGATTAAATTGGCAAGATTTTGGGGGATAGGCTTCTAACATTTTCTGCTGGCTATGCAGCTTGTTTCTTGGGAAGAAGGTGGATATATGATATCCGACAAACCAATGCCCCGAGGAGAGGTTGTTGTTGGGGGATTCAGTGTAACTGCTGGTTTTTTTAATAATGAAGAAAAGACTAATGAGTGCTACAAGGTATACCTCTTTTATTTGTGCATTTATCCTTATGCTTTCGTCAATTGTTTGATGTCCATGTACTTTTGGGCTCATCTGGTGTGTTTAAAATCAGAAAGCTTGGTGTCTTAGCCTTGAACAAATGGCTCTCACAGACTGTTACATGCTACAGGTTGATGAAAGGGGCATGCGCTGGTTTTACTCTGGCGATATTGGACGTTTCCACCCCGATGGGTGCCTTGAAATCATTGATAGGAAGAAGGATATCGTCAAACTTCAACACGGAGAGTATGTCTCCCTGGGAAAGGTTGGCATAGGACTTAAAACATTGTTGTGCTGCACCTTCTGATGAACACATGCTGTAATGCACTCATTATATTATTCATTGCCCCTAATTTTCAGGTTGAAGCAACACTGATCTCAAGTGACTATGTGGATAATATAATGGTATATGCAGATCCCCTTCACAACTATTGCGTAGCTCTAATTGTTCCCAAGCATAAAGTCCTTGAGAAATGGGCCCAAGAAGCTGACATCAAGTGTCAGGACTTCTCTGAGCTGTGCAACAAAAAAGAGACTATTAATGAGGTTCAGCAATCCCTTTCCAAGGTTTGTTCTCATCTATCTGCAGATTCAGGAAATTTTGATTGGATCTGCAGAAGACACATTTGATGGTTCTTAACACTGCTTATACAGAAATATCCGTGGCAGGGTTGATGCTTAATATTTTGTCATGTTGTTTAACCATAACTCCATGCTGCCCAGCCATTATGTGCCTGCAATGCTATTTAACTTGTTTGAGGTGCAAGCGATTCTTTCTGTGATATTTTGGATATGAAATAATACATCTGACTCAAGAGGTTAATTTAAACTAGTATGCTGGAATCGATGATTTTGTATCAATAATCTCACAACAGCACATTAGCAAATATTGCGATATTTGAGAAATGGAAAAAGTGCCTTTCCTGTGAATTTGATGTCTGAGAGCATTCTATGTTTGCAGATAGCAAAAGCAGCAAAATTGGACAAATTTGAAACTCCTGCAAAAATCAAATTGCTGCCAGATCCATGGACCCCCGAGTCTGGCTTAGTTACTGCTGCTCTCAAGATAAAGAGAGAACAGCTGAAGGCCAAATTTGGAGATGAATTGCAAAAGCTTTATGGCTGAGAAATACTATACCACCAACTTTAATTCCTGTGTTGTATGTTTCTGGGAAAACTTGAGTGTTCAATCCTTGTAGGATGGTCAGCACATAATACCTGCAACACTTATTAGATCTGCATGGCCCTTCTTATGGAACAGGCAGAATTTCCATTTACTCTTACAACTATATATATATATAGTTTTTATTCATGTTTCATATTAAGAAGCTGTATTTCAATGTCCCTTGCGAGAAGATTGCAAATGCAAGCCTTATAAGCCTTTTGCCCATGCCCTTCGTTTATTGATGATTCATGAGAACTTCCCTTAAGCTTGTGTTTTGCCCCATTCCCTCCTCAAAGAGTATTGATATTTATCTTAATTCAATTTCCAAACTTTTTTTTATTAGAATAATGTTATTCATATTAGATTAATATCATGAATTACGCTAAATATATTAAAAAAGAAAAAAATTAAATTAAATTAAAAAAATTATATTTAATAGTTTTTTTCATTTTTTTTTAATTTTATCTCTTTCCTTGTTATATATTTAAGACATTTAATTGTGATATTTAGTCGAAATAAATATTATTACCCTTTTAACTATTATACATGCAAAACTAGAAATACCTGCAGGATGCCTTCCTCCCTCAATATGTAGAGTCTTTTCTTATTAAAATTGTTTCTTAAGTAAGATGGTCAGAGAAAATTAGGAGATTAAGTTGATAAAACACTACTCTTTCTTGCAATGAAAATCTGATTCAAGTCGAAAATTTTTACAAGTCAAAGATCTGCCGTAGTTTTTGTTTAATTTTTATTTTTTTTTAATCAGTATATATTCACATTGATCATTTTTTTTATGAAAAAATGGGAAACTGGAATATCGAGATTTTCGACCATTCACTTTTTTTTTTTTTCTCTCTTTTAAATAGAGATTTCCAACGGTCAAAAACCCCGATTCTCATGCAATGGTTTTGTTATCATGTATCCTCACCGAAATAGGATTATTATTTCTTTTCATGTTTTAGCTTATAATGGAAATTCCAACAGTTCCAAGATCCACTGCAATCTTTTTGTTTTTTTTTTATAATCAAGATTTCGGACTATTATAGGTTTGACTCTGGACCATTAAAAATTTGGCGTTGTTTATTTACATTTTTGTGGGAATAATAAGGTTTCCAATAGTGAAAAACCTATTTACATTCCATGTTTTTATTCATTTTTCCTAACTGCACTAGGCTTGGCAGTTTTTTTCAATATTTTAATCTAAATGTTTGCTATAGACAGTCACTTTTTATCTTCTTTTTTACAAATACCAATCACAAACACATTAACACTTTTTAATAACGTTTTTGTAATACTTTTGACATTCAACTTTTTGACAACTAATCAACACCTATCACGTAAACAGCAACTGTAAAAGATAAGGTAAAAGTGACTGTTATTAACATTTCTTTTTAATCTAAATTGAAATTTCAACGGTCCAAAAATCCAGCAACATAGTTTTTTTTTTTTTTTTTTTTTTGGGTTTCCGATACACAGATTTCTAGCCCTTACTAAAAGATATATATCTTTTTCTATGTCTCCACACCGAACAAGGATTAGAATTTTTTTCCATTTTTAAATTTAGCGAAAATTTCCAACGGTCAAATATCTGTCTACACTTCTTAGAGGGCAATTATCCATTCACCTTCGTAAATAAGGGATTACGCTTCTTTTTTTTTTTTTTTCGAACCTTTTACCTCAATTGGGGACGGGGAATTGGTTGTTGAGGTTAAGTCTGAAGTTCGAACATCAAATCCGAAGCATCAAAATCACGCTACTTAATTCCTCGCCTTAATCATTTCTCATCTCTTTCATTCTTCATTTTAAAGTTGTCACCTTTGGCCGGTCTTCTCGCCTTAATCATTCCTTCTGTTCTGGTGAAGTGTGAGCCAGAGAAGCAGGCACCTCTGATAGTGATGGACGAAGTACCAAGTACAAAGAAGGACCCAAGAATGGCACCAGAGATATGGGAAGAAGCCAAGAACCTTTCTCATACCTGTAAAAACGAGAATGATCGTTCAATTGTTAAGCCATGGAAGGAAACACAACATTGTTAACAGGGTAGTTTCAATCTGATCATACGAGGACAATGTTGTTGTTAATAAATTCTCACCATTTTCTGGAAGTCATGTCATTGTAAACCCAAAAAGGAGCGAATGCCGATAGTAGAGAAAAATCGAGGCAGGTGATATGAATCTGTCAGAGAAGTAACCACCCACATAAGTAGCATAAGTTCCATTAGATGAGATCAGAGTCGGGGTCTCGAACATATGAACTGGAGTTCAAGTCCTAGATTCTTGGATGATGGCAAGTATGCATAGATGCAACTTGGAAGTCGTGGTACTTACAAATTTGCTTTCCCTGAGGTACTGGTAGAACTCCTTCCACACATTGCCGTTTGCTAAACAAGCATAGACCACCAACCCTACCCCTGCAGCCAGCGACACCTGTTGTGCAATATAGTCAAGATGCGTATTTTCAGACAAATGATCAAGCATTGTTCTTTTTTCGTAGAATTTAGACAGCTTAATGGAATTTAAGCAGTACGATAAGCTGATATCAATCCCGATAGGAAGAGTAATGGGCTTCGACTAACTCATAAATACCGCTGAACTAATGGAAGAATTGTAAAAAGAAAAAGTGATGGGACCAGTTCAACCAGAAATTTTGGAATGGTAACATGAACTCTCTTCCTGATCCTCCCAGGCCAATCAAAAACAGTTTTCACAGTGGCAGGAAGATGGCCCGAACGCCAACTGCTTTAGTTTCAAAAGTTCTAGCGAAGTATAGATCTACAAATTTGTTTTCTAAGCATATTCTCAGTCAAGGGAATTGTTTGGCTTAAGCTGACAACAACCTTGACAATATCACCATGGCAACTAAAATTCCAAACAGCATAGATATGGTTTGATACACCATAATACAATGTAAGTTGCTAACCAAACCATACTGTAAAACAGATGGTCAGAACAAAACGAAGGTGGCCAAAAAAAAGAAAAAAAAAAAAAACTTACCCAAGCAGTGATCTTCGATTCCAGAAAATTAAGAGGCCATTTTCCAAGTTCACTTTCTTCAACAGGAGGTGGAGGTGGTCTCCACAGAACAAAATATGGCAGAAGTGCATATGCACCACCAAAGCACGAAAGCACAAGGAAAGGCCACACAGGAATCTTGCCTTTTGAGCTGCAAAAGCAGAAGACAGATTAATTGTATTCTCCCTTAGGTGTAAAGAAACAAGATCTTTCATATTGCATTTTTCCATTTCATTCCATCTGAACACAGAATCATTGCTTTTTGCCATTCATGCTACTTGTGATGCTTCTGTTATTCATAGTCATTACAACCACTGATATAAAAATCTGATTGAACTTCAAGAAACTGAAAAACTAAGAGAAATACTGCCAGAGACAGCAAATCTGTACAGAGCCTATAAAGAACTGAAAATTTACCTTCTAGCAGTTGGCAGTAGAAGCATGCTATACACTAAAGGCCACAACCCCATGATGTACCATAGAGACACAAGTACCTCGTTCATCCTAAAGCCATCATCTCCTTTCAAATTAAGCAGTTTCTGGAGGAAATACATGTCCCTGGACTGAAAATTGATATAGCTCAGGTGTTGCTACATTGCAATCAGTATCTAAAACTTAAAGAAAGTCAAACGAGAGCACGAATTTCTTAAAAGGTTTGCTGCTTTCCTCCTCACTAATGTAGGACAACAAAAGTTTATAGCTTGCTGACTTTTAAGCCAATAAAACCAATAAAGCACAACAAATTAATCAAAAAAATAAAAGTCCAAAATAAAGAACAAGGAGGTTGTGAAGATGAAGTACCGGGGTCTGGTTAGGAGCGAGGAAGAAAACGTAGCACACGACAACACCCCAGAAAGCAAAAAGCAAAATTGAGGTTGTCCAGTCCCGACCCTCTTTGGGATTGGCTTCAACCTCCAAGTCCAAGGCTTCGTCTTTCTCAGAATCATTCAATATACTATAGCATAATACTTGAAGACCACCCTTCTTGGGAAATGGGAAACTGCCAAAACTACTGACTTTGAGAGAATTTGGAATGGCAAAGGTCGTTTTGGGGAGAAGTGAAGGCAAGAACTTGGCATTACAGGATAGGTTTTGGAGTGGAAATCTGGGTCTTGAGCCCTTGAGAGCAAGGGAAGTGAAGTTGCAAGAGACAAGGCTAGAGTTTGCCAACATCTTTTGTTATTCCTATGGAACAAATACAAGATTGGTTTTGGAGTGGAAATTTGGGTCTTGAGCCCTTGAGAGCAAGGGAAGTGAAGTTGCAAGAGACGAGGCTGGAGTATGCCAACATCCTTTGTTGTTCCTACGGAACAAAAAGGTGGATTTTTGCATAAGAATCTCCGTTGAAATTAACCATTTAGTGAGCCAAAAAGGACAAAACTTGTCTAATAATGATTCTTGACAAGAAAAACCGTGCCGTTTATTGTCTGCGAAAACCCATTTTGAGCATTAATAACTATTAACTTAAATGATAAAGAGCTCGCCTTCTTTTAATTAACATCTTAAATTTAAATATTATACATTAAAAAAAAACATGTTAAGCTACCTAAGATCCGGTAAACACCTAAATCAAATTTATTAGACTTAATATAATTTTTAAATATCGAATCTCATAAAAAAAAAAAAAAAGTGAGCTCACCTTCTTTTAATTAATATCTCAAATTTAAATATTATATATTAAAAAAAAATATGTTAAGCTACCCTAAGATCCGGTAAACACCTAAATCAAATTTATTAGACTTAATATAATTTTTGAATATAGAATCTCATAGAAAAAAAAAAAATCCATTTTGAGCCAATCAGCTGCTCTCTATCCTCCACCTTCAAAAGGATAAGATCCGGCCTTCGTGTGCCCTCCTTTGTGCACTACGTTGCCATGGCTGGAGCTTCAAGAATTCTGCACACTTCACTTCTCCCCACATTCTTTCCACTCCAGAAACCCGACAAGCCGCTCACAGCTGCTTGCCACCCACCAACTTTTGCACAAAAAAGGCCCACAACGTTGATCCATTGCTCCTCCTCATCATCAGTTTCAGCGGAGGAAACTGCCACCAAAGCTGGAACGGCAGCCCAGAGCATAGTCCCGTGGGGCTGCGATATAGACTCCTTGGAGAACGCAGAGGACTTGCAGAAATGGCTATCCCAGTCTGGCCTGCCTCCTCAGAAAATGGCCATAGAGAGAGTAGAAGTTGGAGAGAGAGGCTTGGTTGCTTTGAAGAATATTAGGAAGGGTGAGAAGCTGCTCTTCGTGCCTCCTTCCCTTGTTATCACCTCCGACTCGGTGAGGTCCCCCTTCAACAAAAGTTGGATTCTTTGTCATTGGATTCCTCTGTATGATGGTTTTCTGCGTGGCTGTTTTGGTTTCTTTTTTTGTGAAAAAAATGCTAGGAGTGGAGCTGTCCAGAGGCCGGTGAAGTGTTAAAACAGTACTCTGTGCCGGATTGGCCCCTGCTTGCAACCTATCTGATTAGTGAAGCTAGTCTTCAGCAATCATCTAGATGGAGCAATTACATTTCTGCCTTGCCCAGACAACCTTATTCTCTTTTGTACTGGTAAATCCCAATTGCTTGTTGTGCGATCACATAAGGGGTTTTTTTTTTTTTTTATAATTCCTTTGGACACAGAAAGGGTCTACTCTCAGATTCTTCCCCTACAGCCTCTCTATATCGTTTCAGGACTCGCGCAGAATTAGATAGGTATTTGGAAGCTTCCCAGATCAGAGAGCGGGCTATCGAAAGGATCACCAATGTCATTGGGACGTATGTTTGTTTATGCCACCATTGATGCACGTTTGAGCGCTCTTTCAGTTCCTGTGCCTGATTTAGTTGGCAATCTCTGTTCAATATTGCAACTTTTTGAATGTAGTTTCTGATTTACTCTATTGCTCTGATTTCTTTTGCAGATACAATGATTTGAAGACTAGAATATTCTCAAAGTATCCTAACATATTTCCTGAAGAGGTACATAGAAAATGAAGAGAAATTTGCGGTATTGCTTTGCGATTTCTGGCCTGTCATTAGTTCATAAGAAGCTTCCATTTTTTTTTATTTTATATTTTTTATGTGTGTTATTATCTGACAAGGAAAATATGGACATGTTAAATGTTTTTGTTGAGCAATGTATATTATATGCTATCCCTTCATTTTCGTAGCCCAATACAGTCGCACCCAAAAGGATGTTTGTATCTATTGCAATTTTTCCTATGAAATCAGCAAAGCAGCCAACCCAGCATGGTTATAACCTTTTTGGTGTTATGGATTAACTAGTTTTTGTGTGGTCCATGTGAGGTACGAGCCTCCATAAGCCACAATTCAGCTTCATGAATGCTATGTGCACTATTCCCATAAAATCATCTCTTCTTTGACCTCAAGTTTGTGACTGCAGGTGTTCAATCTAGAGACTTTCAGGTGGTCATTTGGCATTCTTTTCTCCCGCCTGGTATGTAGACTTTTTTATTACCTTAGTTTACTTTCTAATAATTCGTCGTTGTTCGATGTTTCAAAAATATGAAGTCGATCCTAAAATTCTAAACCAGAATAGCCTCTCTCTCCCCCCCCCCCCTCCGCCCCCTTTTGTGCTGTCAATTATTAAAATGTATAATGCTAGGGAGTTGGTATATTTAATGTTTTAATGTTAGTGTAAGGCTGCAAATGACAGATTTAGGAGTTCATCTACGGTTGTTCTTGTAAAAAACACAGGTAGCAGCTCATGTGTTGTTCAATGGAAACTTTGATTTCTAGCATTTTCCAGAATTTCTGCGCCAACGCAGAAAGATTGTTCTTTATCAATTACATTGAAGTTAATTTTGGGGCTTGATATAGGAATCCAAGAAATGATTTTCTCTGGACTTGGTTTTCTCTCCTTCACAGGTTCGCTTGCCCTCAATGGGTGGAAGAGTTGCCTTGGTTCCCTGGGCAGACATGCTAAATCATAGTTGTGATGTATACTTCAATTTATCTGGACACAACTTGTCATTATCAACTTTTGCAGTGTATGGTCCAACTCTTTACAGGAACCTTTGCAATTGGCTGATCTAGGTGGATACATTTTTGGACTATGATAAGTCATCGCAAGGTGTTGTGTTCACAACAGATCGTCCATACCAGCCAGGTGAGCAGGTAAACAAGATTTTTAAGATGATGATATGTACAAGTCTGCTATTTTGTTTGATCCTCGTGCAATATGTAACAGCATTATGGAATGTATATGTTTGCTTCAAATGGTTTCTGTTTTTAAAAGGTTGAGTCCTCCTTTCAGAGAGAGAGTTATTGTCAATAAAGAACTTGCAGTACTATCATCCTCACCTATAATGAATTGCGAATTTGATGTCCTGGAAAGAACTTGGCAACTTCTTGCTTTTTTAAAGAGCAGAAATGAGAATCTGAACAATTAAAATGACGCAATATTTTGCAGGTTTTCATATCATATGGCAAGAAATCTAATGGAGAACTGCTGCTGTCATATGGATTCGTTCCCAAGGAGGGCACCAACCCAAGTGATTCAGTAGAGTTGTCACTATCTCTGATAAAATCTGATAAATGCTATAAGGAGAAGTCAGAAGCTCTTTTGAAGCACGGCTTGTCAGTGTGAGTGTACGTGGGCAAGAAAATTCTGTCCAATATACTCTCATTGATAAATTATGTCCCTCAATCAAAATTCTCCTCAAGTCTTAACCTCTTATATACTTATTTTAGCTTTAAATTTCTTAACTGAAAGGCCCGGATCTGTTTTCTCAAAAAAATTTGAGCCTCATGATTTTGCTTCTCATCCCTATTGACTTTTTTCTTTTTTTGTTTGTCATTTTGTCTGTTTCTAATCTTGAGATTGCCACCTTTTGTTTCTTTTCAATTGCTAGATCCCAGTGTTTTCCTGTAAGAATCACTGGATGGCCATTGGAATTGATGGCATATGCTTATTTAGCAGTCAGCCACCCAAATATGAGCAGACAGTTTGAAGAGGTTCGCCAATTTTACCTTTTTAATTGTGAAATAGGTTATGAAATTCCTTTTGCCAAATCTACATAATAGAGTTTTTGCTCCAGATGGCTGCCGCAGCATCAAATAAGTCAACCAACAAGAAGGATATAAGATACCCTGAAATTGAGGAAGAGGTGTTACAATTCATATTGGATAGGTGTGAGTTGAGCATATCAAAGTACACTAAATTCTTGCAGGTACAAGAGGTTTCTGGTTTTACATAACTTTTTTAGGCTAATAGCACTATGAGGAAAATTCTGATGCAAAAGGAATCATATCAAATATAAGTTCATTCAAAATTGGTACTAATGATGTGATAATATGAAGAAGCTGATTATGGTTCCCCACCATTTTTTCAATATAGGCAAGTGGATCAATGGACTTAGATGTGACATCTCCAAAGCAACTCAACAGAAGATTGTTCCTGAAACAGCTAGCAGTAGACTTATGTAACAGTGAGCAAAGAATACTGTTCCGTGCTCAATATGTAAGAAGCTGCTTCTTTTTCCTTAGAACTAAGATAATTTTCGTTTTGTTTTTCCTCAAAAGGTATGCTCCTCGTTGTTTAGCTTGTATGCACGATGAGTTGAGAAACTTCTCTTCAACTTCTCTCTTTTGGCATCCGAAGAACACTCTTATATTTGTTGTATGACCAAAAACCCACATAGGCACACTGCATTTAATAGTTCAAATTTGTCAATCCAACTTTTGCAATGCGGAATTGGCATGATATAAGTGCATTTCTGGCAGCCGTAACCCCTTGATTTTTCAAGACTGGTGAGTGATGAGCATCTGCAAATCGTTTAGTGTATGTTCCTTGAATGACCCACCTCATTTGCACTAATGAATTGGCTATTCTGCCTGTTAACTTATCGGGGGCAGAACCAGAGACATGCATACATCTTTTTCTCTTTGCACTACAGCACTAGTATTTACATTGAGTGGCTGTGCCAGATACTGAGAAGAAGATTGAGGGACATAAGAAGTGGTGAATTGAAGGCTCTGAAACTCTTCGACGGCCTCAGGAACCTTTTCAAATGAGTGCTTACGCTGCAATGATTCTTGACTTCGAGAGAATATTCATCTCATCTAGCAATGCCCTGCAAGTCCAGTTTGCTATCCGACATGGTTTTCCTCCTGCAGAAGAGTTATGAAGCCGGAAGCCGGAAGCTGGAAGCCGGAAGCTTGCTTAGGTAGAGTTGAATGTAAGGCGCAACATCCTTTCGTTGGTAAACTTGAGCAGCTACTAATTTGGGTCTTTTAAAAGCTTCCTTCCTCACCCTTTTATTGTTGCAATGGACATGATAGGTGCACCTTTGGGATTTTGCTTATTTGGCAGTAAATAGTAATGGATGGTGTTATTTCTACGTGTAACTTTGTTCACTGCCTTTTTTTTTTACCCTCATTTTTGAGGGGTAACAATTGTAATTAGGAGGTCACAATTGGACTCTCAGGAGAACAATCGCAGATATAGTTGCTTTCTTTTTTTTGTGTCATTGAGGAGTTAGAGATCAGCTGATAAGCGAAAGGGGGGTGGTGGGATAGGAGTTACGGGGATCAAACTCCAGACTTGGTAATTTGAAAGATAAATCTTGCAACTATTACAACTACAAGTGCACCCCATAGTTGCTGTTATTTGATCTTTTCGTAGATCTTATAGAATGAAAGTTTTGTGCAAAACTGCCCAAAATATGCCCTGTAACTTAAACAAATACGCTTTATTAAATACAAGGTTTACCCGGATTCTAAGTTTCAAATTTAAGGTTTAATGTTGCTTGCAAACTAAAACGAAAAAAAATGGTTCTGACATAAAAAAATAAACAAGCAACTATGAGTCAACAACATAGCAATCCCAACGAGTCAACGTTAGAGTAATGTTCTGCTATAGAACTTGCATCAATCTTTATCAAAATCATGAATTTTTTAATTATTTTAAAATTTATCTTGAATATTTATTTTTACTTTTTATATATTATGAATTTACCAATTAGTTTTAAATTTATCATGTCATCATTCTATAGTTTTAAATTTTATGTCCATTTCCAAGATTTTGTTCTTAAATTTCCATTTCTAATTCAAAAATGGGAAGTTTATGATGTTTTTGAAGAGTTTTATGGTTAAAATCTCAAAAATAGACACTAAATTTATTACTCTAAAAAGTCAACTTGATAGATTTAGAAGTAATTTAAAAAATAGTGATATATTTAAAAAAAATTGTAATATATTTCAAAAAAATTAAAAAGTTCATTTTTTTTCAAATGAACCCATGCTACATAATACCATCAAGTAATTATTTGAATAATATCCCTTTTTAACGCTTTTTCTAAAGTGGATAAACATCTAATTAATTTTGGTCAAGCCACCAATTTACTAATTAATGATTGAAAAGAAGGTAAGTTTATCCACATGATGAAATCGTGGGAACAAGAATCCTGAAGAATGCGCACGACAGTCAACCGACCAAACGGCGCCGAGGCCAGAAGTCCAGAACCAAAATTGTTAAAGGCCACACCAACCCCTCCCTCCTGTATCAAAAGCCAAACACCTACAAAATAATAAAGAAGAAGAAGAAGAAAGATCTGTGCTTTCTGAGGTGCGAGCCCTATTTTGATATCGAAAGATATGGAGGGATTGATGCCCCTGAAATCAACTCCTAGGATTTCCTTCCGGGTCGCCCCGTATCTCCATGACAGACCCAACTCCGCAATCAGACCATCAATGAACCAGTTTACAGGGAATCGTCTCTACTACAATGCCTCCATTCGAGCACAGCTAGTAAGTTGTTTCAAGTCGGTTTCTTTTGATAATTTGTGTATTGAAGCTTATGATTTTAAGTGAATTTTCCCCTTTGGGGAATGAAAATTCTGGTGTAATAGCCCGAGACAAGAAGTGGGTCGGCGCCGGTTTCGACGGTGGGTGGAGGAGATGGGGAAAGTTCGGCGCTTGAGGTGAAAGAATGGGAAGTGGGTATGCTTCAAGAAGAGATTGCTACTAGCCAAGGTATCAGAATTAGGAGGCGGCCGCCGACGGGGCCGCCATTGCATTATGTGGGTCCTTTTGAATTCCGGATACAGAACGAGGGCAATACTCCCCGGAACATTCTTGAGGAAATCATTTGGCACAAGGACATGGAAGTCTCGCAAGTAATTTCTTTCTCTCTCTCTTGGGGCCTGCTTTCTGTATGATAGTTTTTGTTATTTGTATATTTTTAAGTCAATAGCGTAGTAGTGTATTTCTAATGGTGCTCTTTTGGCAGTTAAAAGAGAGAAGACCACTTTCTACGCTGAAGAAATCTCTAGAGAATGCTCCTCCCACCAGAGACTTTATTGGGGCTCTCAAGGAAGCCGGTCGTCGAACTGGACTGCCTGGTTTGATTGCAGAAGTGAAGAAGGCGTCTCCAAGCAGAGGAATCTTGAGAGAAGATTTTGATCCTGTTAGTTTTCTCACTCTCTATGTGCTAAGCATTATTTTCTATTACTGCATTCATGATCTAAATTTGATACCTTTTGATATTCTGTTATTCTTCAAGTTGTTTTCTGTATAGAATGATGATGTAGAACAAGAAAATATTTGTAAGAGCAGAGAAAGAAATGAAGACAAAATTGACAGATACAAGCCTGTTCTGTTTTGTTATGTAGGCACATGTGGATCTATTATGCAAATGATTCTTCCTTTCACAATGTTTATAAGTTAGGCATGTGTGTGTTGGAGAATATGAACGAACTGAGATTAGGGATCTTTTCTGTTATCACTAGATTTGACATAAATTTATGACTATGACCATTGTCGTTGACTCATTGTACATTGACCTTGTTTGTTATAAAGCCAAACAAGTCATCCATCTCTTTGTGTTCTTTATTATATGCAGTCTGCTCGTTGCAGTTATCATCATTAATCTTTATATTTATCACAATAGGTTGAAATTGCTCGAGCTTACGAAAAAGGTGGAGCTGCATGCCTTAGTGTTTTGACGGATGAAAAGTTCTTTAAGGTAAGAAATCTGTTTATCTATCTGCGCAATGCTTTTCATGCGCCTGCACATGTATGTGTATTTATGTAGATATAATCATATTTTTATGATTGTGGAATGTGAAGTTATTACAGAAAAAAAAAAACTGTTAGTATATTTCTTCTAACCTCCTTTTCCTCATTTGTAAACTTAAGGGGAGCTTTGAGAATTTGGAAGCAATTAGAAACGCTGGAGTGAAGGTTTGTATTGTAAATCCTTGTTTCTCTATGAATAATTTCTTTTAGGCACTTTTTTTTTAATGGTAATGGCAATTGAAAAGCATCATTCTAATGCTCGAAAATCATGCAGTGCCCTCTTCTGTGCAAAGAATTTATCATAGATGCATGGCAAATCTACTGCGCCCGGATTAAAGGTGCAGATGCAATTCTTTTAATAGCTGCTGTTTTGCCTGATCTTGATATCAGATACATGATCAAGATTTGCAAGATGCTTGGTTTGGCGGCCCTTGTGGAGGTTTGAATGGTGCTTCGTTCGTCATTGTTATATACTTTTTGACCTTAAATGTTTGAAGGAGCCTTCTGCTTCCAAATAATGGAGCACAATTACCTTTTAATGGTTGTATGCTTTTGACTAAAATTTGTGGGTGCTCTAGTCTAAAAAAGCTTACGTTATCTTCCAATAGCTGGATAAGTTTTTGAAGCTGTGAATATCTGCGCCTTTGCGCGCGGCTTTTTCGTTCTTCTTAGGTGCATGATGAAAGAGAAATGGATCGTGTTCTTGGAATTGAGGGAATTGAGTTAATTGGGATCAACAATCGTAATCTTGGTATGCTTTGGCGTCATCTATGAATATACTTCCATAACACATTAGGAAACAATCTCATTGCTTTTAACATTCATACAATTGACAAGTCCTTTACAATGATCAATTTTTTTAATTTTCTTAATTGCCTCTAGAGACATTTGAGGTTGATATCAGCAACACAAGGAAGCTTCTTCAAGGAGCACGAGGCCAAGTTATCTCCCAAAAAGACATAATTGTAAGTGGTTCTATCTTAAGATGAACTGCTGTAATTTTTCTTTTCTTATCCTATATGTGCTGCCTGTTTATTGCTAAGAGGAAATATGCCTTTGAGTTGCTCCTGTGATTTCGAAAGCTTATTTTGCTGGGTTATGTTTCGAACATTGCAGGCTGTTGGGGAGTCCGGGCTATTTAATCCTGATGATATTGCTTACATCCAAGAAGCTGGCGTTAAAGCGGTAAGCTCTGCACGCATCCCGGCTATAGCCAACATACGATTTCCCAAATGAAAAACAGATAGACCATGTATGCTCAAAACACGTGTTGGGTCTTTATGCAGATTCATGCCAAAACAAACTACATTTCGAATAAATCTATGTTTAATTCGATTTCCCAAATGATGTACTTAACTTTTTGCAATTTGCTGTAGGTGTTGGTTGGTGAGTCAATCGTCAAACAATCCGATCCTGCGAAGGGGATAACCGGACTTTTTGGCAAAGACATTTCCATTTGAGTTCAAAGTAGGGAACTTGAATGAGCAGTCTTGTTGACTGTTGTACTGGTTGTTGCCATGCATAGAGTGAAGGTTGAACTTGAATTTTGTGGCACTGGTTTATGCCAATATTCAACAATGTCCTGGAAATTTTTTTTGTAGCTTGTTTAATGATAAAATTATTTTCCTACAATGGAAATTGATGAGAAGGACTTGCTGTGAAAAACATTGAAGACCAATGAGACAGTCATAAATTTGACAATTTCGGCTAAAAATTAAGGGTGATGCTATTGCGCGCACAAAAAAGAAATCTCAGAGGCAGCGCGGGAGTAGTTTTTTTATTTATTTATTTATACAAGATTGAAACTCTCTCTCTTTCTTTGTTTTTTTTTTTTTAAATAAACTTTTAGTGATATTTTAAATATACTTATTAATATCTTAAATCTTGATTTAAAAATATTGCTAAGGCAGTTTTCAAAGCGTTGGGCTACTTTTGATTGTACTCTTGTATAAAATGGACAGGAGTAAACAAATTTTGTTTTAAAAAAATAAAAAATAAAAAATAAAAAATAAATATGAGGAAACAAATTTTGAAAAAAAAAATAATAAGGAAAAACTCACTCTCAAATCAACACGTGTCACCTTGATGACGTATTCGTGTCATATGGTGATTCTACTTTTGTGCACAAAAGCAAAAATTTAAAATTAATTAATTTAGATTTACATTTTTTTCTCACCTGTTTTTTAATAAAAAAAAAATATGTTGAGCAGTTATATGAGTTATAATATTTGTGAAATTCAGTCAGAGTAATTTTTGTATTTGATTATTCAGTTTAATTACTTTTATAAGGATAGGATTATAACTTGAATATTATTAAATTTAAATGAGTCTCTTCCACATTTAACTTTAATTTTAATGAGTTATAAATTTACTGTGTTATAAATTTATTGTGCTTAACTCAAGTTAATACAAAAATAAATACACTAAATTATTAATTAAATTATTATTTTAAATAGTACATAACAATATATTATAAAAAAAATTAATTATTACACACGTGCTCTTATATTCAAAATTATTTATTAATTTTTTTATTTAATTATCTCTGTAAAACAGACTTAGAATTAAAAGAGAGCACGGGCCCAGGGGTACCCCCGCGTTGGGTGGTATTTGGGTTGGCATCTTTAATGAGGTTGAAAAACACATTTAAAGCAGGTCATCCAAAACGTGTGAAATAAATGAAGAACATAGATACACTCTTCTCATTTTGTCGTGTAAATAAGATTCTGCCACGTGTTGGAAATCCAGCGGCAGCACGTCCTCCACTCGTGGCCCGGACAAGAAAACGGCGACAAACCCGGCACCTGACGGCTGACGGCAGACCAGCCAAGCCGAAAATAAAAAGATAACAGCGTCGTTTGTCCCGTTTCACGTCTTTCTCACTCCCGCTCACTCTTAACACATTCTCATGTCGGAGCCGAACGCAAACTCCGGCAACGGCGAGTTCGAGTTCCGGAACGAGACCGACGATGCCTGGTACAGCGTGAGTGCTATGCTGGACGGCGAGAGACTGACGGTGAAGTACAAGGACTTCAGCGAGGATCACGACAACGTGTTCGAGGCGCGGAGCTTCGGGAGTCTGGAGGAGCTGGACGACTTCAAGACTCGGTTCCGGCCCATTTCAAGGCAGCTACAGGACAAAGATTGCCGGAATGTCGTCCACGGCACCGTCGTTTGCGCTTCCCACTCCTTCGACCAACTTGACAACCGCTTCTTCGACGCCATCATCGACGATGTAAAACCCAAGCATATCTCTCTGTTATTGTTTTTGTTTTTGTTCTGCTTTTTGTCTGATTTTGTAGTTGATTATTGTGATTACCTTAAAAATGGAGGTTAATTTTTGGGATATTTTTTTTTTAATTTTTTTATTGCACAACAAAAAAGCCCGTGAAATGGAAGTGAATGTTAAGATTAAGGTTGGTTTTTTCTGGAATTTTCCTCTGCTTTTGTGACACCCAGAAGTGGAAGTAGCTTGCTGTTTTCAAATGTGTGGCTTTGCTTATGTAATTGGAGTTTGAGATGCTACTTTTTTTATGTGGGCTGGTATTATTTTGAAAAAGGTTGGAACTTTTTGATGGTTTTAGACAGGACCATGGTTTACTCGTAAACCTATGTTTGGCTTGAATGTGCTTGTTACGGATATGGACTGCTTTCTTGGTTTTACTGAGATGATTTCTGCGTTTGTCTGTGTAAATGTGGTTATTTCCCAGGTGGTTCGCAGGGATCATATTTTTAGTAAGGGAGAAGAAGAGTGCTTATGCACCTTTGTGCTAGTCTGGCAACATGGTCCCATTGCCGGGTGTTTGGCTGAGAAGAAGATCGAAAGCATATGCCTTGTTGAATCTGATGCTGTGCCTGATCGTTCGGTTGCCCTCTTTTTTCAGTTAGCAAGGAAGAAATTTGAAACTGCTTCTCAGATTCCACATGAAACTGCTTCTCAGAGTCCTCATTTGCTCTGTAAAACCAAGGTCGCTGCTGGCATCCATGGCATCAAACAGGGAGAAATTGCTACCTCGTCCATGAAGCCCAGGTCAACTTTTGCTCAGCGGTGGGCCCAGGCAAGTTCTTAGGCACGTGATATAATTTGAGATTTCTTTGTGTATGCATAAAAGACTGAGATGATTGATGCTAAGTTTGCCTCTCTGCAGACAACAAAGTGTGCTAGGCGGTCTTCTGGAAAGATATGCCCATCTGAAGGTTTATTGTTTCTTCATATTTGTTCCTAGTTCTTGTCCTTCTCTCCTCTGTTTTGTTCTAGCATTTTACTTTTTCATTTTCTTTTGTTTTCAGTGGCAGAGAGGATTAATGATTATGGTAAAAGGAATGGGGAAGACACTGATATTGGAGGGGACAGCGGCCGTTGTGTCCTATTGATTGACAACGTTGACAAAGAGTTGACTCCTTCAACTATCGTGGATTTCCTCCGTAGACAAACTTCTGTCTCAGTTGAAGCTTATATTTTCCCAAGCTTGTCATTCGAGACATACACACAGGGGGCAATTGTGCTGGATTCCAAGAAGAATCTTGAGAAGTTATGCAAGTTTTTGGATGGCCCCAGTCACATTGTCATATCCAGTAATGGAAGGTACTCTTTGACATCTCGAGGTCATTAGAAGTGCTCATGAAAGAGTTACATTTGCTGCTTTCATATGCTATATTTATTGCTTTTGCATCATTAAATTGCCAGTTAATTGTTCTTTAAGCATTGGCACATGTAAATGATTGTGTCATGCTGTTAACTTTCTTGTGAAAAATCTTTTGAATGGATGCCTCACTCGCTGTTATTTTTTGCCTTTAGCTTCATATATGCAGCATTTTGTATTTTTTGCCTTTTCTGTTACAACTAATTGGTGTTAATTGCTGCAGGCCATGGGTGGTGGCTGAAAAATTGTGTGGGCATGAGATTCTTAAAGTGCCAACTTGGATATTGAAGCTTAAACATCAGGCAGGTTTCTTGTAACTGCTTCAATCATGTATTATTGGTGTTGATGACCTACGGTAGGCAATGTCCTTGATAATTTGACATAGAGAGATGGTGCACCTGAAGTACTAGGGGCGATTTCGTAGGCATGGCACCATGGTCTACTTGAATACTCTTAGTATCACTTCAAATCAGATAGTCTTATTGTGTTATCCTCTATCATGTTTTAATCAAGAGTTCCTATATTCTATCTGCTGGACTTCTGTGTGTGATTTTCGTTTTGATTGTGATTTTCGTTTTGATTATTTCAGTGAAAGAATTGGTTGATTCCATTCAACTGTTGGGATTTGGATATATGTTTTGTGGATCCTGTGGTTTGATTTATGCTTGTAATAGGAAGATTATTTATACTTCCTTTCATATTTTGTTACACAAGATTCTCTGGTTTGATTTATTCTCTGTGGCTTGTTTTGTGCATTCTTTGGTTAGATCTATACTTCCTTTCATATTTTGGTTACACAAAGCATAGTTGGCTTGGTCGTGAAATTCTGTGTTGCATCTTAGGAGCTTGTTCAAGTATCGAGTATTCCTATTGGCCATTTAGGATAGCATTCAATATGGCAATCCTGTGTGAGAAAGAGTATGTTATTTGACACGCTTCATCTTTTTGGGGTTTCTCCATGGCATTTGTTGATACATTGCTTATGATTCATTGATGGTTATCCATTATTGAAGAACATGACCGTGTTGCTGATTTGGCATTTATTTTGTGTGGAATGAGTTGCAGGATATGCATAATGGGACTCGCAGTGGCTTGAAAGTAGTTTGTTCTGAGTCAAAGGACTATGAAAGCGCAAAGAGGCTGAGAGACATATTCGTGGAATTTGCAGATCATCAGCGGAGATTGCACAAGAGGCTAGCTATGACCGAGAAGGATATATTGCTGCCTCCTATCTAGAACTGCTTTTCCAGAGGAAAATTGTGGAGTGCGTATTTATGCATGCAATTTGTTTCGTCGTTAAGTTTACTACACACCATTGTATATAAATCTTCCTTTATTACAGAAAGAGACTGGGAGTTTCACTGAACCATGAGACCCCCAATGAAAAATACCATTTTCCCTGCATTGGGTTTTACAAGGGGGTATTGGAGATTGTACATAAGACAGTTGTTTTTGTCTCATGGATTGGGTTGCATGCTGTTCTTCCTGTAATTATTTCAGATAGTGAAGTAATTAATTTCTGTTCTCTGATAGACTTGTTTTTATTTTATTTTATTTTATTTTTTTTCCTTTTGATGAAAGCACTTATAAGACTTCGTGTTCTTTTTGGCTGATGAATTTTACACTTGTGCAAGCTGGATGCCTGAAGCGTTAAAAAAAAAAAGAAAAAAGGCCTGGATGCTTGAAGTCCATGTCTCGGTGCTAGTTATAACGGTTTAATAAGTTTTCTAATAGACAAAAAAAAAAAAAAAAAAATTACAGAAACAGGGGTAGGATGGTTATGGGCACGATCTAGACCAGTGCGGTGGGACTTTTTCTGTTTTTGTTCCTTTTGAAGGTTGGATGCTTTCTATGAATAATGGTCGTCTCATGAATCTTGTCAATTGGAGTTTGTTGAAATAAAGCTTCCGTGTATGCTGTGAACATTGTCAACATTGTCGGTACATCTTTTGACCATGTTTCATTGATGGGGATGCTAGGCCTCCCTAGCTTTTCCACCAACCTTTCCTAATGTGTTCCTCTGAACTTTTTAGTTTGCGGATAAAATATAGGTATAATTTATGTTAATCAAATTTATAGCCAAGTAGATCAATTAAATCTAAATCTAATGTTAATAAGTTACTGAACTATAATCTTTGAAGTGAAAAAAAACAAAAAAAAGTCTGCCCCAGCTCTAAGGAATCTCAAATATTAAATTTTTATTTATGAATTCTAACGGCAACCTTTTAAACAGATTGTTGAATAAATTCTGATGCTATAATTTCAAAGTGACCAAAAAAAAAAAGACGGAAAAGGTTAGTGTACTCTCAAACATTAATTTTCATTTACGACAGGTACCGGGAAACTCGTCGATGCTTCGATAAATTGTAGGCTATAAAGCGGACAAGAAAGGCAGAAAATCTCAAACATTAATTGTCATTGTTGACTCCTAACGTTAACCTTTTTGAATTTCAACAGTCTGTTCGATCAATTGGAGGCTACATTCCAAAGCGACAAGAAAGCCAGATAATAATCCCAAATAGATAGTAATCCCAAATAGTAATTCTAATGACTCCCAACGGTTTAAAAAAACAAAAAAAGAAAAAAATTACGGGCTGTATAGATGAATGACTGCAAGTAACTAAAATATACGATATAACAAATAAAATATGTGATATTTTTTTATGTTTATAAAGAAAATATATGATATATTAAAGAAAAGTATATGATTTATCCCAACAGTTATATATCTTTTAAATTAAAAAATTTTAATTTTTAATTGTCTTTTCACACCTTTTTTTTTAATTCTCTTTGACATATCGTATATTTTTTTTGTAATTATTATATCACATCGTATATTCGTCGATTCACACAGATCATATGCTTATCTTTGACATATCATATACTTTTTTTATAAGTATAAAAAATATTGCATATTTTGTTTATTATATCGTATACTATAGTCACTAAATTTTACAGCCATAATATTCTTTTGTCAAAAAAAAAAAAAAACTCTGAACGGTAATCTTTTATATAGTTTGTTCAATAAATTCTGGGGCTATAATTTTAATACAAAAAAAAGCAAAAATTCTTAGCGTAATCTCAAATATTGTTTTTTATTTATGAATCTCACAACGGTAGCTTTTTAAACAGCTTGTTCAATAAATTTGGGGGACTATAGAAAACATACAAAATAAAAAAGGGACAAAATATAGCGTAACTCGGGCAAAAACTCCAATAGTGTTTTTTTTTTTTTAAATTTATGGATCCCAACGGTAAACTCTTTAAACAGTTTGTGGAACAAAATTGTAGGAATATAGAAAAAAACCCTAGTGCAAGTTCCACGAATCTAAAAATTCTTTACTCAATAATAAAGAATTTTAAAAAAATAAGGTGTAAAAAAATGACACCATTAAATAGCACACTCTTAATAGTGATAAATTGATACGCAAACCACATATATCAAAAATCTCTTTTTTTTTTTTTTTTTTTTTTTCTCTTTTGAATTCAATATCCAACATTACATAATGCCGCGTGTCCACATTTGTCTAATAAAGTTGTGCCGCTAAAATTTCCCTAAAAGTAATATGAAATTAAGTTGCAAAAGTTGCCTTCACAAAAGCATAAAAAATAATTACAGCGTCGGAGGATTATCGCCCAACAATTTGTTATCACCTAAGAATTTGTTTGAATGTAACCACGTCTTCATCTTTTACATTCATACTTTTATTTTTATAACAAAAAAATAATAAGATATATTTTTATTATAAAAAATAAAGACATGATTATTAAAAATGAAGACATAATTGCATTAGGATAACAAAAGCATAAAAAATAATTATAGTATTGAAAGATTAGAGCTCAAGAATTTATTTGAATGTAACTATATTTTCATCGTTTACAACTACATTTTTATTTTTTATAACAAAAAAATAATAAAATTGTATTTTTATTATAAAAAATAAAGATGTGATTATAAAAAATGTAAGGCATAATTGTATTAAGATAAAATCTCAGGCGTGAATCCCTTTAAAAATAGCCAAAAAAAAGGGGCCTTTTAGTTACTTTCTAATATTGATTTTCGTTTTTTTAATGAAAAATTATTTAAAAAGTGGTGGTTCAGTTAGTAGAGCCCATCAGACCATGCGGACCCGGGAGGCACCGGCCCGTTATCCTTCCACTGCAGAGAGCGGGAGGTTTTCGCTGCTCTGTGAAACCAGCCTCACGCTGTGCCCTCCGCTTTAGGAGCCGAGTGACCCAAATCTCCACTCAGGCCACACGGCTCAGCTCACTGCTTGGAACGGGCGGGCTAGAGAATAGCCTTTACCGGAGCCGGCCTTACAGGCTGCCACAACGTCCCACCACCACTTTGCCTCCACTTGGATTACAAGCCCACGTTACTGAGCTCGGCAGTGTGGCGTCGTAGATCAGCCACCTATAAACAGCAAAGCATATGTTTATTTGGGCGATATGGGAGGAAAGCAGAGGCAAAATAACCCGAAGACTGCCAAATTGCGAACAGCAAACATATGTTAAAAATTCAATGAAACAAAATGATCAAAATCCACGAAAATTTGCACGTACTGGCACCCAAAGATTATTATGATTCATCAGAAGTTCATTTCCAACCACAATGAAAATGGAGAAGAGGAGTTTGGTGCAGTTTCAAAGGGAAGCATAAAATGGTCTCAAAGGAGCATAAATTGGAGCTCACAAAAATTTTCTCAAGCAAGCACCCGAGGATCATAACTCGAAAGTTAAAAACTTCTTATTATATACAGCTGTTCTGACTGATTATTAGCATTATTGATGAGATTTTGGAGTATATTCTACAGAAATAAGAATGCAAAATAGAAACAAAAATGAAAAGGAAAAATACTCATATACGGGCTAATTGTTAGTAGAAGCAAACAACAATCACAGATATACAAATCTCCAAATTCCATTAACCATATATGTTTTTTCACTTAGTTCTTTGCATTATCTTCTCCTTCCTTTTATCACACACCGAGACATGACTCTGCCAATCATGGAGAAAGGGTAACAACATGTGCTTTTGTTCATCGTTGTCAGCTTATGGTTTGTCAGCTAATGGGAGCTCACAAAAATTTTCTCAAGCAAACCGTCAGCAATTGCAAAATGCAAATTCGGCCAGTACTTTATAACTTAACTATGAAATATTATAAATCCTCTCCTAAAAGTGCACAACTATACTTCTCACTCTTTCAGTCATATAATTGAACTTTCGAGGATTTTGTCTCTCTATTTTGAGCAGTCGTTGTGAAGTTTGTATCTGCGGGATTCGAATCCGGCCTCCCCCAACCCTCCCTTCCCACTATGACCCTCCCTCAAGACTATATATATATATATGAACACAACACACCCAAACCCAACAATTCATCAAATATTTGTTCAGTAGTTGTCCTGAGACGTCCACAATGGGAGGCATTTGTGCACTGAAATACCTTTTTTCCAGTTGTTCTGTTCAGAAGGATTCCTTCGCATTGATTTTGTCCGTGTGATTTATTAACTAATTGTCACAAGACGTGGTGATTGGTTATCAAGGCCAGTCACAAAATTATCAAGAAAATTTCAAAGGAAAAAAAACGAATACTCCTGCAAATTTCTTTTAACTATTTATTGACTAAAAATGTGAAGGTATGGAGAAATGGAGGGAAAGAAAATAAAAGTAATAAAAAGGAAGATGGGAGAAAATTTACCATTTTCCTAAGTGTTAAAAAGCAAATAAAAATTTCTTTGTTTGAGAAAAAGTGAAAGAATTGAACTTTGACTAATAGTAAAGGAGTACTAAAGGCTCCATAGATCCAGAGGCCTATTGCCATATATAGTTCCAAGATTTAATTTGGCTGTTAAATGCTGACCTTTTGAGCTTCAATATTAGGATGTTAAATAACTGATTCTACAAAAAAAAGTACAACTTTATGCTACAAAATGTTTCTTACACATGAAGGACCACTTTACAATGCACGAAGCTCATAATTTCCTAGCAGGAAAATGGGAGAATCCAATCAATAATGTTGCATATGCAATCTGTCGAGCTCTTTTATGGAAGTTAATAGAAAGGACTTGTGAGGCCTGAAAACAGGACTAATGGATTGAAGAACAGACTGTATGAAGAGTTTTGATGTACAGCTCGAGATCACCAATCATATCATCTTCTCGAATTTATCGAGTCTCTTCACCCGTTGCATTGACAGTAAAAACAGCGTCAGGAAAACTCCTGCATTTTTACAAAATTGAAGACTTTGAGCCACACCAAACATAGAGGACTGGCAATATGGTGCAATGTAAAATTTTAAGACATTGTGATCTTAGGGAGAATAACACGAACAAAATGCGAACCTGCACCAATAAATGATCCATTCGCAACAATTTGATTCCCTTGAGCGCTAAAGGTTACTCCAAGGTTTAGTAAGGCACCTCCGAAGACCGTATGCAAGGTTGCCATCTGTAATATTGTAGCTTTTCTAGCTGCTCTTTCTGACTGGTAAAGCAAAGAAATTAATTTTTATTGTTAACTCAATTAAGCCAAAAGATAAGTTAAGAGTTATACAATAGGGGGGAAGTACCTCAAGCACCCGAACTCGGAGTTTTAGGTCTCCTGATTCAAGTTGCTTCACAAACTCCTCTATCCGCTGGACTCTGTATGGCATGGACATGGTGGAACTTCTGGCCTGAAACAATGTGATATGTGTCAATGCACGTGTGTTTCTCAACCAGTTTGCAAAGACAATCACGAGAACAAGGAAACTTTATTGCCTAGGAATCAGAAATTCTTTCAATGGAATGAAGCACCCAGACCAACCACACCAATCAAGGGTGAAAATACAGAAATTGGAAATTAAATGATAGTACATCATTAGCTTGTTTCCTTATTTCCTGCACCAGTTGTGTTCCCGAGCGCCTCTGTTGTCTCGAATCTAAAAGCTCCTGTCAATGGTGCATAACATTAATGGACTTCAAAATTGCACTTGAAAACAATCAGAGGGCCGATGTTGTGAAAATTGTTCCAGGCAAAGAAACAATACCTGCGCATAAGGAGCTGCAACCTTTGCAAAGGAAAAATCTGGGTCAAGCATATAGCCGATACCTGAAAGAAAACAAGATTCTAAGAAATGGGCAAAATGTGGGAAAATTTGTCCCATTATTTCTCTGACTCACAAAAATCACAGCTTTAAAACTTAATTTGGCATCAATATCCCTTAATAACAATTTGGAAGTGACAGGTTGCATGTTTTGATATGTGTTTCTGGAGTGGACCTTTCGCTTTTTTAGGGAGGGGATGGGGAGGCGGGGGTTTTGGATGGCTTCAGGAGCAGGAAAGAACCTTCAAGCGTTGAAAATGCTCTTAAAACAAAGGTGAATGTTGATGGAAACCGGAATGGCTGGTCCTGAGCTATTGCAAATAAGTCCTGCAAGAAAAAGAGATAATTGATGAATGCATACTCATGTAAGGTACACGGTTTAATGAGCTTATGGAATCAGACATATGCAACTTAAAGAAGAATGGATGAGAATGATTTCTGCTAATCTGTTTAGTAAAGTCTTTGAGGGGCTATGAATTTAGAGTTTTCATCCCATTGTGCCCATTTTCCATTTGTTTGGATGAACTTGCATCTATGGGAAGAAAAGAAACTTCATTCTTTCTGCCTCGTTAAATTCCATCAGTCCAAATATAAGGGGGTTGGCTTTTGGCAAGAAGGCAATTAAACTAACAAACAAGAGGAACGACATTAGTTTTTCGCTTGCTTCATTTCTCAAATTTTCTCTTCAACTAAACGATATGCTGCTGAACTTATTTAAGGAATATGAGAATATGATATGACGTGGCCCACATATGTCCTTACAACTTCCCAGAGTTTGATCAGAAAGAAAAAACAGAACATAGCATGAAGTATAACATATAGCACATGCCCCAGTCATTGTTGCATACCTCTCCAATTGCCGCGAATGTCTGCTGTTGGTCAGGTGTCTGGCTCAGTAAATTGTCCAAGAAGAACTGCACAGATCTCCTTACCTGGAGTGCATCAAAATAAAAGTACTTGACCAAGATATCAAGTGGCGCAATTATCTATTTATAAGTAGAGCAACCATTGATTCAACTAGTTTGCATGCCGTATGGCTATACCGCTGACAAATCACCAGTGGGCTGAAGTGCTCCGAGATCGATAAGGCTTTGCATGACCTGCACAGTAGCTGCTTATTGCTTCAGACCAATATTAGAGAATTTGTAGTGGCAAAGATTGCATGTTATGAAAATGGGTGAGGTTGGGTAACATGCAAAATCTTAATCACACATTTAAGAATAGCAGTAACAAAATCTTAATCACACATGAATCTTTTGGGTAACATGCAACAATAACAATAGCAAAATCTTAATCACAAATTTAATTAGGGTCATCCATATGAATCTTTTCTGATGTTCCGTTGTATTACAAACTGAGTTTAATGTAAGGTGCAATTAGCTCTTAATCCTTTCTAACAAAAGAGTTCCAAGCCAACTTAGATCCATTATCTCTCCACTTTTACCACCCACTTGAGTTTGGTCCACTTCTCAATTGGAGCATCTTTCTGTCTAATTGGACAAGTCTCTAAACTAACACAAAGGTCACTTCCTCAGCTTGTCTCCAGTTGGAGCTATACCTATCTTATGAATATTCTTGTTTCTTATTGGTCTTTCCTAAAATAGCCATAAATTCATCTAAGCATTCTTATCATTGCCACTCATTTTGTCTGACAGGTTTCTCAATAGCCCAATATCATTACCATCAAATGTTGTTCTAATCGTTGTTTGACAAAATTTGCCCCCTAAATTAATGGGAATTTTTAGGTTACACAAAACTCAAGTCGCACACCTCCATTTAAGGCATCAATCCATCTCTAATCCTACAATGAATATTTTCGTCAACATTTCCCTCCCAATGAACAAAAGAGCATAAATAACGGAATTTGGTATAATAAATAATTATCATGACATAGAGAAAGAAATTTGGTAAATGATTTGGTTTAAATCTACGTTTCCCCTTCAATTGATTAGCCAAAACATAATTAAGAATAGCAAGGAAGCACTGTTAACAGAGATAACAAAGCATACCTTTCTCGCATCTTTTTCATAGACTGCATAGAATAATTCAAGCAACCTCTCACGAGTGAAGGATTTGATTTCTCCCATCATACCAAAGTCATAATAGATGAGTGCTTCATCGATATCAATGGCTAGATTCCCAGGATGAGGATCCGCATGAAAAAATCCAGTTTTTAAAATCTGGGCCAAGTTCGTCAAAACAGAAGGGAATACTAAGGTTACCAAGGGAACCACCAACTTGTAATCCATAGAAAGTGAGGACTGACAAGTCACATGAGTAGGTTTAGGTAGCATTAGTGTTTTATACCTGTATCAGGTATGCTTCAATAGCATGTGAGGCGATTCGAGAACGATTAAAGCGCCGTGAATCTATCCTTTCTAATTGATCTATCTTTACCCCTGCAAAAAGAAACGGATACTATCATTCCAATTTTCAGAACCTACAATTTTCATTTTTATTGGTTTGTAAGTTATATCACTTAACATCGTCCTGCATTCAGAACAGTTCAGATTGTAACCTGGTACATACTCCAAGGTCAACACCTTTGTTGCGGTATAGTCCCAATATACAAGCTACAAAGAGTAGCAATCCCTTTCAGTACCAACATCAGTTAAAAGCAGCCTCTAATAATTGAGAAGCTCAAGTATGTGATATATTCATAATCATAAGCAATGGCTTTAAGCGAAACATAAAGGAAAAGCATATAGTAGGAAACATACAGGTACTCGGACCCACTTTATATTCCGCAAATCCCGGCGGAATCTGTCAGCATTTTTTCCTTCATTGATATAATCAATCTCCTGGTATAATATCCTGAAATTAGCAAATGAGATAGAATGAACAGAGGGCCTCATCTTCAGAATCCACCATGAAAAACTAATAATGCTTGCTACTTACTTGGCACATTCTTCATATATTCCAATCCAGTCTCGAGTTGGACCACCAAAAGTTTCACTTCTCTGAAAATACTCTGCAACTAGCTCCAAGTTTCCTGTGGTGAGAAGAGCCAAATTAGAGAAATAACAAAAATTGCTAATAATTAGTCAGCTCCATGATACTTGGTGCAGATGTGGGAAGCATGTATCCCAGCCAGATTTACAATTTTTGGAATCTTCCATATCAGCTAAATTATAAAAGGTTGATTGTCCAAGTGGAAATGAATAATTTTGTATGCTAGAAGCTTTATTGCCTTACAATAACTATGAAGTTTGCTCAAACAAATTAATATTTACTCCATATTCCTAGCACGCTGCCATCATATTCCCATCTAACTGCTTTTATTTCAGGCTTTTGGTATGCCAAACTAAAAAACATATTTCTTCCATATGCTGAATGGTAAAGTCAGAGTAAGGCAATGAAAATGAAATATTTGGCATGAAATCTTTGAAGCAATCTTGACCG
The DNA here is from genome assembly GCA_037832335.1 of Carallia pectinifolia. Classification (NCBI taxonomy): domain Eukaryota; kingdom Viridiplantae; phylum Streptophyta; class Magnoliopsida; order Malpighiales; family Rhizophoraceae; genus Carallia; species Carallia pectinifolia. The sequence continues at coordinate 17,648,887 of CM075447.1, read as the reverse complement.
CAAACAACATAGTAAAAGGAAGAGTAATTATGTCTGACTTTACCTAATTATCAGAAGCCCAATATTAATTAAAAAACAATGATAGCAGGTACATGAAACTCACGTAGATCAATGTCAAAAAGCTTCTTGAGACCAGGCCTCTGAACTTTCACGACTACTTTCTCTCCATTATGCAGGACAGCACGATGCACCTAAAGAGGATATACAAATTGCAATCAGCTTCACCCTCGAGATTCAGATTTAATAATTTTCAACTTCTCAGTTTTCTGCACGTATGCCAGAACCAATGCATATCTTCATCAAAATCAATACATATGAATAAAACCTCAAGTTGTTTTCTATTTGTTTTTCCATTAATATAATAACTTCTAGCTTCAATTTCTTATATTCTGGATGTAGTTCAAGATGTTCCAAATTCTAAGGCAGAAGAAACACGGATGGGAAAGATGCACTTTTTACCTGTTGTACACGAGGCCACAATTTCAGTTGTGATGTTAGGCAGCATGACATTTATGTCTGTTGGCAATTTTTTCTAATTTTAACTACCATGAGAAATGCATTGGTTCAGTGTGTGTGTGTGTTTCTTACCATGAACCTGCACATTTCGTCCAATTTTCTAATTGGACCGTGTCTTCCTTTTTTCTACGTATATAATTATGTATTTTTATAAGTAACCAAAAAATGAAGATAAAAAGATTTTTTAAAGCAAAATAATCTTAACATGTCTCCAATGAATAACCAACAAAGTGCAACAATTAATCAAACACCTGACCAAGACTAGCAGCAGCAATTGGCCGGTCCTCAAATTCCTTGAAGAGCACATCAACAGGAGCTCCTAATTCGTTCTCGATAAAGCTCCTTGCTTTTTTGGGTGAGAAGGCAGGGACCCTATCCTGAATCATATAATGCAACAAACGTATAAATTAGATTCATATAATGCAATGTTGCAACATGCAGATAGAAATGCAACAGCAGGATAAGCTAAAGATTGATCAAAATTCATACCAACTGAAAGTAAGTGTTACCTGCAACTTGGCAAGCTCATCTACAAACTCACGAGGAAATAGATCTGACCTTGTTGAAGATAGCTGTCCAAGTTTGATAAAAGTTGGACCAAGCTGTAACACACACTCCCGCAACCATGAAGCAGTTTTTCGTCTTCGGATTTTCTGCGCAAGATAGATCATAGGGCAAAATGAGAGCTGTGAAGCACAAGTTAATGTCACTATATCTAATGGTGTACAATTATAGTCAAACTCATTTTCAACTGTGAACTAGTTTGGAAGAAACATCATTGTAAAGATTTGTAGAAGCATAGGGCCCAATAACTTAGATGATAACAAGAGGGAAGAAGCAAGCAACACTAAATGGGTTTTTGGACACCACATCTTACCTAAAACCTTAAGGCTTAGGTTATGGGTCTTCTAACTACACTTATATATTGATTTACTTCTTCCTTTCTTTCCAATATGGGACATTTATATTTTTATACTTCAACAATCATATTGCAGCTCTAATGGACTATGAAGGTCACCTGCTTTTCTTCAGTAAAGCCTTCAAAATAAGCCCATTTTGCATTGTCAAACATTACTCGAACACGTAATTGAAGAATAAACGACCAAACATCAATAGTCCTTTGCACGCTATTATAGTTCTCGTTAGCCCAGCTAAAACCTTCATCTGAAGGCAGAACCTTTAAATCTTCCAGTGGTGGAAGTTTGTCTGTTTCTCTATATCCTGGTCTTTTAGCAAGTGCGGCACCAGGATCTCTCTTAACTATACTTGCTCCATTAACAACTCTATGTCTCCCATTTACTATGTCTACTTTGGTTCCATTAGGAGTAAGTTTCTTCACAACCTCGCTTGCAGGTACCATTTTGACTTCTCGTCTGTTGGTTCCTCTTCTCGAGGCTGATGATTCAGTTTGCTGCATTGCCACTCGAAACTTCAATTTATTAATCAAATGTGGGCCACATGGTTGTATCTCAAACTTTGCAATTTGGCTTGATATTGAGCTCGAAAAACTGAGATTGTCCAATATTTTTCCCTGATGTGTCAAATCAATATTGCAGCAGCAACAGCCATGTGAAGCCAGTATTGCCGCCATTCAGGCAACAAAAACCTACAAATTGGTAATGCAAACAAGAATTAGCTTATGGCAGACCACGTGAGAAGCCTAAAATATAACCTGTCGTCTTGACCCATTGTTATTTTCAGGCCAATGGAATCAACAACTTCTGCAATGCAATCAGTTATAACCAAAGAACCCCTTTTTTTTATCAACAACCAGAGAAGCATAGTAGATAATCAGTATCAGAACAAGTTCATAAGCTTGTTGCAGCGAAGAAAAATGGGTAAGCAACAAAAAAAAGGGGGGTGGGGGGAAATTCAAATAATCAGACAAAGCCAATGGAATTAAAAACTTCTTGCAATACTAACAGCAACATCAGACAATCAGAATTCGAGCAAAAATACAAGAAGCTTCTTAAAGGGCAGAAAAGCGGGTAGGCAATAGAAACATGAGAACTTAAACATCAGGCAAAAGCTATGAGTTAAGAAAAGATAGATATTCAATCTAAAACATGACAATAAAATAAAAAATAGCGCAAAAAGTGAACAAAGGGGGAAAAAAAAAACATCAAATCTTACGTTGACGCGAACCAAAATCTCCTGTTCAATTAAATAGAATCCAAGATTTTCACCGCATAAACAATTCCGATGGATGTACCCAATCAACCCCAATTCCCCAAACGTAAACAAGAACGAATAATACTACCTTGCTCACTCAAAGAAACAAGATTCCAGAATTTATTTTCTTCTTTTTCCTCAATTTTCTCCCAAGCCAATCAAAACCCAGTTGGCGTATAGCACTTACCAGGTCAATAAACAATCAAGAACGGATCTTTAGTTAACGGAGTATTAGTTTAACAAAACCCCAGTTGGGGAATAACACTTACCGGGTCAACAAAGAATCAAGAACAAATCTTTAACTAACGGAGTGATACAGAAGCACCGATGCAGAGAACGTGGGATTCAGCGAGATTTATTAAATGGGTACTTGGGGGGGTTCTTGGGTAGAGAACGAACGAGTCTCCGTCACTAAAGAGAAACAAAGAACGTGGCCCTTGCACCTCCTAGCGCGTCCCCCCTTCCAATTTCACATTTATTTTCCCTTTTGAGACAGATTTTTTTTTTTTTTTTTTTTGCTTCTTTTGTTGCTAGTTCTTGCGTCTAAGGCTCGCTTGGTTTGCATTAATTTTTGCGTGTAGCGACAAAAAACCGAAAATTGAATCTTCAACGACCACCACATCCAAGCTGGTGACTAGAGGGTTTGGAAAGAAAAACAAAGGAAAGACAAAACATTCTGGTGACGTGTCGAGCTTCGAGATTCTTGAGTTTGAGATTTGAGCGACCGACAACTGGACAAAGTAAAGAAGTTAGGGCACTGGCTGGCCGCGTTTTTATCGGACGACAACTGTGTTACTTACTTGTTAAAAGATTTTTGTTATTTTTTAAAATTTTTGTGTAAATCGGCTTAAATTATTTTATTTAATAAATTGAATACTGAGTAGTTAAAAAATACACTGTGTTATCAGCGGACGGCGACTTTTATATTCTTGTTGTTTGAGCAACGTTCTTGTCGAACGGTCTATTTGCCATCGTGGCTAAAAGGCCTAACTATGATTACACGTTTAGTTATACATAAAAAAAAATATATAAATTTAATTTAATAATATTCAATAATTTAATTATTTATTTATTTTTTGAATTCATCATATCTTTCACGATTTGATAATTTAAATCATTGTATGTATACCACATGTTTCTAATTGTGTTCCAAAAAAAATTGTCCAGTTAGAGAATGATTTCAACCAAAGTTTTTCTTTTCATTAAGAGGTATGTTAGGTGACAAATAAATTAAATGATGAGAATATTTCTCCTTTTTTTATGAACATCATATCTTTTTTTTTTTAAGATTAAATTTTGATATTTTATAAAAAAATAAATTATAAAATTTAATTATTAGAGTGTTTTCTAAAAATAAATATTTATTTTCTTTTAATTAGTTCCAACCAACGGTTGAAGTAAAACTTCAAATTTAAAATGATTTGAGTGTTATTGAGTTAAAATTCATTGGTGTTACTTCCAGTTTTACTTTTTCGTTGGTCATCAACAAGTAAAAAATTAAGATGTATTGTTAATTATCTATAAAACTAAGATGTTAACAAAAATTGAAGTGAAGAAAAATAGAAAATTCATTAGAGAATGAGACATTTGGTCAATTAAATCAAATAGCTAATTGAGCAGTGGGATGTTGTCTTTTGTGGCCTTATTAGTTATGCTAGGACAATTGTATTGCTTCTTGATCCACGTAATTTCTCTTCTCTAGAAAAATCTTGGTGTTATACATGTGCTTATACATTGTTGTGTCATCGTTATAGTTGCCTGATTTCATCGTTTACACCTAGTAGATCATCTCACCGTTCAACTAGATTAAGAAAACTATCATTTCCAGCAAACACTTTGTATGTTTCGAATTTTCAACACATGCAAACATTCACGTTTTTATCACTTTTACGGCAGTTTAGTGGTAACTCGATTTATTTATCCTATTAATAATTTGGGTTCGAATCTTAGCCCGTATAAGTTGGAGGCAATATCTTTTGACACCTATTAGTAAAGTTGTGCGCGCAGATGCTGAATTACGACTTATTAACACTATGGTCGGTTTAGAAGAGTCACACTCAAACCCAACAGTATTTGAGTGATAGATCTTATTCATAGGACAAGTTGAATGAGGACAGTAATAATAATCTCGACTTCAATCTACACATATAATAATTTACATGTTAACAATACATGTTTTTTATTCATAAACAAGAAAAAACCATTGACGTTTCTTTATTTATCTTTTTTCGTTCTCTTTTTTATATTGGTTGTACATACGCCTTGACGGGTACTAAGGTGTGGAACGGAGAGAACTTTGAAATCCACTGGCATTCAACTTTGTTAGATTTTTTCAGAACAATATCACTATAAAATATTATTTCTTTAAATTTTGAAATTGAATGATATCATATAAATAATACAGCATGCCCAATCAGTAAAAAGTGAAGTTACTAACCCGTCTAAAGAATTTTTCTTAACCTATTTATTAATCTCTCTCTTTTTAGCATAGAAAAATTTTATCTAAAACGTGTAATTTTAGAAAAAATCGATTTAGTCTTCATTTAAAAAAAAATTCCGTGGTACTTAAACAGGCGACTCACCTTCGTTCTCAACAGCGATAATTTACATACGTGACTTTTGTTATTATTATTATTATTATTATTTTATTTCTGGGGCTAAAAACAATGTGTAAGGTTAATTGGCAAGAACAAGATTGTCCCAGAAGTTAAAATGCTGCATTCTTGCTCAGAGGGCTTTCGAGAAAGCCCAAGTTTATATTATGCCCAATACGGGGAGCAGGGGATAGACGCTTGAACCAGGTAATTATTGACTGATCTTTGAATTATAGTCTAGAAAGCTTTCTTTAATGCTATGTGGCAAAGCTTTTGGATTTCTTGAAGCTTCTATATGAATAATAATTGATTAAGCAATTCTCAATTTAGCATAAAGATTCCATTTTTTTTGCAACTGTTCTTCACCTTCTTGTATAGATCTAATTGTTGCCTGCCCCACTTAGCAATGCTGTTAGAACAACATCCCATTGTCTGTGTGTTGCAGTTCTTTATCTGTGAATTTCTGCACACCCTGTGAAACCCACATAGGTGACAATAATGCCTGCTGGGATTACTGATATAGCATGTGTTTTTAGACAAAGGTAGGCCTTGCTAGAGAAAATAACCAATGAAACATGAGAAAAGGAAGAAACTTTAATGATCTTTCGTGCTTAGAGTCCCTCAGAGAGTCTCAATTATCCGAGTTCCGTGCATTATGTGTACAAATTGGATTGTGGGTATGTGTTGTATCTGTTCCTGGACTTCATCTTGAGCATCTTTTAATCTCTGTAAGAGTTCTTGTGGCATTTCCTCCAAAAGCAACTTCTGGAGGGTGGTGAGGTGTTCAATGCCGCGAGGCAATTCCTTGAGCTCCTGACAGCGGATCAGATGCAACTCCCGTATGCTTGGCAATGAACCCTCTTCTAGTGTGATCGTGTCCAATTGTGAGAGGTCTGATAGAATCAGTTTGTTAAGACTTGGAAACCATCCTGCCTTGAACTGCAAGAGCTTGCCATCGTAAGCTTTCTTAAGTTCTAGGAACGCTATGCTGGAAAGTACATGGAGGGAGGGCAGTAGGTCATCTCTCAGACAAGAAAAACCTAAACACAAATGAGTTAAATTTGCCAGGGATTGACACCAGGGAGGTAGCCCATTCAGTTTTCCGAGCAATGTCAGTTTCTGGAGGAATGGCGGAGGCACAGATAAAGCGTCCAATCGAAGTTCTTCTTCCGTGCTAGTTGCCATTATGCTTAAGCGGAGAAGCCCCCTCATCCTTTGAACTGAGGAGCACAATATTTTTCCATCTGGAGCGCTTAACTTTGTGATTTCCAGCCTTTTGAGATTAGTTAAGTTTCCCAACTCGTGAATCAATACTTTTTCTGCTTCGATGCATGCTAGAGTCTGTAAGCATTGGATGTTCCATATTCCAGCAGGCACCTGCATGGCACTCGGCATATTTGCTGTTTCAGAGCCTCCATCATTCTTGCGGTACATACACAGATGTCGCAATTTAGATAGCTTTGATATTCCATTTGGTAGCCTTTCCATGTTTGTATTCCGCACATCCAATGTTTGAAGATTGTCTAGCCTTGCCATTGACTTGGGAAGCTCCCTGATCTTTGTGTTCCTCAAGTTTAAGTACCTTAAGTTGAACAACTCAACCAATACACTTGGTACAGTTTCAACAGGAGTACCATCTAGATTAAGTACCCTCAGCAATGTAAATTTTGATAACACGGTGTCCAGAGAGAATGAAGAACACATGTCAGTTGGAAACACAAAGAACGAGCGAAGATGATGTGCGACACTACTGCTCATTCGGATGCTTTCACCTGTATTATAAACTGATAAACGTTGGATTTTCTCTTCAAGCCTTGGTTGTTGCCCATCATATGCTGTACAGAAGTTCTCTTTCTCAGACATTGTCATAGCCAGTTCACGCATGACATCATGCACTTGACATGTCTTCACTCTTCCGGCTTCATTAGTCTCTACGACTTGAATCATGTTTCGAAGAATCAGTTCTGTGAGGTACTCCTCCGCTATCTCCTCCATGGTCATTCCTTTTCTTTCACTGATGAATCCTTCTGCTATCCAGAGCCGAATAAGCTTCTTCCTTTTGATTGGGAAACCATCTTGGAAGACACTACAATACAGAAAACAATGCTTGAGGTAGAATGGTAAATCGTTGAAACTCAGTAACAAGATGCCCTTCACTCGTTCCAGCGTGGGATTGTTGCTTAGTTGCCAATTGAGGCTTTCATATGCTTTCTTCCACTCCATAACTGTCTTGCTTCTTGAACACATTAGACCACCAACAGCCACTATAGCAAGTGGTAAGCCTTGACATTTCTTCAAGATAGCGTCAGCCAGAGGCTGGAGTTGTCTGGGGCAGCAATGGTCTGGTTCATTCCAGAATGCCTTTTTGCAGAACAGGGTCCAAGCATCTTTCTCCCCAAGAGGCTCAAGGCGATGAACGTGGCTTCCGATTCCAACAGAGGTAGCTACATTCTCATTTCTAGTTGTGAGTATAATTCTGCTTCCGTGTCTATTATTGGGAAATGCACCTCGTATTCTACTCCACAATTCTATGCTCCATACATCATCCAAAACAATGAAATACCTTTTCTCATGCAAGTAATCATTAAGCATGCCCAAAAGTTGCCTGTAATTCATGGATCCCAGATTGTTTGGAACTGGCAGTTGGGTTGCACCAAGAAAATCTTTGATCATGCTTCTTAGAAGCTCACCAATCCCATATGCTTGAGACACAGATATCCACGCCCAACAATGAAACCATCTCTTAATTGTTTGATTCTTATAGACACTAGACACCAGCGTAGTCTTACCGAGACCACCCATTCCCACGATTGAAACAATAGTCCGACGCGGTTCATCCCCGGTCAACCATCCCAGCAACTGTTCTGTGTTCTCTTCCATGCCCACTATCTCATCTTCATCCAAAAAGTCTCCATAGTGCAGCCATGTATCAGCAGCGGCAGCAGCTGCATTTCTAGACCTTCCCTCATCAAGCTGATCAAAACCATATCGCTTGCTTCTCTCCGACACCTCGCGCACCTTAGCTTTGATCTTTTGCAGGTTTGAGCATATTTGATGCCTTGCAGACACGTTTTTGGGGAAGTTGACAACACCTTGCACAATACCCTTGAAACCGTTCTTCAGCCTTTCCCTGTATTTTTTATGCATAAACTCATCAATTATATCCTCAACTTCATATGCAACTTCCCTCACCTGCTTCACCCATGTTTCCACTGAATCACTCATACCCTTTCTTCGTTCTGCATCTCTTATAAACGATCTCATGCTCTCTAACTCAAGCTTGATTTCTTCCACTTCGCCGCGAGCATCACCTAGCAATGACGCCTTTTGCACAAGTAACTCAGTTAGTTTATCAAGTAAGAAATTTACGGCACCATCTGCCATTTTCACTTCCAAGGTTCTTTCTTCCTTTGCTTTTCTCTACCGTCTTACATGATTCTGTCTCTCATTTTCCTCCTCCGTTAATTGGTAAGAGAGAAGAAAGTGGAAGGAAATTGACAGGCAAAGCAGTATGTCTTTGTCTAATGAATTAATTAAGCGGGTGAAGACTTGGCAGAAGACTTTGAAAAGTCTTGCTATTTACACTGTGAACCAGCCCATTCATTTTCTGAACAAAGCTAAAGGCCCAAAAATACTTTATCACACCCCCATAAAAATGTTGTCCAACTAGTTAGATTTAGTATGAGTGGTAGGAATTCGTCATCGCTTAATCAGAAGTCTCGAATTCGAGTTTCTGATAATACAGTCGCGTTAAATACTCATTGAGAGACCATTGCCGCCCTTCGAGGTCCTGTTCGGATCGGTCCAAATTAGTCAGCCCATTGGACTAAATACTGAACAGTTTTAAATAAAAAAAAAAAAATTGTCCACGATGGACACTGCCCGTAGATTTGCTAATTTTTCTCAAGGACTCGGTATCTGTTCATGGCACATATATAAATTTGTTTAGGTAATATCCATGTTTTCTTGCTTTCTACAGTCCTCCTAACTAAAAAAAATTACACCTGTATATAAAAGAGGTAACAAGAGAGAAAAAGCAAACTCACCCTCTAATACTATGTAAGCCGTAAATTTATTCTTACCATTTGACTTCACGTAGTCTCTAACCCACGTCCTCTATATAGACACGAAACTGCTAACCACTTAGACGACCCAAGTGATGAGTCCATTTTTCCTTTCCAAGTGTTCTATCGGTGAAATTTCCAAGCAGGTCACAGGAGCCATCTACCTTCGGCCTTAATTGACCTGACCCTTATCAACGAAGGAATATGGGTTTGTTAGACTTTTCCTCATTGGTATCTAGATGAAATGGCATGACCTACCCAGATGGGGTCCATGCACTCTCGAAAATTACGACTTATGAAAAAAGAGAGAAAAAAAAAAAAACCAAGAAGACTATAAATGCATGCTGTCTATTTGAATTCCCAATTAAAAAAAAAAAACAAAAACAAAAACAAAAACAAAAAAGGAGATGACCTTAGATGTTATATATCCCTTCCAAAATGTTACGTTGATGTGGATCAAAAGTTTCATAACTAATTATTATGATTTTTAGTTGCACATTTTTAGTTATTACATGTGATGCATGATCACAACTAAATAACAAATGTGAAAAATTGATTTTTTTTTTTTGAACCAACAAATGAATTTGACGGATGTCAAGCAAACAACTCCCATTAATGAAATAAAGCCCGCATCTCTTAGACCCAATACGAGTCAGGACACCGAGGCCAACACGACCCATGACGACTGGCTTCACATTAGGTGGTCTCTCTATCAAGACGGACAGCTGCGAAGGTGGCTAGGATAATACGGGCCTAATAAAACTCAGATGCAATGCATGGTTTTAAAATATATCGTTTGTTTGAGTGGTAAGGAATTCAGTACTTTTTAAATAAAATATCAAATTTGAGTCTTGTGAATAAAAAAAAAGACACTGAAAGAACTGCCCCACAAAAATTCAATCATACTCGAATCAGATTAATCGAATTTCAATACAAAATTCTGAATACTGGGAGTTTACCCAAAAAAAAAAAAAAACAATATCAAAAGCATGGGCGTAGCCCTTGTGATGGAGAGGTATTCTTCCACCATCCAGACGGGGCTTCGAACTTCTTTTTGGTCTTTATCCCTATTTTCAAATGTCCTAATATGAACTCCCTAGTTTAGTCTAAAGACCAACTAAAAATTTTTTTAAAAAAATCTCATGCCTAGTTGAAGAAATCTTTTTTTTTAGACTTTTTTTTTGTTTTGTAATTTTAAATTTTGCCGCCTTAATTAAGAGATAAGGTTGAGGAAAAGTTGGAGAGACACTTTTATGACATGTCAAGTGGATGCAGTGCGTCGTTCACAACCTTTTTTTTTTTTTTTTTTGTTAATTGAAATTGTTAGAATAATAATAGGGAAGAGAAAATTATTTAAATAAGATTTAAAATTTGAATTGTAAATTTCGCAATCGCAACTTTCAACTATTTAGACTATACTAAATCCACGGTTACCAGCATTTTCCATTTGCTCCGCTATCCCTGGTAAATTTCCAATGTGAGAGGGTTGATGTCGTTCGCATTGAAAAATCCACCCACAGCAAATTCTTCCTTGGAACCAATGCATAAAAAATGCAAGAAACTGCTGGCCACCTGACTGGAAACTAGCTAGCTCTCAAATTATTTCTATGTTACAGTTGAAAAAGAGAACATTCGCAGCAATGGCATGTGCGTATATATATATATATATGGGCGCATCAAGCAATTCCAGCACTGGCACCATCTGGCTATGCAATATATTGTTTAGTTTTGTGAAAGTAGAGGAATTTTCTTCTTGCTCATCGCCGCATCATATTCCGGCTTCCTCGTTTTCAAAAGGTATATGCATATATATGTGTGTGTGTTTGAGTGAACGGTGAATATTTTATCTCGGAGCAGAGAGCTTAATCTGCATTATTTTTATTTCTCTTCTAACCATTATAAATGTCATGTCAGCAAAATGTGTGAGTGTCATCTTAATTGATTGGTTCTCTTCTTGGTTAATCAAAACATCGGTTACACGTCAGTCGGATGAGATATCTCGCCTCGTCCCGACGACTATTCCGTTGGCTGATATTTTTCCATCCACGAAATTTACTCAGGGTTATTCCGCCATCCAGCCCGGCACCTGGCACCGTCCTCCTGCCGTTTTCTCATTTGTGACTTCCCTAGTCACAGTGGATCTATAGCACACCAAATCTCCGCTTTGTTTGCCACTTACCCGATTGCTCAGCGACCTGACTTGACGATTTTTCAGCACCCATCTGATGGCTTATAGATATTCTTGTCTGAGAATATTGTTGGTGACATTAGAGCTGTAATTTCTTAGACCCGAACACTACCCTCATCTTAAAAAAAAAAGTCCGCATCGTTTCACGGCAGCCTGGACTTCTTTTATTTTTGAAGAGCCCTGCTCTGGCTATCACTCCTTCTCTCGAACAGATTCAGTTAAATCATTAGCTCTCAAATCATTAGCTTTTCTCAAAGAAAGTGACGTGCTCTTGTCTTAAGGAAGGGGCATGTCTTTGACTTTGCCCGAACCGTGTGCTTTGTAAGAAAATTCCAACCTGCCGGCATTTTCTTTTAAATTTGAATTAGACTCCGAAGGCACATTCAAAATTCCAATTAACCCCCTTTTTTTTATATATTAGATTTTAGTAGAAAAAGCAGCTACAGGCAGTGAGAAGTCAACTTTTATTTTTTTATTTAAATCAATTGTATATTATTTTTAATTATTAGATAGATAATATATTTTAAAAAAAATTTACTACACAACTCAATTTTAAATAATAATAAAATTATTATGTTATTTTTTTTTTCAATTTCAAACAGCCTATATCATTTTTTTTAACTAGTCAAGTAGGATTTACTATTTTTTCTTTTACGGTGTGTTTGGCAATTTAAAAAAAAAAAATTATTTATTTATTTATTTTTTATTTTTTTTATAAATTATTATTCATTTTTTTCCTGAGTAATTATTATTTTTTATCAACTAATTTCTTATTTATTCACTTTTTTGGTATTCAATCAAACATTTATCGTTTTCTCTTCCCCATGCTCCGTGACAACCCCGTCCATCTACTCCGTGTCAGCCCCGTCCATGCAAGATCCCCCGGGTCAAACCACCCCAAGTGGCATAACCTTTGTTTTTAATAATATAATATTTCTGTCTTTTGTCTTCAAAAGACATATGCAAAGATTTTCCTGTTCTTGCCGTTCGATGAGTGGGTTTAGAACAAGACAGCTGATCTTATTTTGCCTTTCGAACAACAGCTTTCCTACGGCGACGTTTTCTTTTGCAGCCCCTTCACTTGCAAAAGGGACTTTCATTGGCATTTCGTCGTTTTCTCCGCTGGGTGTTTCTCAAGGTATTTGCTTTGGATTCCCAATTAGCCTTTGTCGGAAATTTCTTAGGTGCCATGTCATACAAAGCTGCTGCTTCTTGTTGAAGCTTGTAGAACAATCATAATTACCTTTCCGGCTTTAGCTCTAACACCAAAGAAATGGGGTGATACATAAATACTGTGCCAATATCTGTATTGTTGTTTTTTATTTTTTGGTTCTTGGGGAGGGTTAATGGGAGAAATAGGAGTCGAACTCTCGACCGCATCTTTATCGGTTACCACTCGAATTAATGCTCAAAGTCTTAATATCTGTATTGTTGATTTGATCACATCTTTATCTGTGACCACTTGAATTAATGCTTAGAGTCCCAATATCTGTACTGTTGATTTGAGGCGCTGCCTCATTTGAAAAGTCTCTTCGATAAGCCTTATATTTGTTTTGTTCTAATTGGATATATTGTGCGATGGCATAAGAATCGTGCTTTCCATGTCCAAACCTTGGTTATAGTGAATCGTCCTTAGTGTTTGTAGAAACGAATGCACGAATTTCACTTCTTAATTTTCCCTAGGTTGCAGCATAAGTACTTCTCGCTCGATTAGGAACATGTCGTCATCCACCAATTCATCGCCGGCGAACGAGCGGCTGGTACATGCAAACGGAATTGACCATGTTGAATTACTTACGGCCGTTGAAGATTTGTATGGAGGAATTATTGTAGATATGAAGGAGCCTATGGACCCTGACATGTTCATTCCTTTACTTAGAGCCTCCATGTCAAAATGGAGGCAACAGGTACTTCCCTAATTGCACACCCGCGTATATATTTCCATCCCCACTTTTAAATTGAGAAACGGAATTACGTATGGTCAAATGTTTTCATCAGGGCAAGAGGGGTATTTGGATCAAGTTGCCGATCAAACTTGCTAATCTAGTTGAACCAGCAGTTTGGGTAAATATGCGTTCGAAGACACGTCGTCCTACCGTTGACCCCAAAAAATCTCTTTTGCATTGCGCTCTTACACGTGCTATTGTACAGGAAGGATTTCGGTATCATCATGCTGAAGCAGACTACTTGATGTTGGTAAAGTGGTTGCCTAATACGCCTGATACTCTTCCAATCTATGCTTCACATCGAGTGGGCATAGGAGCATTTTTGACAAATGATAAAGGAGAGGTATTTGATGGTTTTTTTTATTCAAATTCGAGTCCCTTTTTAATCTTTTTGTGCCCATGATCCCATGCATGTCTACTGTAAACAGGGTTTGGATTGTGTATGCATATACATTGTGCTATTTTGTTTAGGATGAAAACAATCCGTATGGTCTGTTATTAAGTTGTAATATGCGTGACATTTTAGCTTAGTAGCTTTGACTTGCTAAAGCCAAATCTTTTCTGTTTGCAGGTTCTTGTAGTTAAGGAGAAGTCCGGTGGATTCAAAGGTACGGGATTGTGGAAGTTGCCGACTGGGGTAGTTAATGAGGTGAGCTTCCGGGGAATGGTATAGTAGAAATTTTGAGTCCATGATGTTTTCCATTGTAAATTAAAATTTGCATATGCACAGGGCGAGGACATTTTGACAGCTGCAATTCGAGAAGTTAAAGAAGAAACAGGAGTAAGTTACAAATCCACATAAACTTGAAAAGAATGGATCTAACATGCCATATTTTTTTTATCTTCTTTCATGCCACTATGATTTTGAGATCTTTGATCCTTATTTTGTCAGATTGAAGCAGAGTTTGTGGAAATTCTAGCATTTAGGTAATAAGTTTGCTTCATATTAGCGGTGAATGGTATCTGTGTATATATTATCAGTGAAATGTTGCTAGTCGTCCTTGCAACTAAGTGTTAGACAAGAACATAGCAATCTAAGGTGCCACGGCAGCACTGCCCTCATTTTCATCAAGTATTCTTTCTGTGTTCTTCTTTCAACTCTGATTTATGCATAATTGGATTATTAATTAATAATTTCAGGCAGAGCCACCAATCATTTTTTCGAAAATCAGATTTATTTTTTGTATGTAAGCTACGTGCACTCTCCACTGACATCAAGAAGCAAGATTCAGAAATTGAGGCCGCTCAGGTAAATATTTTCCACAAATAAATGATAAACAGGTCAGGATACTCTATTATTGATTCCTCGACTAAATCAAAACGAACCTTAAGAGTGAGTGATCAATAAAAGCCCTACTTCCTAGGATTTATAGTTGGGGCCTTTGAACTTTGGAACAAATCTAGAATAAAAAGAGCCGGCAGAACCATGGGAGAGAGAAATATTTGCTTAGTTAACAGTGATTGGAGTAGTTCCAATGATTTCCTCTAACGATCATACGTAACTGTTTGCTTTCCCGTCTAATCTTTCTTTCAACTTTGTTTTTCGCAGTGGATGCTGATTGGGGACTATGTTGACCAGCCTTACAATCAAGAACACCAACTCTTCAGATACATTGCTGAAATTTGCAAGACTAGTTCAGAGAAGAACTATGCTGGGTTTTCTGCAGCTACTGCAGCCACAGCGTCTGGAAAACAGACCTATTTGTACTTTAACAACAGGGATTTTAGCAAGATATAAGCTGTTACGAAATACTAAGTTGTAGCAAAGTGATATAGGCCGTTGGATGATTGAAATTTAAAAAAAAAAAAAAAAAAAAAAAAACAGATGTCGTCGGATGAATTGCGTGTCTATTTTATTGCTATCTATGGTTAAACTGTATAGTGAAGTTCTAAACTATTATACTAGACTGTCACATTTTTTTTTTTTCATCATGTCTAAGCATGGACCAGTACTACTTGCTGGAATCGTGTTTCAAGTACAATAACATCAATAAATGATGGGGTCTAGTAACTTGAATGTTGTTCTAAGTATGAATTAATAAAGGAACTCATGTTGTTCTTCATTTTATACAGCATGCTTTCATGACTTTGTTGTTCGCTAAGGGGTGATGACTGATGAGTATCTTTAGACATTGCTTATTTCTTTAATTAACTGGGCGTTGTGTGGGTCGGTCAGGATGTATTGGGACGTCCTTCTCTTCCAATCTCAAGTATATTACTGCTTTGGTGACTCTTTTCTATTAATTAACGTCATCCTATTATCACCAGAGTGAACTTGTATTTGTATGAACCTGGCCGTTAGCTTCCGAAAGTATTCATGTCAGCAATGCCAATGACACGATCCGTGCCACATTCAAAAGATTCTTATATAATAATAATAGTATTATCATTGTTAGAATTCTGTCTGACATAAGGTCTTGTACATAGTTCTGATCTATTTCACAAGATATGATAAAATCGATTACAAGGGGACATATGATTAGGTCAAAATAATCAATTGACTAAATTATATGGAATGAGATTATACAAATCTAGTATCTGATTTGATCATATATCTTATAATATAAAATAACAAACTTATTCTGTTGGAAGACTCCACTTGGTCTTCTCGCAAGTTGAAACTCTTGCCGCTATTATGGTCGCCATTATCATTTGTTTTGTGTTTTTTTTTTTTGGTGGGAATTAATATTCTCGAAATGGTTATTTTCTTTCTTCTTAATTTAACCTTCCCGAGAGGAAAAGAAACTATCTTTCTTTTTTGTTGGTCGAAAAAAGAAGCTATCTTTGGTACTTCTGGTGTAGGAAAAAGAAGCCATCTTTTAATACCCAATCCGTGCAGAGAACCAAGATTGAAAAAGAAATAAAAACCACACCAGGGGACAGTTTGAAGACGAAAGGGGTGGAGCTGGCCTTGATGATATCTTCTTTGTTACCCCTTATTTGGATGCCATTGGTTATATAATATATGAAATTGGACGCACTGGTATTTGTGCATTATTGGTTTTCAGTTGAATAAGTAATCTGTTTCAGTGCTTGGAGCAGAACATGTGAATTGGGTCACTGAAGGGTTTGCCAAACTATATTTTAATTTTACTATAATATGGATGAAAGACAAGCAAGCTACATTCATGTCAAACTTTATTGTAGATCATATGATCTTTGTTTTTCCAAGTTTACTGCCGTATTCTGGTACTTGAGGTTTAGTGTTTTAAATACCTACACCGATTATTGTCATAATGACTCAGTTGCTAAATGGAATCCGAGTAGTTGCAATCAAGCACAAGTCATGCTTCCTTCTAATGGTCATTCCAAAAACTTCGCTCATGTCCAGCTCTTCAGGTCTGATCCCATTGGGAAGTTTCCAATCAAAGAAGTAAAGCATGTGAGCAAGTACAAGTTCTATACTTGGCGTAGCAAATGATATCCCAGCGCATATCCTCCTGCCTTCTCCAAATGGTATCATATCAAAGTTTACCCCTTTATAGTCAATCGGAGAGTCCCTGAATCTCTCTGGTTTAAAGGACTCAGGATTTGTCCAGATATTTGGATCTCTGCCTAATGCCCAAATGTTGATGTAAATTATTGATGCCATTGGAATTTGGTACCCGCTAATGTCACAGTTTTCCCTTGGTTTTCTAGCTGTTAGGGTAACAGGTGGATGCAGACGAAGAGTTTCTTTGATAACTGCTTTTAAGTAATGCAGATCTTGGATTTCAGACTCTTTTATTTTCGTTTTTCCTTCCAAAGCTTGTCGCACTTCAGCCTGTGCCTTTTCCATAACTTCCGGGTTCTTGACCAACTCTGACATTGCCCACGCCATAGTTGATGATGTTGTGTCGCTGGCACCAAAAATAAGTTCCTAAAAACAATTGAATTGACATGAGCTGTGCTTAATAAATAGCCAACATTCATTCTAATTTGTACGTCCCAGGTATAGTTCTACTTTTATTATATGATCAAGAAACTGTTGGAAGAAGAAAAAGAATCGCACATGGGAGAAAAAGAAAAAAAAAGGAGGGCATAAAAATCAATGGAAAAATCAGCCACAATAACTTAGGTCATTTTAGTAAAAGATGGATTCATGTTATGTCCGTTAATTAATACGTCTCAGGTATAGTTCCTCTTCTATCATATGATCAAGAAACTCTAGGAAGAAGAAAAAGAATCCCACATGGGAGAAAAAAAAAAGACAGGAGGGCATAAAAATCAATGAAAAAATCAGTTAAAATGATTCAGGTCATTTTAATGAAAGGTAGATTCATATAACCCAACACTCCAGTTGAATGTTCTAAGCAAATTTAGCCCATGGAATATGAAAATAATTTCTATCTCTAGTTTCAGAGCCCACCGTACCCTAACAAGTTAAGAAGATTTTGAAGGCCCGTGTGAATGAATTAAAGTCGAAGTGAACAACCTACTAACAAGAAGATAGCAAAAAAACTGTATTTGGAGAAAAATAAAAATCCTACACAAATGCGCAAGTGAACAATCCGCCAACAACCAACTAAAAGATTGCACTTGAATTAATAAGATAAAAAGAGAATTCATACTGTTGAGGCCCATAGACCACAAATATCAAGTTTGAAGTCAATAAATGAGTGAAGGGGGACCATAGAGTTAAAAAAAAAAAAAAGTTAGGTCCGGACCAATCAAAGTTTAAGTAGGTGACAACTAGGCTAAAAAAAAATATGTTGGAAGAAAAAAGAGAGTCCCACACACTTTTGTCAGAACCGGACCGACCGGTCGGACCGGTTGAACTGGGGACCGGCCGGTGGTCCGGGTCGATTTTGGTAAATTTCGAAGAGTGACTCGGACCGGTCAAAATCGGAAAAAATCGGTCAAGAATCGGTCAAAACCGATAAAAATCGGTGAAAACCAGACCGGTTGGACCGGTCCAATAAAATTAAAAATTTCATAAATTACAATTTGACCTCAAATGTTATTTAAATTATAATTTAAGCATTAACTTTAATTTAAAAGTTCAATTTAGTCCTAAATCTATTAAAAATTTCAATTTCATCCTTAAAATTAGAAAAATTAATATTTAATCACTATTTATAAATATTATTTTTATAATTACTTTTATACACATATATATTATTAAATACCAGTTCAAATACCGGTTCGACCGGTTCAACCGGTTGAACCTTGACCCACTAATATTTCCGGTTCGATGACCGGTCCGGTTCCGACAACATTGATCCCACGTCGGGGAACAAGAAAAAGAAAGAAGGGCATAAAAATCAATAGAAGAATTAATTAAAATGGTTTAGGCCATTTTAGCGAAAATGGGTCCATATTACACTTGTCATGAAACCCGATACTCCAACCCAATACCAAGCGTGAGCAAATTTAGTCCATAGAGTATGAAAATAATTTTCATCAGAAACAATTCACTTCGTAAGCTAAAAGTCTGAAGTATTGCATTTGCATTAAAGTCATACCATGATCAAGATTTGGAGCTAAAAGTCTAAACTATTGTATTTGCATTAAAGTCATACCATGATCAAGATTTGGATCTGGTCCATTGTCAGATGCACTTCAGACGGATCGGACTCCTGAAGGTCTAGAAGCACATCGAGTAGATTGTTACCATTAGAATTAACATTGTAGGATGTAGATTTTCTTTGTTTGTGCTCTTTGATGATATTGTCCAGAATCTTGTCAAGCTTCTTTCGTATCCTCACCAATTCGGACTGCATCCCAGTCACGTATCGAAAAAGTCTAATGGAAGGGTAATGATCAGCCAAGGCATGCCCTCCGCCAAGTACCATTGCTCTGCTCAGCAATGACATGAATTCGTCTCCATCCGTGCATTTCTCGCCCAATGCTGCACGCGATGCCACATTATTTGCCATGGCAGAAAAACACTTGCTCAGATTGATGGTAACACCTTCTTGAGAAGAAATGAGCTGTCTCAGATTCCCCACTTCATCTTCTCGTATCGATCCGAATGACTGGACACGCTTTGTATTTAGGAGTTCTAAGGCACAAATTTTCCTGAGCTGCCTCCAGTAGTCTCCATATGGGGCAAAGATTAGGCCATAATTGCCTTGTTCAAGTATCTCGGTACCGAAACCCACAGGCCTTTGCGCAAAGCTCAGGTCGTTGGTTTTGAGCACTTCTTTGGTCGGTTCTGCAGATGAAACAATCACTGCACATGTTTCACCAAGTTGTAGGTGCATGACAGGTCCATATTTCTTGGCAAGGTCTCTTAGGGAAACATGAGGCAATGGACCAATTTGGTGCAAGTTCCCTATGAGAGGGAACTTTAGGGGGCCTGGAGGCATTTTGTGGGTCGAAAACTTGGATTTTCGCCAAAACATTGCTAGCAACAATGAGAAGAGCAGAACAAAAGTATAGACGAAAGGAAAAGAGATGAACTGGAGCATTGGGAAATTCATGAAATATGAAAATTGCAGGGCACTAAATTGTTTGCTTTGCTCTTTTGTCCTTCAAACGAGGGGATGCTAAATGCATATGATAGTTCCCAGTATATATAGCTGTGCGGATTGGTTGCCTAGCATTAAGTACAATCTTGCGTGGACAGAATTGGGCTAAGGCCTAAGGACGATCAGAAAATCTTTTTCCAAAGTCAGATGGGGCATTAATTAATAAATTTTACAAAAAATTAGAAAGAGTAAAAAAATTGTGATCTCTCTTTACTCTTATAAATTTATCTTTTTTTTTATCTTAAATAAGGATTAAATTCACATAAAAAAAATGAGAAAAAATATAATAAAAGTTAAACTTTCAATCACACTTTAAATAAATAAGATTAATGACTATTTAAACTAATACTTAAAATTCAAATCTAATCGTTTAACCAAGAACCTGGGCCGTAACACTGCTTAGTTAGGTGCTGAGAGGATTTCCTTTTTGGTTCAATGGGAGCGCGCCAAGCCCATTAGAAAAGTAAAAGCTAACCGCGGACCAGTGTAGGCTTGTCTACTCCTGTTTGATCCTGTCATGAAAGTCGAAGGGTGATTCAGGCCTAATTTGTAGCCAATCCGCTAGCCAAAATTTTTTAGCGAAACTCTACAGGTGCCGCCTAGTACCAAACCGCTAGCCTGGGTGGCACTCGCTGATGCTAATAGTTCCACTTTGTTGACTTTTCCGTATTTGCCAATTTGAACATTTTTTTTTTTGAAAAAAAAAAAAGAAAGTTGAGATAATACCTCGTACTCTTTTTCTCTTTTTCGCTGTGAAGTGGTTTAAGCCTTCATATAATCTATTGAAGGCTAAATTTTATGATGTTCCATCGTGAAAGGAATCAGTCTTTCTTAAAATTGTATAAAATGAGATTTGTATTTAGTCTCATTAAAAAATTTAACAACAATTTAAAATTAATGAAATTTTTTAGAGTCCCTTTACATAAATACAGAAAAATAGACACAGAAAAGACAAAAAATTTTTTATGCAACCAACTAACTTATTTGTGCAATAAAATACATAATTTCTGCAACGAAAATAAACAAAAAAATAATTTTAAATTTTATTACAATAATTCAGTATTTTATTGTACAAATAATTTAATTAATTATACAAAAAAATTTCTTATCCCTTTTGTATCCTCCTTTTCCGTTCGCTTATATTTTCTCAAATTTTTAATCACTAGACCACGAGATTACCGATACCGAAAGGAACTTTCCACGTAGACACCTCCAATTGGCCAAAAAAAAAAAAAAATGTAGACACCGCGAATCTACCGGTTTATGGAATTTTCCGTCAAAATTGCATTGGAAATTGTTCTTAGAGCGTAGGGAAATTTGTCTAGACACCGTACCGTCGCTGAAAGCATCAAACGGATTTGGCAAACCTACTATTTGGATTTTCCCCACTACGGACGGGTCCATTCTCCGGATCAGACTTAACGAACTAACAATAACTATGTCTATATGCCCCTCTAAGTCAACTGCTTCCAGAGCGTTGATTCACCACCAATAGAAAGGACCTTGGCCTTTTGAGCTTGGGAAACCCCCACTCTCTCGCTTGTCAGGCCGGGCCATCCGCCACCAGATTGCGGTTGCCTACTTGCAACCTCCCATTTCCCTGATTCTCCTTTTTTTTTTTTTTTAAAAAAAAAAATATATATATATATATATATATATATTTTTTTTTTTTTTATAATTTTGTAAATGATAGAGTTATATAACTCAAGTTTGCACCAAAAAATAGTTATATAACTCAAGCTGTACACCTGAAATTTATGGAATTTAACTAAAATATATATTTTTTAAACATCATGACTAAGGTAGTGCCAAAAAATTTCCTGATTACAATAATGAATAATTTATATGTACTGCAACCCGAGAAAGTATTGAAAGTCGTTTATTAAGCTAATGAAGGATCCTTATGGGTCAATTGAAATGAACGACCTTATATCGGTCTTTTCATTATGTCTAAAACGAAATAAACGGAGTGCCATGTAAAAAGAGAGGCGTTTTTTTATTGGTTCACGAATACAATTTCTTAATTAATCGAACACGGGACACAGAAATTAAAAACACCCAAAATTGCGACACAATCGGGAACTGAAAATAACTTTACTAGAACAATGGTGATATGGAATCAAAACCATAGTTGACCTGGTTTGAACTTAGTGCAGAAAAACCAAAATCTCTTTAACGTGCGATCAAGGCAGACATAATGTATCAAATACTCGCAAAATCAACACTATCCGAAGCCACACAAGAATTCCAAGTTCTGGAGCAGAGAATCAGCCCTATTAACAAGACAAATAAGCTTAAGGAAACCAAAAAGCCTTGCGATCCTGGAAAATGGAAAATCTGAGAATAGGCCACTTTTCAAACAAAAAAAAAGAGAAAAAAAGAAAAAACCCAACATTGATTTTGACAAACCAAGTTGAAGTTCCTGATCTCTCAATCAAAGTACTGAAAAACTGGACGCACTGGTATTTGTACATTGTTGGTTTTCAGTTGAATAAGTAATCTGTTTCAGTGCTTGGAGCAGAACATGTAAATTTGGTCATTGGAGTGTTTCTGCAAACAACATACTATATAATATGAACCGAAGACAAGCAAGCTACATCTGTGCCAAACATAATTGTAGATCATATGATCCTTTTTTTAATAACTTTATTGTTGTACTCTGGTACTTTTACTGTTTTAAATACTTGTACCAACTATTATTTATAAGGGAAAAGATTGGGAGCCCGATTGGGATGTCCCGATCGTGCTTAGTTACTAAATGGAACCCAGGGAGTTGCAATCAAGCACAAATCGTGCTTCCTTCTAACAGTCAATCCAAAAAGTTCGCTCATGTCGAACTCTTCAGGCCTGGTCCCGTTGGGAAGTTTCCAGTCAAAGTAATAAAGCATGTGGGCAAGTGCGAGTTCCATGCTTGGTGCACCAAATGATATCCCGGGGCAAATCCTTCTGCCTCCTCCAAATGGTATCATATCAAAGTTTGTCCCTTTATCATCAAAGAGAGAGTCTTTAAATCTCTCTGGTTTGAAGGATTCAGGTTCTGTCCAGATATTCGGATCTCTGCCTAATCCCCATATGTTGATGTAAATGGTTGTTGTCTTTAGAATTTGGTATCCGCTAATCTCACATTTTTCTCTTGGTTCTCTTGTTAGTACGGGAATAGGAGGATGCAGACGCAAAGTTTCTTTAATAACCATTTTTAAATAATGTAGATTTTGAATCTCTGATTCTTCTATTTTGATTCTTCCTTTGAACGCTTGCCGCACTTCAGCCTGTGCTTTCTCCATGACTTCAGGGTTCTTAACCAATTCTGACATTGCCCATGCCATGGTTGATGCTGTTGTGTCGGTGGCAGCAAAAATGATCTCCTGAAATAATAGAAGTTGACATAAGTAATGCTTAACATATCCCAGGAATAATGCTAATAACTAAAGAAACAACAGTTCAAGGCACTGTATTTGCCTAAAAATCATACCGTGATCAAGATTTTGATCTGATCATTTGTGAGATGCACCTCAGGCTCGCTGGTCTTCCCGAGGTCTAGAAGCACATCAAGTAGATTGCTGTGATTAGATTCAGCATTGTAAGAGGCAGATTTTCTTTGTTTGTGCTCGTTGATGATATTGTCAAGAATCTTGTCGATCTTCTTTTGTATTATTACCAATTCCCGCTGCATCCCAGTTACGTAGGGAAGAAATTTAATGGAAGGGAAGAAATCAGCCAAGTTATGCCCTCCGCCTAGTACCATTGCTCTGGTCAACAATGACATGAATTCGTCTTGGTATTTGCATTTCTCACCCAATGCTGCGCGGGATACCACATTATTTGTCATGGCAGTAAGCTTATCGCTTAGATTGACGGGAACTTCTCCTTGAGAAGAAATGAAATGTATCAGATTCCATGCTTCATCTTTTCGTATCCATCCAAATGACTGGACACGCTTTGCATTTAAGAGTTCCAAGGTACAGATTTTCCTGAGCTGCCTCCAGTAATCTGAATATGGGGCAAAGAGTAGGCCATAATTGCTCAACTCCGATATTCGGCCAAAGAGTGTGAGAGGCCTTTGCGCGAAGCTCAGGTCCTTGGTTTTGAGCACTTCTTTGATTGCTTCTGATGACGAAACAACCACAGCAGACTGTTCACCGAGTTGGAGGTGCATGACAGGTCCGTATTTCCTGGCAAGGTTTGAGAAGGAATGATGTGGTGGTGGACCAATTTGGTGCAAGTTACCTATAAGAGGTAGCTTGGGGGGACCAGGAGGCCATTTGTGGTTCGGAGACACGGATTTTCGCCAAAAACTTACTAGTACCAGCAAGAAGAGTAGAACAAAAGTATAGATGAAAGGAAAATAAATGAATTGGAGCATTGGGAAATTCATCAGGTATGAAAATTGCCGGGGCACAGGGTGGTTGGTTGCTCTTTGGTCCTGGAGATGTGTTTTGTGGGATTAACGCTGGTCGCTACTTATATAAGAACTCGAAATGAGAGAATTTTTCAGGAATCAGTTGCTATGATTAATGGTGGTGGTTGCTAGCAGTTGAGCTCAATCTATAATGCTTTCACAACCAATTACGGGTTTTAAAGAGAATCAAATTTGTAGGCAATCTGTTATGAATACTCGGTTACTTTTGATTTCCATATTTCCATATGTGATTAATCGGAGGATTAATGGAATGGTGAACTGAAGTTGCTTATTTTCTCATCAGCTGCGACCAAATGAACTAATGAAGCAATAGGCAAGTCGTGCATTAGTTAAATGCAGACCCACCCAATGGAGTAATTAACTTATGCCACTGAGAGAACATATATTTGGAACACACTTCCTTAATCCTGTTGCTGAAATCTGAATTTATTTCCAACTGCACACACTTAAATGTAACTTTGTATTTGGTTTTTTACTGTTAGCCCTACTCTGAGAGGCCAGATGCCTTCTTGCCACCATGGATTTTGAGATTTTTTTTTCCCTCTTGTTATTTATTGATGTTTTATTTGTAGAGGATATTGTAGCCGATCGAGAAGGGACAGATAAGAGAGAAATTTTAATTTTCAAATTTAGACCCGTCATTAATACACATATTTTCTATAACTATCTTTCTAATTTTTTTGATTTGGCCTTTCGTGATTGTCCTTTTCCTCGCTGGTTGGAGGGCCCAAGCCCATTGGAAGGCCAGCGACTCCTGCTGGATTCTGAAATCCAACGAAAGTTGAAAGCCCAAGGGTTGAGTCGTTGCTCAATTTCCTTTGATTTTGTTAATGACAAAGTGATCATACAACTGGAATTGTATATGGAAAAAAATTTTGTAATAAATTTATTATGGTATTAATTACGATTACTGGACGAAGATCGTTAAGAATAGTCACGTAGCAGGATGACTTGGCTTTGATACTAACATATACTAACAGAATTGCTAAGGAAGAATCACGTCACATTGAAAAGATTATTGACTATACCTATGAGTCCCACTCAAGTATAAATTATTTAATTAAATTTTTAAAAACAGATTTCAAAACTAAGAAAATTGGAAAAGATCAGTTTTTGTCCCTCCCCCCTAGCTCAGGTGCGTCATCACGTTCGCCATTTCTTCCCACAAGATCAAAGGCCGCGTCTTCAGAGAAAGAGGAGGCTACTGCTTCTGCCAATCGCCAAAGCTGTCTCGCCGGTCATCACTCTCAAATAAGCCGACATTTTCAAGAACCCGCGGCTCACGAACACAATCGGATGGCCCGAAATTCAGGGGTCGGTGATGGGTGAAGCTCTCCGCCAATTCGTCCAGAGCTTCTTTCATCCGGATAGTGTATCTCCAATCCCATGTGGCACGCCAAGAACCCACCTTTACTATTCAATTATCAACTTAAACAGAGAACCAATATCATTGAATTGAAACAGAGAAGCCATGAACAAGGACACCCAACAAGACAAAAACTTGAATAGATAGAAAGTTTTCTTCCTTCACGTAAAGAGAGTTTGCTGCTGTTGTTTAATTTTCCAGGGTGTTTTGAGTGAGCCCAAAAAAAATAGAAATGAAAAATTGGAGAAACTCTGATTTTGTTTTGACATGAATTCGTCCAAATTAAATGAATTTTTTTATTTTTCAAATTTAGTTTTTAAAAATTTTAATTAAATAAGTTAATTAATTTTTGAATATGAGATGTGTCTTACTTAACAATTTGTATTAGTACATGTCATATCATCTCACAACGTTACTATTTCTAACAGTTTTTGTTCACTGATTTTAATGCCTTTCTTACATAATTTTCTTTGGTCGGTTCCGCGGACGAAACAATCACTGCAGATGTTTCACTAAGTTGTAGGTGAATGACAGGTCCATATTTCTTGGCAAGGTTTCTAAGGGAAAGATGAGGTAACGGACCAATTTGGTGCAAGTTCCCTATAAGAGGGAACTCTGGGCGGCCTGGAGGCATTTTGTGGGTCAAAAACTTGGATTTTCGCCAAAACATTGCTAGCAACAATGAGGAGCAGATATAGACGAAAGGAAAAGAGATGAATTGGAGCACTGGGAAATTCATGAAATATGAAAATTGCAGGGCACTATGTTGTTTGCTCTTTTGTCCTTCAAACGAGAAGATGCTGAATGCATATGATTGTCCACAATATATAGCCGTACGGATTGGTTGCCTAGCATTGAGTTCAATCTTTCGTGGACAAAAATGGGCTAAGGACGATCAAATAATCTTTTTCCAAAGTCAGATGGGGGCACAAATTAACAACTTTTACAAAAAAAAAATTGAAAGATAAAAAAAATGTGATTTCTTCGTATTTATATAAATTTAGTTTTTTTTTTTTTGTCTTGAAAGATAGTTAAACCCATTTAAAAAAGAATGAGAGGAATATCGTAAGTATTAAATTGCTGATCATATCTTTAACAAATAAAATTAATGACTATTTGAACTAATACACGGCATTCAAATCTAATCTCATAACTAAGAACCTAGGCCGTACAACTATTTAGTTAGGTTCCCAGCGAATTCCTTTTTTTTTTGGTTCAATTGGAGGGCGAAGCCCATTGTTGGCCTGTCTACTCTGCTTGATCCTGTCATGAAAGCCTCAAGGGTGATTCAGAAATGATTTGTAGCCAATCCACCATCCATAATTTTAGCGAAATTGTCCTTTTAAAAAGTGAGAGAATAGAATTTATAAGAGAGAGTTACTTATTATTTAAGTTATAATCTAATAATTTTATAATAAATCAAACAAAAAAGAAAAGCGAAACTCTACAGATCCCTCGTGCCAAACCGCCAGGAGCTCGCTGATACTAAGTTCCACTTTGTTGACTTTCTTGGCTGATGACTTTTCCGTATTGTTAATTTTAAGGTTTTTTTTCTGTAAAAAAATATAAAAAAACAGAAAGATATGAGTATATGACGCTTTATAGTATATGACGTTATATAACGCCTCATATGAATATATGACGCCTTATATAACAACAAATTTTATAGTCTTTAATAAAAATAATTAATTATCTACTAAAATTATACGAAATAAAATTTATTAATCTCATCAAATATCTTAATGAGAGTTTAAAATCGAATGAAAGTTTTTAATCACTACCCCAGAAAGATTAGTAATACTGAAAAGGAAATTTTTATGTAAACACCTCGAACCTACCTTTTAATGGAATTTTCCGTCAAACTTGCATTGGAAATTGTTTTAAGAGCGTAGGGAAATTTGACTAGACAGCCTTGTGAATTGTGATCGCTAAAAGTATCAAATGCATTTGGCAAACCTATCAGATTTCCCTACTAGGGACGGGTCCATTCTCCGGATCAGAGTTTACTAACTAACAAAAACTATGACCCCTCCAAGTCAACTGCTTCCAGAGCGTTGATTCACCACTGATAAAAAGGACCTTGGCCTTTTGAGCTTGGGAAAACCCCACCCTCTCGCTTGTCAGGCCGGGCCATCCGCCAAAACATTTCCATGATTCTCCACATCCACCCCCTCCCCCCCCCCACCCCCCCGGGGCCGCCCCCTTTTTTTTTTTTATTTTGTCAATGGTAGAGTTATATAACTCAAGTTTGCACCAAAAAAATAGTTATAAAACTCAAGTTATACACCTGAAATTTATTGGCAGTCAAAAAACCTGAAATTTAACTAAAATATTTTTTTAAACATAAGGATTAAGGTAATGCCTAAAAATTTCTTGATTGCAATAATAAATAGTCTGTATGTACTGCAACCCAAGAAAGTACTAAAAGTCGCGTATTAAACTAATAAAAGATCCTTATGGGTCAATTGAAATAAACGGCTTTATATCGGTTTTTCTTTTCTTCTATTGTGAATACTAAATTTGGTTAAGTAGCATTTTCATTTATGTGAAAAGTCCCTTTTTGGCAAATTATTGTGCCTTGCCACATCCTCCAATTGATGCACTCTCGGTTCCGCATATACCAACATATATATTGGCACGATATACTCTCTTTTGTTTTTTTCTTTTTTAAATTTCTGTTTATTACTTTGCTTGGAAAATAAAAAAGAAAGACAAAATTAAGAATCCAATTTCATTTGCTGCCGTTGGTTGCTAGTGATATAATTAAAAAACTGCAGGCACAGGTATTTGTACATTGTTGGTTTTCAGTTGAATAAGTAAATCTGTTTCAGTGCTTGGAGCAGAACATGTAAATTTGGTCATTGGAGAGTTTGTGCAAACAATAAACTATAATGTGGACGAAAGACAAGCTAGCTACATCCATGTCAAACTTAATTGTAGATCATATCATCCCTTTTTTTCCAACTTTATTGTTGTATTATGGTGCTTTTATTGTTTTAAGTACTAATACCAATTATTATCAATATCTCAGCTGCTAAATGGAATCCGAGCAGTTGCAATTAAGCGCAAATCGTGCTTCCTTCTAACAGTCAATCCAAAAAGTTCGCTCATGTCGAGCTCGTCAGGTCTGGTTCCATTGGGAAGTTTCCAGTCAAAGTAGTAAAGCATGTGGGCAAGTGCAAGTTCTATGCTTGGGGTAGCAAATGATATCCCGGGACAAATCCTCCTACCTCCTCCAAATGGTATCATATCAAAGTTTGCTCCTTTATCGTCAATCAAAGAGTCTTTGAATCTCTCTGGTTTGAATACTTCAGGTTCTGCCCAGATATTCGGATCTCTGCCGAATCCCCATACGTTGATGTAAACGGTTGCACTTATTGGAATTTGATACCCACTAATCTCGCATTTTTCCCTTGGCTTTCTGGATAACATGGTAATAGCAGGATGCAGACGTAAAGTTTCTTTGATAACTAATTTTAAGTAATGCAAATTTTGAATTTCTCACTCTTCTATTTTCGTTTTTCCTTCAAAAGCTTGTCGCACTTCAGCCTGTGCCTTCTCCATAGCTTCTGGGTTCTTGACCAATTCCGACATGGCCCATGCCATAGTTGTAGATGATGTGTCGCTGGCAGCAAAAATAATTTCCTGAAACAATTGAACTTGAAATGAGCTATACTTAACAAATAGCCAGCATTCATTCCAGTTAGTACATCCGAGGAGGAATAGTGCTATCACAGAGGAAACAATTCATTTCGTAAACTAGATTAGTCAAGTCTAAGGTATCGTATTTGCTTTAAAGTCATACCATAATTAGGATTTTGGTCTGGTCGGTTGTGAGATGCACCTCAGGCCGATCGGAATCCTGAAGGTCTAGAAGCACATCAAAAAAATTGCTGTGATTTGATTGATCATTGTAGAGTGCAGATTTCCTTTGTTTCTGCTCGTCGATCATGTTGTCAAAAATCTTGTCGAGCTTGTTTCTTATCCTCACCAATTCTGGTTGCATCCCAGTTATGTTTCGAAGAGTCTAATGGAAGGGAATAAATCAGGCAAGTTGTACCCTCCACCAAGTACTATTGCTCTGCTTAGTAATGACATGAATTCGTCTCCATCTGTGCATTTCTCGCCCAATGCTGCGCGCGATGCCACATTATTTGCCATGGCAGAAAAATACTTGCTTAGATTGACAGGAATACCTTCTTGAGAAGAAATGAACCGTGTTAGATTCCTCACTTCATCTTCTCGTATTGATCGAAATGACTGAACACGCTTTGCATTTAGGAGTTCCAGGGTACAAATTTTCCTAAGCTGCCTCCAGTAATCTCCATATGGGGCAAATATTAGGCCATAATTGCCACATTCCAGTATTTCGATACCAACAACACCAAGCCTTTGCGCACAGCTCAGGTCTTTTGTTTTGAGCACTTCTGTGATCCCTTCTGGGGACGAAACAATCACAGCAGATATTTCACCGAGTTGTAGGTGCATGACAGGTCCATATTTTCTGGAAAGGTTCGAGAAAGAATGATGTGGTAGTGAACCAATCAGGTGCAAGTTACCTATAAGAGGTAGCTTGCGGGGGCCTGGAGGCAATTTGTGGTTCGGAGACTTGGAATTTCGCCAAACGCTTACTAGTACCATTGAGGAGTAGAACAAAAGTAGAGATGAAAGGAAAAGAAATGAATTGGAGCATTGGGAAATTCATCATTTATGACAATTGCAGTGCACAGTGTTGGTTGCTTTTTGGTCCTGGAGATGTGATTTGTGGGATTAACGCTTGTCGCTATATATATAAGAACTCCAGAAGAGAGAATTTTTCAGGAACCAGTTGCTATGATTAATGCTGATGGTTGCTAGTAGTTGAGCTCAAACTATAATTGCTTTCACAAGCACTTACGGGTATTCAAGAGAGAATCGAATTTGTAGACAATCTGTTATGAATACTCGGTTACTTTTGATTTCCATATTTCCATATGTGATTAATCGGAGGATTTATGGAATGGTGAACTGAAGTTGCTTATTTTCCCATCAGCTGCGACCAATTGAACTAATGAAGGAATAGGCAAGTCGTGCATTAGTTAAATGCAGACCATCCAACGGGGTAATTGACTTGTGCCACTGAGAGAACATATATTTGGAACGCACTCCACTTTTTAGTTAATTCTCTTGCTGAAATCTGAATTTATTACGAACTGCACACTTAAATGTAACTTTTGTATTTGGTTTTTTCCTGTTGTCCTTCCTTCTAGAGGCCAGATGCCTTCTTGCCACCACGGATTTTGAGATTTTTTTTCCCTCTTTTTTTATATTTATCTGTAAAGGATATGGTAGCCAATTGAAAAAAAAATAGATGAGAGAAAGAATTGAAATTCGAACTCCAGACTTTTCAATATAACATACACTTTTCACCACTTCAATTAAATTAATTTTTTTTTTCTATTTAGCTCTTTTTTTTTTTTTTTTTTTTTTTTGTGCGGTCATTGTGGAGGGTGTAACGCAATCTAACTAATGTGCATACTAACAACCATTTTTGGAAGGCAGACTCCCTTAATGTCCTCCAACAGTACTTCCTATATGCCATTGGGAGGAAGATCATAAACGATAAACCCAAATAGGAGGTTAAGCGTGAAAAAGGCTATCCAGTTTGCAGCCCGATTAAACAAACATCCCACGTCCTCGACAACAATTCTCTACATTCCTTCACTAAATTGGACTGGGATGAGAAAATGGAACTCCCTCAGAGACCATAGATAGGACCAACTTCTAATTCAAGTCTCCTAAAGCCTAGAGTCCAAGCATATCTCAGGCCATGAAGAATAGCCCACAATTGGAGGGCCCAAGCCCATTGTCCGCCTAGCGACTCCTGCTTGATTCTTTTTTTTTTTTTTTTGGTTTTTTGTCAAAGAAATGAAAGAGCATAGGTGGTACTCATAATCTTATTAAAGAGTATTGTTCCTCTCTTAGCATAATTCATGATTTGTCTGAATAGTTATAGTATAGTCTAGATTATACAAAGAAGAAAAATAGGTTTAATTCCACCACGCAATTGGTACGTTCGACGCGTTACAGATATACTACAACACGCATTAGAACTTGCTTGATTCTAAATCCAACGGAAGCTAAAAGCCCAAGGATTGAGTTGGTGCCCAATTTCCTTTGATTTTGTCAATCACGGAGTGACCATCCGACTCCAATTACATACAAGAAAATTGACTGACAGTCAAAAACACTGAAATTTACTTAAATTATAACGAAATAAAAGATAGGGTTAATATTTAAAAAATTTATGAGCTTTATACAAATTAATAAATATAACATGATTTTTAAAAATTCCTAATTTAGATTTTATAAGTATTTTTTGTAATAAATTTATCATACCGTTAAGATTAAATGACAAAAACAGTTAAGAGGAGTAACTAACTGCAGTGACTTGACATTGAACATTGAAGCTGATATGTACTAACAAAACTGGTTAAGTAAGATTCACCTTATATTAAAAGATTGTTGACTGTATAGACGTATGAGTCCAACTCAATATGATTTATTTAATTCAAATTTGTAAAAATAAATTTCGAAAATAGAAAATGGGAAAATTTCAGCCATTGTTTCATATGGGATCAGAACGGAGGGATAAGTCCTCCGCTTACGCCTTACTCGTTCAAAGTAACAAGATTTTTATTTTGATTTCTTTTTTTAAATGAGTATAAATTATTTATAATTTTATATTATATAATAAATTAGATTTATTTGAATAAAAAAATAAAAATAATATTTAAATAATTTTAGATCATTAATTAATTTTATTTATTAAAATTAAAAATAAAATTAAAAAACACCGAAAGTAAATAGGAAAAAAAAAAATCCTTGAGGAAAATCGGAAGATATTAGCAAACGCGGAAGCGAAAGCCGCGTTATCGCTTTGGCCGCATTTTCCCAGAAGATCAAATGCCGCGGCTTCAAAGAAGAGGAGGCTACTGCTGATCCTGGTCGCCAAAGCTGCCGCGCCGGTCGTCACTCTCGCATAACCCGACACTTTCAAGAACCCCCGGCTCGCCAATACAATCGGGTGACCCGAAATTCATGGGTCGGTGATGGGCGAAGGTCTCGGCCAATTCTCGTCCAGAGCTTGTTTCATCCAGATAGAGTATCTCCAATCCCATGTGGCACGCCAAGAACCTACCTGCACCATTCAATTATCAACTTAAACAGAGAACCAATAGAATTGAATTAAAACTGAGAAGCCATGAGCAAGGACACCCAGCAAGCTAAAAACTTTAATAAACAGAAAGCCGTGGCGGGGGCAAAACAATGGTCGGGTGGGAGACATTAATGGATGAAAGGATAGATAATCCATCAAATTCACACACACACACACACACAAAAACTTTATCCAACATTCACGAACCATCAAAAACTTCAAAAAAAAAAAAAAAAAAAATCCAAAGTCAACAACCGGACAGAAGCAACACCAACCCACCCAAAGCAAGCACAACTGACAATAACAGGCATGAATTTTACTACCTCAGGGAGTATTAAAATAACAGAGAGAGAGAGAGAAACTTTAAAGAGAAGATAGGCAAAGCAAACCCCAGAAAGAAAAGGCAGAGAGAGAGAGAGAACTATATAAAGGAAAGGAAAACGATTTGGTGACGCTAAGTAAAAAAAGGTTGGATAGGAAGAGTTAGGGCCATTAATAAGGAATGGTAATAACAACGATGAGAAGGAGACAGGTAAAGGATTAGAAGAAGAGAACAACTACTTCGAAAGAGGTAAGGGACCCCAGATTTTTTATGTTCTGCTGCAGAACCAGAATTGAATGAGTTGGTTGATAGGTAAGGATAGCGTCGGAAACGCAATTCCCATGTTCAAAGCCAAGTTAGAGCAACTAAATCCACCTTGTCTTTCTCTCAAAACTCACTGCACTCTCGTAAATGTCCTTCCAACCGAAAAAAAAAAAAAAAAACACAGCCTGAAGTGGATGATTCATTGAATCCATTCCTGACTTCACAAAGTTTGTTTGCTCATACAGGCAGTGTGATTTTGGGATCTTTTGCTTGCTCTGCTAGAGCCCATTGACAAAACCAAGTTATCTAAGTGAAGCACACAGACCATTATGCAAGTTGAATCCTGAAGCAAAGCAAAGGGTTAATTTAATTGCTTCAGCAAGCAATGGCGCGAATTCGTTAAGTTGGAGTTGCACTAGGGTCCTCATGGGTCTATATTTCTTTACTTTTTTTTTTTTAAAAATATTTTAGATCTATACTAACTAATTTAATAAAAGAATATTTAAAAAAATTAAAATTTGAATTCTTAATCTCTATTTTACCTCTAAACTCCCGAGTCATATTTCTTCACTAACTTTGGGTTTCCCAAAAACTTTATTTTTACAAATAAAACAAGAATAGCAATAGTGGACGACATCGCATATCTCGAGCCACCGACTCGTCGGGAGGCTGACATGCCGAGTGCCTCCGACATGTCAGTTTCCAGATTTCTTGAGACGCCGACCAGTCGGTAGACAATGGGAAAAGCAAAATAGCACAGATGAAGTCCGCGTGGCATTCAACGAAATCAGAACCCATTTCCCACCGTCCGATAAACACGGCCAAAATAGGGCTGTCAGCCGCCACATATATATATATACCAACACAACAACGGAAGAGAAATTAAAGAAAGAAATAATTTCATTAAAAAAAAAAAACAAGAAAACAAAAGAAATTACTTTGCGAGACCATCAGTTGGGAGCGGAGCGAGCTCCCTCAGTGCTTTCTTTGGTCAAGAATGATGCGTTAAACTCAAGATTCTTTAGAATTTCATTCTTCTTCCTCTCTTTTTCTACTCTTTGACCGAACTTCCACAAGTTCAAGAATCGTTAGGGTTTTGTCTGTGCTTTTTTTTTTTTTTTAGTTGTTAGTGCTTTCTTTGGTCAAGAATCATCTTTTAAATTCAAGATTCTTTACGCTTCTTCTTCTTCTTTTTCTACTTCTTTCTTTTTTTTTTTTCCTACAAGTTTGTTGAATTCAAGAATCGTGAGGGTTTTGTTTGTGCTTTTTTTTTTTTTTTGTTGTTGTTAGTGCTTTCTTTGGTCAAGAATCATTTTTGAATTCAAGATTCTTTACGGTTTTTCTCCTTCTTCTGTTTTTTTTTTTCCCTACAAGTTTGTTAAATTCAAGAATCGTTAGGGTTTTGTTTGTGCATTCTTTTTCTTGTCTCGGTAGAGAATGGGTCGTTCGCGCGCTGTGTCCCGCACTACCGTCGAGGATCCCAATCAGAGGTCCGTCCACCGGCTCTCTCTATTTCTCTTTTTTTTTTTTTTTTTTTTCTTTTTTGGTCTCTCTCTATGATATACTTATAAGAATTAGTTTCTTTAATCGGCCGTTGTTTGTTTGGATGATAGTATATTGCTATAAATCCTTTTTTTTTTTTTATTTGTTTGTTTTCTTGGGGGGAATTTTGGGGTGGGTGAGCGGTTCTTGAAGGACCTGTCTATCTGAATGAATTGGAGATGATGTTCGGGTTTATCCGAATCCAGCTTTATACTCAACCGGGTGTTTTTCTTTGTTTTGTCAGATATTCCAATTAGTTTGAGATGTTTTTAGCTTTGCTTTCATCCTACTTACTTGTGGCTTTTCTTGGTTTTTTTTTTTTTTTTTTAGTAGATTAAAGAGAAAACGAATAGGTCCCAATGTTGACCATACCGAGACTGCAACTGCGACTTCGTCCACAGGTAGTCATCGATTGATTTACTTATGAAGTCCCCAAAAAAAAGCACTAAAAAGAAAAGGAAAAGGAATGAAGCACGGATGTAATGATTTTGCATTCATAGACCAAATTCTTGTGGGCATATATGCGTATTTGGATAACTATAATTTCATATACTGCAGTGTGGCGGAAAATTATTGAAGGGAAAAGGGCTTTATATCACTGTAATTATTGCAACAAGGATGTCACTGGAATGATTCGTATCAAATGTGTGGTGTGCCCTGATTTCGACCTTTGCATAGAGTGCTTTGGCGTTGGGGCTGAAGTACATCCTCATAAAAGCAATCATCCGTATAGAGTTATGGTAAGTGAGTTTATTTGTGTTTATATGTTTCACTGGTTGACTTTGCAAACATAGCATGATCAATAATCCATATTGGGTAAGCATTTTAATTTAGTAAATTGTGTATGTGTGTTTTTCTTCTTTTTGGAGGGGTTGCCCTTTCTGATCTTGTTACGAGCATGTTTTAATCTTGCTTGTGTAATTTTTTTTTTTTTAATGTAAATCATAGTAGAACATGGTATAAATAATGCATATTCAAATTATTTCTTTCTTCCTTCCATGTTGCAATTTTGCCTCTGAGGCCACTTGTGTCTGAATAATGCCCTGTGGTTGCTTTCTTTCCTTCAGCATCTGTACAGTTTCTCTTAGTCTTTTCTATGTTGTGTTGTCTTGTCCACTATCAATGCATCTAGAATAAGTGAGATTACCTGTTCCATTTGCTTCAACAGGATAATCTGGCATTTCCCCTTATGTGTCCAGACTGGAATGCAGATGAAGAGATGTTACTTCTAGAGGTAGTCTTGCATCTGAAACAAACTTCAGGTTCTGTGATTATTTTTAAAGTTTCACTGTCCGAACCAGTGAATAACTGAACATCTAAAGTCCTTTCCTACTGCTTGACAGGGAATTGATATGTATGGATTTGGCAATTGGAACGAAGTTGCAGAACATGTTGGAACCAAGAGCAAATCACAATGCATTGATCATTACGATACCGTTTACCTGAATTCCCCTTGCTTTCCCCTCCCGGTGAGATCATTGCTTTGTAGATTGTTTATTTGGACCCATTTACATCTGCTATATCCTATATGTATCATGATCAAGCAGTTTTCACTATTTCATTAAGCTAATTTTTTTTTTACAAGATTCCTCGTCTTTGCTGCTTAGCTGGCTGACATATAGCTTCACTTGCCATCAAAACCTACAGGTTCTGATATTATTGATATTATTATTGTACTCAATTTATTTGTGCAGGACATGTCCCATGTAATGGGAAAGAGCAGAGAAGAGCTTCTTGAGATGGCTAAAGCCCAATGTATGTTGAAGAAAGGTTAGTTTTCTATGGTTTTCTTTTAGATGTTTCTAAGGGAAACATTCTTTGCAATCGACTTTGCATAGCTTGTGTTTACATTCTAAAATGTTCTAGGGAAAACAATAGGCTGTTTGTTTGAGTTTTTGTAATATATCAATTTCACTTTACTTCTGAGAAACTCAGTGATATGACAGCCAGGACTTATTTGTTCTCGGTTTTTTATGTATTATATAGCTGTATTTCGAGTCTTGTGTATTAAAGACAAGTGTTGAGTTCATTATAGCAACTTCACCATTTGTTATTTTCCATGGTTGCACCTATTGCCGCAGAGGCCCCTGTCCTTGGAGAGCTTTCACTGAAACAAGAGTCACCTATCTCTACAACAATCAAGTATATCTACCTTCGCCACTGTTCTTCTAACTTTCAGTTGCATATGATCCTGGTTCGCTGATACTTGTGGATGTACTCTGTCAGACGTGAACAACCAAGAAAAGAAGATTTAGCTCGTCAATCTTCATCTATCTCAAATGCAGGCAAGAGAATGAACATTCCCAAGATATGTTTATTTTTTGATGAAACTTTCTTAAAGATCATTCTTTTTGGATTAACACATGGCTAACTTTAAGCCTTAATGCTCTTTTGTTTGTTCTATTGTTGGTATAAGATATTGGTTCGCAAATGGGTCTAAGCAGTGTAAACACAGTCTTAGGTGTTAAGAATTCCCCTGCTGGAGCCCAAGTTATCGATAGTATTGAAGTTGAAGGTATTCTTTCTAAATTTAATGTTTATATTGGAAACTTACGGTACACTGCTCCATATCTTTTATTTTTGTGCTGTCACAACATTGCACAAATTGCTAGATGAAATCAGGCACAGATGCATCTGATGTTACTTGATGGTTAGTTTTTATGCATTGCTGTTAAAACAAGTTTTATTCAGAATTCGAGTCCTGTTAAACTGCGTGCCAAAATAGAAAGCTTGATTGATGTGTTAAACATGCTTAACATATTCACATACTTTCCCCGAGTATTGTCATAGGATAATTTCTTTGTAATTTTTCCTTTCGAATTTCTGCAGAGCCTCAGACAGACAGGAGTATTGGAGAAAAAAAACCTAGGGTTGCAGGAGAAGAAGGACGTTCTGTGACTGAGTTGAGTGGCTATAATTTCAAGAGACAGGAATTTGAGATTGAATATGATAATGATGCAGAGCAGCTACTAGCAGATATGGAATTCAAGGATACTGACACTGATGCTGAATATGATCTGAAACTGCGAGTACTACGCATTTACTCAAAAAGGTACCCATATATGTGTATTTGATAGATGAGACCGCATGACAAGCATGATAATGATTATTGAATTTTGTCTGTTTAGTAGCAGAAGACTATGAGATAAATCATTTACTCAAAAAATGTATCCACATTTGTATTAGAGAGATGGGATCATGTGACAAGGCTTATAATTATTATAGTCCTTTTTCCTGTTTAGTGGAGCTTTTTTGTTCCCAATTCTATGTTCTTGAGAGAACATCAGCTTTTAGACTTCAAGCTCAATTCTAGATTATTTTGCTGTGTTCCGATCTCATTTATGACTTGTTGACAGGCTTGATGAGAGGAAACGCAGGAAAGATTTCATACTGGAAAGAAATTTGCTTTACCCTGATCCATTTGAGAAAAATCTTTCGGCTGAAGAGAAGGCAATATATCAGCGTTTTAAGGTGTTTATGAGGTTTCACTCAAAAGAACAGCACACAGAGTTGATGAAGAGTGTTATTCAGGAGCATCGCGTTATGAAAAGGATACAAGATCTTCAGGTTTGATACACGCGTCATTTGTGTCACCTATCCTTCACATTCATGCCATCCTATTTGGTTCTTATGCATAATAACATCACTGCTATCATAGATCAGCCATTAGTATGTAATTTTGTATCAAAATCACCCTCTTTTTGGTCAATCAAAATCACTCTTTTTAATCCCATTTCTTGGTTGCAATAACAGTCTCTTTGGCCAGTTGCCAAATTGAGTTTTTTGATTTGTTCTGCACTAAATTTTTTTTGTTTCTGTTTTAATTAAACTTTTTAGTGTTGTATGACATGTGTGCCCTGTCTTCCAACGGTCAGGAAGTATATGTGCTGTCCCTCCTTTTGGAATTTACAAGCAGCAACTGGGTTCATTCTCCACTCTCTAAATATTGGTTATGATCTTTCCACTGCATTTGATGAAATTAAATATGCAGGAAGCTCGAGCAGCTGGCTGTCGGACAGCCGCTGAGGCAAACGAATTTATTCTGGAGAAGAGAAAGAAGGAAGCCGAAGAAGGTACCGGACCAAGCAGTAAGGTGTCACAAAAGCCACATCTTCTCAGGGGGGAGGCTGACAACAGCCCCCGTGGACTTGCTGGCGGGACTGCTGGTTTACACCTTACTAGCGAGGAATCATCTTCATCTGGTGGAAAACAATGTATCCCAAATCCCCTGGAGGATTGGGATATCTCTGGATTCCCAGGGGCTGATATGCTTTCTGAATCTGTAAGAATGCTGTTTTTAATGTATTGTTTTCTCATATCTGGATTAACTGATGGCACTTGTATTCTTTTAATTGTATTCCCATAGTTAGGTTATTAAGAACTCAAATCATTCTTGGGAATGAACGCCCATCCTTGGAGTTTCGTTGTTGATGCATGTTGTTTGTTGGGACCATTCCATGTCCAAGATATTCATGATATTCTCATCTGCAGGAAAAACACCTTTGTGGTGATATCAGAATACTTCCTTCACATTATCTCAGCATTCTCCAAGTTATGTCAACGGGGATCTTGAATGGCACTATTACAAAGAAATCTGATGCCCATAGCCTGTTCAAGGTGGAACCAGGCAAATTGGATAAAGTTTATGATATGCTAATTAAAAAGGGTATTGCTCAGGCCTGAGTAGGTACTGGATCTTTTGTTTTTTATCAGAAGTAGGTACTGTTATCTCCATGTATGTAAAAGAAAAGATACCATCTTGGCGACCATTTATTAATCGTTAGGATGAAAAACAAGCACCAATTTTGAGCCTTGGGCGCACATCAGCCTCAAGAAGACCGTCCCTTTGGTTGCCCCCGAAGAACAATGAAGTCAATATGGGTATGGAATGAATCAAGTATTGGCCGTTGCATTCACTTAACAAGTTAAACCGCAACTGCAGGCGCAGTCAGTTTGTTTCTTTTTGACCCGTGGCTTACACATCGAAGTAAAACAGACTAATGCTTTGTTTGTTTTGATGGAAAAGCATTAAAAAAAAATGATTAAAAAAATATTACCATTACATTTTATTGTTTCACAAATTTTTTTTTACAATTTTTTAATTAATTTAAACATTTTTTTTTTGTAATTTTTTTCTTATAAATTTTTTTTATTTTTTTTATTTTTTTGTCACAATTTATTTTATTAATTTAAATATTTTTTTCACATTTTTTTTTCACAAATTATTATTTCTTTTATCATATTTTTTCTCATAACTTTTTTATAAATCTAAATAATTTTATTCTCTTATAATTTTCTTTCTTTCTTACACTCTCACAAATTCAAACACACTAAAGTGTTTGATGATTAAATGATAAGCGTGCATTTTTTCGAATGCTAGAAGAGACGAGCACCACACTTATGACGGAGGCAAGCATTAATTCAAAGTCGAATAAGAAAACAATGGTGTCAGCCATTCAGGCAGAGCATTCATTTACTAATATGGAAAGAATACAACGACGACAAACTAGGTAAACCCCTTTACAGAAATGCCGTTTACAAACGCTGCGATTCTGTGCCTGGCTGTTTGATGAATTCCCGTTAATAAAAAATGAATTCCCGTTAACAAAAAAATAAAAAAGGGTCATACAGAAATCAATTGCCATGAAAGTACAAAGAAAGAAACGACTCAAAATGAATCCCAACCCTGAGCATTAAAAACAACAAAGACTAGACAGAGAACCGTACAAAAATCCAAAGGGTGTTTTGGATCTTGAACAGTCTCACTGACTCACCCCCTTCAGTCAAGACACCATTTTTCTGAAACCTAAAAAAGTCCCCAAAACAGCGTATCACACGCCCATCCACAATCTCCTCCTCCTCCTCCCACGCTCTCTCCATCTGCTGCTGCTCTTCATTAATCAAAGTCAGAAAGCACACCCACTTCAAATCTAAGTCAGTTTTTTCAGGTGTTAGCCTACAAACCTAAAATCTCATATGGACCTACAAACCTACCATCTTCCTACTACTTGGTCAGGGTCAGGGTCTGTTCCAAGCTGATCTGATCAGGTCAAGTCAGGTCCTAATCCTGCTGTGCCCCAAAATGCCAGAGGTGTATAATCGTGTCACTTGTTACTGCTGCCACGTGTCTATCATCGGCAACAAGAGCGTTCACTTCTCCTATTCTCTCCCTCAAGCTATACAGATACTCCCCGCGTTGCTCTATCTCCCATACCCTAATTACACCCCCGGCGCACATCAGTGCGTACCCGCCATTCATGCACCCCATTGCTCTCTGCGATCTCACGTTAAATCTACACACCTCCTCTAGGTTCGCCACCCGGCGCACGCTAGCCACACCCCGGCTATCCACGACAACATACGCCTCGTTGCACACGTCGAAAGAGCTGACTATGCTCCCTCTCCTGTGCTCCTCCTCACCCAATATAATCCCTTGGTTCCTCAAATCGAAAATCATCAGCCTCGAGCTCGTGCACGCCACAGCTGACTCCCGACTCGTCACCCTGACTCGGCCGACCAACTCGGTCAACTCAGTCAACAGGTGCCAACCCATCACGGCTTCCGGGTCGGTCAATGACCCGCCCACAAAGGTCAGCTCTTCCGTGTTGCCGTCCCATATGTGGAAGGCCCGGCCCGGGACGCCCGCGTAGAGGCCCACCCACCACTGCCCGCAGCCTG
Source organism: Carallia pectinifolia (assembly GCA_037832335.1). Lineage (NCBI taxonomy): Eukaryota > Viridiplantae > Streptophyta > Magnoliopsida > Malpighiales > Rhizophoraceae > Carallia > Carallia pectinifolia. Next base: position 17,607,165 of record CM075447.1, on the reverse strand, counting down.
TGAAATCCACCAACGCCCCGTCGTTGACCACGTCACCTAGGTGGGCCCTCCGCGGGGGAGCATTGCTGTCTATGATCGCCACGTGGATGTCTCCATCTAGTGTCGCGAACACCAAGCGCGTGTCGGAAATCACGATACCGGAGACGGCGCGCGAGAACCTGCCCAGGCGGTCCCGAGGCTCAGGACGGAAAGTTCGCGTATGGAGGCGTGTGGCTAAGTCGAAAAGGCGGACGGCGCCGTCGGAGAAGCCGCAGGCGAGGTGGTGGTCGGAAAGGGCGAGGCAGCGACAGACGAGGGCGTCGGGGTCGTTGGGGTCGCCAACGTCGGCGCGCTCGAAGCGGAGGGTGAAATGGGAATATTGCCGGTTCCGGAAATTGTGGGCCGTTCGATGGCAGTAGATGTACTCATCGCGCCACGTATTGTGGAGAAGACGGGTGCGGTCCCATATACGGCGAGTTAGACGGTGCCACAGGAGATCGGAGCGCGAGACGGCTCGCCACGTGGAACAAACCTGTAAAAAGACGAAAACGAGAACGCAACACGTAACGTAAGGATGTTAAGCAAGGGAACGCAGCGCATGCATGTATGCATTTGATGCACGTAGCACACACATGGCACATCCACGCAACTGCCACGTCAACTAATTCCTGTTCATACCGTTTTCTTTTTCTTTCTTCGGTCTTATTACATTAAAAAAAAAAAAATACAAAATAATAATATAAATTTATTATTTAAATTTCAATCGTAAATTTTACTAAACTCAAAATTCAATTAATAATTAATGTTTAAATAGTAAATCTACATCATCATTTTATAATTAATTTTTTGTCTATTTATTTTTTGGCTTTTTTTTTTTCAATCAAAAGGTGTTGGGTACCTATTTTACGAACCACATAAATTAATGTGTTTTAATACTTGAAACACAATACCATTAGTAATAAATAAACGCATTACACTACAAATTTAACATACTAATTAAAATTCAAAATTGTTAATGAGATCCGAGAAAGCGGTGAAAATGAATTAAATTTTGATATTATTAATTATACGGTGCTGGGAATCTGAATCAGTGAATATCACATGATAATCATACAAGGCAAGATACTTTTGCCTAATACAAAATGAGAAGATTAAAAAGCTCCGCCCCCAACAAGACACGACTAGTGGCTCCAGTTCCAGGCATTGTGTTAATGCATGCGCGCTTTAGCTTTAAAATTTATTGAAACCAGGTGTGACTCGAGGCTTGTGCCCGAAATATGTATGACAGACAGACAAGCAGGCAGGAGAGATTAGGAACTAGAGAACAGTGGTAGACGTGTAAGAGAGCAGAGACAGACACAGACATAGAGAGAGAGAGAGAGAGAGAGAGAGAGAGAGATCAGAGAGGCCGAGGAGAGGAGATGCTTTTTTGCTTGGGATCAGACGTCAGGGGGGGGGGGGTGTTCAGTCAGGACTCCAAATAGGGCAGGAAGATGTTGGGGCTGATTGGCATTTTTTTTCAACTTAATAATCCACTTGTCTTGCACTTCATAATGTACAGGTAGAACAAGACTACTGCCATCATACATCCCTATTCCTATCTATACATTGATCAGGGTCTGGACCCCTTTCCTTTTTTCTTAGTGCAAACAAAATAGGTTAACAGGTATACTGTATTCAGGTAAACCAAATTACTTAAAACTTGTGAGCAAAACTGATACAGTAAGTATCACCAAACAATTCGAAATTTAACATGACTCCGCTTACATATAACTCTATCATTTAACTTGGCATGATCTCGAAACCTCGAATCATCACACAAAAACTGAGCCGTTAATTACTCAAGCCAACCATCTAAGTGGTGGTCAGAGACCCCTTTTCTCATATTTATTGGGTAAATGTTCTTCTCTTTTTTTCTAATGATATATGAGAGAATTATTTTCCTACTAAGTGGGCACCGTTATTTATTTCTGGTCCAACCTTTTCTTTTCATTTCCTTCCAGCAATGGGCACCTACGGTGATAAAAAATGGTTATTTGTGATATCGATCAAATTTTGAAATGGCCCAAAGCCAAAACCCAACACAACATCACTTAAAAGCACCATTCTTTAACAAGCTATTTCAATGTTAAGATTATCGCCACAGGAGTCTATCGTTAACTAACACACATACAATCCTTTAATAAATTTTTACTACTACATTTTCAACTATCATCTATTGCTGGCGACAAACTAAAATGAAAATTTGATATTAAAAAACATACTATTAATTACTCATTCCTAAAGAAAAAGCCTTCAATTTTCTTCCTTAACATAATCCTCTTCTCAAAAATTCAAAATTTTTCTCACATGTCATTTCCTCAGTTCTACCCCTTTTCATTTCCCTTAACTTCTTTTTAATCCAAACACAGGATTAAGAGTTTATAATTTTCAACCAGTAACGACTACCAACTTGCAAATTGCCAACCAAATAAATCCCATGGCTTGCCTAAAATGTTTGATGCACAGCACTAATGGTAACTTGTAGAGGACGAACAAATGGACAAATCAGAAAACCGGTGGCATATACAAAATAATATTGATAATAGTAATAATGTACAAGTAGAAAAGAATACTAATATGTGGGTATATATATTAGAGATGCACAATTAAAAATAAAGATTTTTCAGTAATTCTGTATAGTTACTTCTAATTAAAATAAAGAAAAAAAAATTCTAATTTATTATCTTATATTTGTAACAACCAAGGAATTCTCAAGATTAAACCCAAACAGTGCAAAATAGTTTTTTCGAATAGGAAAATGCTGGTAGAGGAGAGGAAATGTACGAACTGAGGATTGCAACAGGACGCGTGTTTCCCCATATGTTTTCTCTTTCATTTCCAAGAAAGGAGGGGGGGAGGGGGGTCGGCCCCAAAGGCCCCTCCTTTGTCTCGTTAAAAGAAGCGAATCTATATCCTTCTCTCAACTTGCCTTTTTCTGCTCTTTCTTTTGCTGTCTTCTTCCTGTATTAACTCATTTTTTTTTCCTCTTACAAACCTTCTTCCTACCTGTATATGCCCACTTGTGTCCCCCTTTTGCATTAGACTTCTTTTCATCATCTTATTAATTAATTAGTTTCTTAATCTAATTTGTTGAAAAAATTTTATTAATGTTTATCACGTACATGTAAATATATTTTTTGTTTTTTTTTGTCGATATTTCTGTTGAAACAGTATGTTTGTCTTGTATCCTTAAAGCAGACAACAACAAACAAAGGGAAACAGTAAACAAAGAACATAACAACGAAGAATCTCGATGAAGTCAGTCGTAAAAAAGAGGAAAATAAATGACTAATAATTCGGTTTATGCGTACATTTATATTAATGTCATATCACAAAATTATAATTTCCCTACAATTATTTTGAGATCAATTATTTTTCTAAGATGTGATAAGTAATCTGCATGGGAAGTGGCAAGTAGACATCAATTTACAAAATAAGTAAAAAAAGCGCTGGCCTCCATGTGCCTTTTGGCATTGGCACATGAGAGTGGCTTTGACTGATCCCACTAGAAGAGACTCACTTGTGGGATGAGATCTATTCCCTTTTTTTAGGCTAGAAGAAAATCAATACAAAACCCAAAAAAAAAGGAAAACTTTCTATATATGACTAGGTACTATACCCGTATAAGAACCTAAAATTATCAGTTTTCCTTCATCGTAACTAAATTATCTCCATGGGGAAAGAATAGCCGTATTGTGCAGCCATATGCCACAACATCATATTAATCTAAGGTTAATACAATATTACTTTTCCACCCAATTAATTAAACCCTTAAACCAAAAACTTAATTATAGACAATTATCTTACTCAAAAACTGATTACCAATTATTCTACTCAAAATTTAATTATAACCAGAAAAGGATGAACCAATAAACTATAATCAAACGAAATTGAGTTGGTGAAAAAGAAAACAAGAAATACTGATTGATGTCGCGTATTCGTATATATTGTTGTCGTATTTGTACCTATTTAGAACAAGGGTATACCTATTTAGAACAAGGGTAACAAAAGGAGAAGAAAAAAAGAAACCAGGCAAAGTTCCCAAAAATGTCATTTTAGCTACATATGGACATGCAATAGCCTTCATTATACGAGGAAGACAAGAGACAAAACTAACTGAACCCTTTTCTACTAAAATCATCATATGCCTTACAGCTCCCAATATAGCAATTTAAAGTAGACTTTAAAATGTCTCTATCCAGATATTAATAGTGCAAGAAAGAAAGAAAGAAAAATATTTTTTTTAAAAAAAAAAAAGAAAGCAATGGTGATGGATAGAGATTTTCAAGAGGAATGAGAAAGCTCAGTCAAAAAGGTAGGGGGAGGATTTTAAAAGCTTGGAAAAGATCATGCCAAGAAAGGGAAAGAGAGATTCAAGACCAAACGAGACCTTTTACTCAAGATCATGAAAAGGGGTCTAAAAATTGACATTTTCTGTAAGGGTAAAAGGGAAGGACCCCAAAAATATTTTGCCAAAATGAAGCTATAATAACACTATTTGAAAGGGACATAAATTCACTTAGAAATTGACCCCTAAAAAAAAAAAAAAAAAGCAGTTTCGCTTCCCTCCATATGCTAAGTGTGTTAATCTTTGGATGCTTGCACACTTCTAGGCCATTTACACTACATATGTCAGCATTCCTTCAGTTTCCCCTTCCAATGAATTGCAAAAGAAAACAAAGGAAAAAAAAACAAAGAATTGCCGATATGAGTAGACTAAAATTGCAGAACCCCACCTGCAAAGGTCCACAACATCCCTTTGACTAGACCAAAATTTTGTCCATTTCTCAATTGGAAGAACTAACCAACTCCCCATCCCCCACCACACGTACTGGTAGACAACAACAACAACAACTGATTTCTATTCTATTGCGTACATATTTGCCCAAACCATTAACAAAATATAACCGAACAAACTCAGAAACTCTCTATTTCATCAGCATAAGAAACCCATTATGGCAAACGAAATCCCAATCGAAAAATCATCTTCAGATTTCTTTGATAACACTATAAAACATAAAAAGAAAAAGAGGGCTCATTCTCAATAACATGGCAAAAGTGATGATTTGTGAGAAAGATCAAAGATTAAGAAGAAACACACACACCTGAAATACATTGACAAGAGCCTGAGCCGCAGCGAGACGGCCAGCCAAGCGAAAAGCATCAATGGCGACCTGGGCAGCGAGAGCCTCCACGAAATGTTCCGGCCAGACCTCGTTGATGGCACGTGGACGGGTCCTCGACGGCCCTTCGTAGTCATTACCACCTCTTCCGGCACCATAATTACCGCCACTCCCATTCCCAGCGTTGCCGTTGCCATTGCCATTGCTAGACGACGTCGAAGAAGAAGAAGAAGAAGACGATGATGAAGACATTAAAATAATAATAAAAACAATAACAATAAAGCAATATATAAAGAAGTGACGCTATCAGAGAAACGAAGAAAGAAACAAGATATGGGCTACAAAGAAGCAAGGACAAAAAGGTGTAGATAAAGACCCAAAATTGGGGGTCCCAGAAAGCTGTTTGAAACTTCTCTTTCCTTTATATATATAATAATATATAATTAATATAATTATTTAATTTAAATATATCATTACCTTTGTTCATTAAAAAAACATATCGTTAATATATAAACAAAACCATTTAAATACATTGTTTCTACATCATGCACATGGCTGCATGCATATAATTAAACAATAGATGCAAATTAAATTATTGATTAATTGTTAACTTAAAATTAAATTAATTATATATTTTATTTGTATTATAAATTAAATATTTATGTATTCTTTTTGTTTTTTGTTTTTTTTTGTTTTGGGGGGTGTGGGAGGGGGGGAAAGAGTGAGAGTGGGGTTTAGGTTTCGTTGGCGCCCTGCAAAGACGGCGGGGGAGCTGTTGGGGGTTCATGTGAAGGACTGGCGGGCTGTTGGATTTGCCACGGTGTTTTCAGGTGCCCACGGTGTTTTCAGGTGCTGTTTTACAAGTACCACTCTTTGGACCAGACTTTTCCTTTCTCCGTTGTTTTCCTCTTTCCTATTTTCGAAAGAGACAAAACTATCCCATTCTGGGTTTGCAAGTCCGAATTAAAATCATCTGTGAGAGTGGTCAGTCTCTTCGGTAACTTGTTTTTTTTTTTTTGGGTCAACCTCTTCGGATCTTTTCATTGCGGAGAACATGAATGGTTGGGGCCCTGCAGAGTGAGCAAATTATATAATACAGAAGGAGATTTTTATTTATAATTTTATATTATATAATAAGTAAAGTGTATTTAAATAAAAAGTTAAAAATAATATTTTAATAGTATTAAATTATTAATTAATTTTATTTATTAAAAAAATAAAATTAATAAGTACTTATAAGATTAAATAATACAGTCTATTTGAATTTATTTGTATTATGAAATTATAAATTTTAATTTTTATAAACATATTTAATATTATTAAATATATATATACTTACATATAGTTGTATCGTCGTGGGAGTAATCTTAAGATTTTTGTTAGGTTTTAAGAACATCTTCTTCTAATAATTCAATATAACAACATTTGTTTATTGTTTATAATGAAACAAAATAATCTTTTTAATGAAATTATAGGGTGTTGCTCATTTTTTTTAATTTTTCAATAATAATATATCTCTTATTATGAGCGAAATTTTGATATAAACCATTTTCTTAATATATCGAAGAATTGAATAAATTTCAACTAATATTAATAACTAATACATTTAATGAGACACGTAAAAAATACGTAAGAATTCAATAGTAATTATCTGTTTTTTTTTTATTTTTAAAATTTAATATAATTTTTACCATTTAATTATTTTAATCTTTTTGTACATGCTGTACTTTTTTAATTGCGTGTTTGTAAAATTTTTCTTAAAAAACAATGCGCGGGGTCTTGGAGAGAGAGCAAATTAATATATATATATCCCGTGGCGGGTCCTCAAGAACGGCTACTAGAGTCAACCGGTGGGGGGACCTCAAGAATCGCTACTAGAGTCACACTCGCACCTGAAGCTGTGGCTCAGCCTGAGATCACTGGAAGCAAAAGTACTATTACTGTATCACAGGTCGAATGGATTTAATGACATCCATCTTTAATAGTTATTGCCGATGTTATTAGATTAATTAGGCCTATGCCGTGTGGTTGCGTGTAACACTGAAGTGTAACTTTTACATGAAAGACGATCTCGTTGAAGTTCCTCTGCTTGTGTTCAGTATATGCATTTATTAGTTTGAAATTTCGGAAATTTTCGATGGTCAAACGAAAATTTGACTAAATAATGTTTGTATTATAATAATTATTATATTTTATGTAATTATAATAATAATATATGTAATAAAAAATATTATTATTTTTTATTTATATTTTTATTATAATTGTGTAAAATATATTATTAATTGTAATAAATATTATTTAAATAAAATTTTATCTGGTCATATAATGGTTCTGTCGAAATTTTTGCAAAAAAATGGCGCAATCTGCAAGCATTAATGTATTTTTTTCTTTCTCCCCCCGTCTCTCTCTCTCTCTCTCTCTCTCTTTTTAATTTTCCAGTTTTCCGGTTCTGATTCACTATTCAATCTTGCTTCTCGAAGTTGTATACTTATATGGGAAATTTTAAATGATGATAAAATTGTAGAAACACAATGAGCACATAATAATTTAAATTATTTAATAATAAAATATAAATTAAATTTAAAAAAAATAAATTATTAAATATTTTTAAATTAATTACGTGTCTCTACACATCTCATTAAACGTATTCACGTAATCTTATTTTATTTAATAACACGGTTATCAGTTGATGGAAGAAAGGTACTACAATATCAAGTGCCTATATATTAATCCTGTCCCTAACAAGTTGAGTAGCCAGATTGGGCAGGCGAGTGCATAATGAATTGTGATTATAGAAAATCTTGAGTTTTGGACCAAAATCGTGGTGATACAAAATTCGAGAGCGTGAAATTCCTGTCCCTCTTGTCTGTGCCCCATGATCAGTGTATATGATTCGTGATGATTTTTTTTTTACCATTTTACAAGTTGCTATGTAGCATCTTTTTTTTTTGACCGATATGTGTAGCATCTATTGGAAAAGGGCCTTTGTAGGCAGTGAAATGCAGTAATGAATTGCCTTATGACCACGGCCCTGGGTTCATTGGAGCATGGCAGTTTGAGGCTTCATTTTTCAGATTCGAGCTACCCTTTTAGAGAACGATTCTGTTAATTGGTGGCTTTGTACTTCTCTCCTTCTCTCTCTCTCTCTCTCTCTCTCTCAATTTATTAATCTTCATCAAATTTTTAGGTCAAGTAAGTTCCAGGTGGTAGTCCAACCAACACTACTAAGTAATGTCTTAACAAAATAAATTCATATATTAAAAGAGAGAGATCAGAGTTCTAAAATTTAATTGTTATTTTTTTAAAAATTTTTTATTTTTAATTATAATATAAATTTTAACTTACGCAAAAAAAAAAACAACTTCATATATTACGTTGTAAGCATAATTAAGCAAACCTGAATCAAGGGGGTTAATTAGCAGCATTAACAATTTAATCAGCGTTTATCTATTACATATATGCCTTTCAGAATCTGTTTTATTGTGAGCGTCGTGTGGCTTTCCATGACCATCAATGAAAAACCTTCCACTGATCATTGAAACAATGAGTTTTGATATTCAAAAAATCATTATTTTATTCAAGAACTGGGATTTGGCGATTGCGGAATGTAGTTAATGAAGTAATCATGTATCTAACTAGATTTGTGCCAAATTTATAAAGCAATAGTTGTCATCGAAAAACTTCATAAATACATATTCTTGACTACACAAAGTACAAAATCGGCAATTAAAATACTAAAAAAAATTGTTAAGGAGAGAGCAATGAAGTCCCACGAGACAGATGTTATATTACATTATTTATTTCCTATTTTCGTTGCTTAAAAATATGTTACCCTTTTACCTGCCTTGCATCTATCTCCTTACATACTGAGAGCAATAAGTTGTGTATCCTAAATTCTCCATCTTTCTTCTTTTATTTTTTTTTTCTTTTAGTCACAAAATGAAAGATGATGTAAAAGGGATGGCAAAGAGAGTTTAGTTTTAAGAACGAAAGGCAGCCAAGTGTCAGAAGAGAGCCATTAATGTTACAAATAAGGAGGAGGAGGAGGAGGAGGAGAAGCAGAAGAAGAGAGGTGTAGGTAAAGGCCGGGCTTGGCTGACACCGAGAACAGAGCCGTACTTTTTGACTGGATCTTTGGGAGTAGTCCTCAGTCGAGAGACCTCCAACACATGGCACACTAGGTGGTGGCTGAGAGCCGTGGCCGAGGGATGGCAATGGCATGCTCATGTCTTATCACCAATTCTTTATCAGTAGAATAATATAGGCTATTTTTATTAACTCTACTATATCAGAACGCCCCAAAAAAAAAAAAAAAAGCAACTGGATGTGTACAGTAACATAAGTCATTGGATCTAGGTCGTGAATTATATATTATAAAAAATAAATAAATTGTTAAATATTACTGTATAAATTTGTGACTCTCAAGTGCCGATTATTACGTTGTTAAGATTCTTTATTTTTAATTTTTTTAAAAAAATTTTTTAATTGGTTTAGCACCTAAAAAATATCATATCTCCAGCCAAGCAGTTAATACAAAAATTTTGGGTGGATTGGAAACAGAATAAGTGGGATATGTTTTTGTGGTTGCTTTGTTTGCTTTTATTGCAACAATGCAATTAAGCAAGGGGCAGGCCTGGCCAAGGCAGGCAGGCCCTTTCATTTGCAAGCAAAGTACAAGTATAAAGTACCTTTCTTTTTCAGAAGCACTATCAGGCTTTAAAAGTCTACCTTTCCAATATGCCAGAATCTATTGGATTAAAAAAAACCCAGAATCTATTAGGCTGAGAAATAAGAATCCATTATTGGGACCCATCAAGGACTGAAGTAGCTAGTGTGGAATTTTCCTTTTCTTCTTCTCCTTACGGTATCTGTTGCATGAAATAAATATAAAAATTTATATAGTAATAAAGTAATATTAAATAAAAAATAAAAAATAATTAAATTTATTTTTTAAAAAATTATTAAATAAAATTATATTATTATTTATTTAACGTCATATAATTAAACTCATAAATATATTATAATAAAAAATAATGTAAGGAGGGATGGCCTGATTAGTCGATGATAGAGGAAAAAAAAAATGGTGGTTCTAGATTCCTTGTTGACTTCATGGGATGCCATATCTGCCTCAAATTCATTTATTTATTTTATTTTTTTGATACGAAATATATGAGACGAGAGAGACATCTTTATTATTTATTGATAAAAATACAAATTGGGGTTTTGAATTTCTTTCATATAATGAGTCCAATGGAATGTAGAATCTGGGTTATGAATTTCAAAAAGGATTTATTCAATCTGAGTTATTAATTCGAAAGATCATCTTCAACGGTCTCAAGATACGCAGCGTGCGACCTACAAAGTACGCAGGTTTTGACCATTTCTTTGAAAAATAAACCTCTCTAACGGTCATTTAGACTTTGCTATTAGACCTTTAATCAAATATGCTTTTTTTCTTTTTTTTTTTCAATTGATCCTCTCAACTGTCACAAATTACTTTATTTTCCCCGTTGTGGATTTTGTTTTGACATAAATTAAGTTCAATTTTGGATAATAAAACTATTAATCTCTATTTTTTTTTATCTATAAAAAATTCTATTGGACATTTAGAGAGAGAAAGACAAGATTTAGTGAGATTTGAACTCCCCACCTACTGATTGAGAGACAACCCCATTAACCAGTTGATCAAATACTCAATCTCCCATTAATCTCTCAATAGTGAGTGTGTTGGTTCACCAAGGTGATTGTGAAAATTTACTGGGCTACCGTACCATGTTTAGTATTCGTTTTTTGTTTTTAAGAAAAGAAGACAAAAAAAAACTGTTTTTTTTTTTTTAACTACCACTCATGCAGTTCAACTAGTTAAGAGAATCAAATCTAATTATAAATTTGAGTCTCATTAGATCAAGTGATGAAACTAATTGTATGCGAGCCATATTAGGTCACAAATAGTATTAATGATATTTGCTAGACTCTAAGATTTGCTTCCTTGTGAATTATATATATATATATATACATTTGCCCCAGTTACACTGGGAACTCGCACAATTTTATAATTTTTTTTTCCATACTTGGTCGATAAACAACAAGGCTTGACCCTTTTGCTAATGGAGGCCCACAAAATGGGCTTTCTGATTCAGGCATTACGACAACATTGCTGGCCTAATATATACCACGCCCTTCAAAGTCCAATTTTCACTTAAAACAAAAAAGTCCGAATTTCAGTCTACTTTCCTTGCCCTTCAATTTAATTTAAACACGTCAACTGAAATTTAGATTCCTGTTTTTTTTTTTTTTTTTTTTTCTTTTTAAGAATCAACATTTGGTAAATGGGCATCAAGACCTACCGTGATTGTACAAAATTAAACAATTCTCATAATCTTTGCCAATCATGAATCATGAGTCATCGCTGAGATCTCCCCATCTAACATTGTGTTTTGCAGCAAGATAGTGTGCTCCAACAGGACCTCTGCTACCAGATGGGTAGAGCTCCGGGGCAATCTTCTTCTGTTCAAGCTCCTTTAACAATGGTGTGAATAGCGCCCAAGCAGCATCAAGCTCGTCACTTCTGATAAATAACCTTCGCTCTCCTTCTATCGCGTCTAAAAGCAGCCTCTCATATGCATCCGGTATCTCTCTCGGGTACCTTTACGTGCAAATGCAAGTGACAACAGACATATTTATATTCATGTTAATTGATCCATAGGAAATGAAGGAGCATGTTGCATTGCCTTGTGTTTTGTTCTGTCCAAATACGTCATTAAATTATTAACAATATCTCTGTTCAACACTCAACAGGATGTGTTTGTTTTTATCGTACCTTGCTCGATAAAGCAAATTAAGATCGCTGCGGTCCAATCTCATTCCAAGGCCGGGCACTTTGTTGTTGATCTTCAGATATATGGCTTCATCAGGTTGTACACGGAGCACGAGCTCGTTTGTAGCCTTGTCTAAATCAGTTCCAAAGCTTCCCTTGTACAAGTTTCCTGGGACATGTCTAAACTGGACTCTGATCTCTGCTCTGGATTTTAATTGTAAAAGAGGGTCATGACAAATTTTGTCGTCCACATTCTGCACATTGTTATCAAACCCGGACCGGACCGGCCGGTTCAACCGGTCGGACCGGTGACCGGTCAGAGGTCCGGTCCGGGTTATAACCCAAATTCTCTGCGGACCGGACCGGTCAAAACCCGGTCAACGGACCGGTTCAACCGGTCGGACCGGTGAACCGGTCCCGGGTTGACCGGGTTGGTTATTTTAATAATTAAGAAAAAATTTCACACAACTTTGTATAATTTAGTTTTCGAACCCTTGACCTCCAACATGAAAGATAAGTCTCATACCACTAAACCAACTTATAACTTGTTGTTATCTTTTTTTTTTTTTTACTTATTATTTTCTCAAATGTCTCATATAATACACATACTATTTTATATTTCTTATAAATTAACACTTACTATTTTCTTTTTTTTGTTAAAATAATTATTAATTTTTTTAAATTATTAATTCTATCCTATAATAAATTCTAAATCATATATTTTAAATTTATAAATGTAAGTATTCTAATACATACATATGTATTATAATATTACATTTTACATATAGATTTTGATGTATAATATATATAAATATTTTTTTATATATTTAATATTAAATACCGATTTTAATACCAGTTCGACCGGTTGAACCGATTTTTTTATTTAATAATCATATATAAGTATAATTTTATTAAATTATTTTTATAAATATATATATTAATAAATACCGGTTCAAATACCGGTTCGACCGGTTGAACCGGTTGAACCTTGACCCACTAATATTTCCGGTTCGATGACCGGTCCGGTTCTGACAACCTTGATTCTGCATGGATCAAGAAAATCTGCTTACCGCCTCGTGTGAAGGGCTTTGCCTGCTTTCATCAGAAAAGGAACCCCATCCCACCTGGCGTTGTTAATGAAAAGGGCTGCCGCAGCAAATGTTGGTGTAACACTACCTTTTGGTACAGTGGGATCATCTGTATAACCAGGATACGATCTACTGCCCTTGCTGTGTCCCTTGTACTGACCAACTATTACATCTTCAAGTTGCAGTGGCTTCATTGACCTTAGAACCTTCACCTAAATCAAGAGTCCAAGACCATTCGCAGCAGCTCACCACATTATGATCAACTAGTAACAATTGCATAAAAAAAAAACTCTTGATTCTTTGTACCTTTTCATTCCTGACGTCCTCAGCATCTAAGCTAACAGGCGTCTCCATTGCAAAGAGTGCTAATATTTGTAGCAGATGATTTTGCATTATATCTCGTATGATTCCGTAGTTATCAAAATAACTAATCACATGAGGAAAATTAATTTAGTCATCTCATATCAGGAAAAAATAGTATTAAATATGATCCTGATACTATCAGATCAACATGTATGCATAGCTCACCCTCCACGCCCCTCTGTACCAAAATCTTCAGAAAATATCAGCTGTACATTGCGGATGTAGTTCCTTGACCAAAGAGGCTCAAAAACAAGATTGGAGAAACGAAGCACCGATAGATTCTCAACAAGCTCCTTGCCCAAGTAGTGATCAATCCTAATGAACATTTTTTACATAGTCACACTATCCTTCCTGGCATTAACAATTGACAGTTGCTGAACTGAAACAGAGAAAAGGACACCTGAATATTTGATCTTCAGTTAGATAGTGCTTCAAACATTTGGTTAGCTCCCCAGATGACTCTGAATCACGACCAAATGGCTTTTCAACAATGACCCTTGTCCAGCCACTTGCCGATGATGCTCTAAGGCTAGCACATCTTACCACATCGACAAATATGTTTGGAGGGATCGACAAGTAAAACAGCCTATTTGACAATTTTCCAGCCTGAAAATCAAATTTCATCTTCATTGAAACTGATGCATATCATCAAGCTTAATCAGTCTCTGGCCAATATATTTATCTGATGAACAAAAGCACATTATCACCTTAATATGATTTTACCAAAGAACTGGATGGTCTCTGCATTTCTACCGTGTGTAAAAGGTCTCCTAGTATTCATTATCTTCATAGAATCAACCACATATTTACACAAGACATCTATATAAACTACCACAAATTTACACGAGACATTTCCCTTACATTATGCTAGTCTTTCTTGGATCAACAACCGACTGTTCCAATTTTGATCAAGTTGACAGGGTTAAAGCAAACATCCTGCCTTATTGAACTTAAATAATGAAACTTAGATAGCTGCTGTTCTCTGATCTAATAAAGCCAATTCTTTATCAGAGGGAAGCTACTATTACTTTGAGCAAATATAAAATCTTGCAACTCCATTTTCTTCTCGCCAACAAAATTAAAAATGCTAGGCATTGAATTGCTTAGCATGAACTTTTTAAGGTACCTGATTGTTGCATGCAAGGAATGCAAGGGACTAAGGAATCAAAGACAGTTGAGATCAATAGAAAATGACCCGCATGAACATGATCAATACAGATCAAGAAATTACGGGCAAGAAATGTAAATGAGACACGTAACCTCTTTCTCTTTCAGCTTTTTATCTAGTTCAGAAAAATGCTCCTCCGAGTTATACTGACCCGCATTGTAAAAGCACCTATTCAGGAACTCAACCATTTTTTCTTCACAATTTTCTCTGTAGAACACCCACATGTTAATAAGCAGAATGGAAATTTAGACAAATAGACGATTGCTAGTGCAAAAGTTTCAGCAATGCAGAACACCTTTTGTCAATTCTGCAAGTTAATGTCTCACTAATGATTTTCCTCAGTTCCTCATCAGTCATCTCAGTTCGAGCATAGCCAAACACGGTAAAGTTCTTCATGATCAATATTAAACCACGGAAAAATAGAAACCAATCAGAAACGAGAAAATACCAATATTAAGTGCTAACTTGAAATTAATCAATCTCATTGTGCATCACATGAAACTTCACGAGGCAATGAAATATGAACCTCCGGTAGAAAATCTTCGTAAAAAAGAGCAAAGAGTGCAGGAAAAATTTTCTTCTTGGCGAGGTCCCCGGAAGCTCCGACAACAGTAATGCTGAGAGTGGATTCTTCTTTCTCAGCTTCTGACACTGGGATGGATGGGCCCTCTTTTCCTCGAGGCTTTATCTGTTCTTTGGCAAGAGGATTTCCAGCTGCACCTGTTTCAAAATCTCACATAGCTTCAGCCTCAAATAAAAATAACAAAGGAGTACAAATTTGAGATAGGCAGGGGATCATTAGTAAACATTCAACTGAACAGCAATCATTGAATTGAGTACTAATATATATCACGAGAAAACTGTAGTATGAAACATATCAAAACGCACAATTACGGAAATAATTATCAACTTTTTTAATATCGTTAAACAAAAAAAAAAAAAAATTAATTTTTTTCATAATTATGAATTTCGGATGTTTTATGACACAATTTTCATGATATATATCGTTACTTTATTGAATTAAAGTAAAAATGTAACAGGGCATCGCTATGATGATTGCAGATTGCAGTCACTAAAAGAACTGATTTCATCCAATGAAAAATCCAAGGTTTTCATATCATAAAAGAGTTAAGTTGATGACTAGACATTGGCATCTTTTGTTAACCTGTGTTACTCAACAAGCTATTAAGACGAGTGCTGAGAGTACAAAAATCTCTACATATATAATCATCCAAAGATTACATTTGAGACATAAAGAGGGACCGAGAACTGACCATCCTGCAAAGAGACAGCATTTAAGGGTCGCCCATTTGAGGATTTTAGCTGGAAATGCTTCCTGCCATGGATTCTCGAATGAATTTGAGACACCCATGTGGAGAAACCTGAATTTCTTGGCAAAGCAATCGATCTGCCTACCAGTTTTCTCCCTTGCCTTAATGAAGAAGAGGATGGTGAGAAGTTAGTTGATGAATATGGACTAAAGTGTGTTGCCATTTTAATTTGATCTTGGCCTAAGCACAACAGTGGGAGATGATACAAAAGATCATATAGAGACATCTGCTAGATATTTTTTCCAGGCTTTAAGAATGGATCAAATGTTCAGATATTTCCAGGCAGAGTTTTGCATGCATCAATTTGCCTCAAACATATCCATTACCTTTTGGCCCACTCTAGTCCGCAACTACTTTATGAATGCGAGATAGATTTCGGATATGAGGCGTAGAATTTTTCGTATATATTGAAATTTAAAAAAAAAAAAAATCGCTATAATGGACTATTCGGTACACGAATGACCAAATTGGAAATTTTCTTTTAATAAATAATAACGACTGGCCTTCATTATATATAAAAAAAAAACAAACAAAAAAGAACAGCAATCGCCATTCACCTCCAAAGTTTCCAACTTTACCACAAATTCCTTCAAATTTAAATCTTGAAAATGGACTTGTACATGTACAACTAATTTGTAGTTTACAGTTTATCTCTTATTCTTTTTATTTTGCGGCTTGCCATCAAACACGGAATTCAAAACTGAAGCATCCCCTAAAAAAATTGAAAAATTGAAAAAGAAAAAATGACAAAAAAAAGAAAAAGAAAACCCTATGTACGAAAACAACAGTGACATATAATACGAAAGTTTTTTTTCTTGATTTTTAATGAATTGATTTTTTTGTCGACGTGACAAAGAATTTTTGATAATTTCTTTTTTATTTTTTAAAATCATATCTTAAGTAAATTTAGTAAATCGTAAAATTTAAGAACCTAACTACTATTCGTGATGTTTATCTTAAGTAAATTTAGTAAATCGTAAAATTTAAGAACTTAACTATATTCGTAATGTTTTGTCAAAAAATTTTCTTGGTATTTATTTTTTTTTCAAGTAATGATAAGTTTGCTGGAGTTCACGGCGCAGTCTTGACAAAAGGAGTTAAATTGGGGTGTGGGAAAGTTGGTCACTTTGCTGCTCTAACTTGTTTCGTGGTCTTGTGATGGCCTATAAATTGGTTTCGCAATGAGTGGACAGCGACTTATCTATTAGACTTTTCGGGTTCGGCTCTGAAACCTTTGTCAACGAATATTTGGACAAGGGATTAGAATTGTGGGTATTGAGGAAAGAGCCTGAAAGAAAGATGACGAAGAACATGGAATCCGTCGGTGGTTCCGGTGGCCGCGCCGGTGGCTAAGGCATTGTTTAAACAACATTTTTATGGCCTCAAAGTCTAAGATTATTAAAACAAACTTATTTCGGATGCTATGTCTGTTTTACTGCTTTAGGTACCGTTTATTTCAGGATATCTAGGAGCTCGTGGAACAATAAGAAACTTGCATGCATTCATCATTCTTTAGATCCCTCCCTTATCATAAAACAAAAAAATAACAATAATAAATTTTTTAGTTTGGAGAAAGATGAAAAAAGATTAGAAAGAAAATAATTAGGAAAATCTCAATTCTTTTGATATAAAACATGAATAATCATATCTTTTAATAAAATTAATTTTAGAAGAATTTATTTAATAGGCCAGAATGAAAAATCAACTTTTTTCTTTATCACTCTTTTCTGTTCAAAATATATTTCAAACACAAGTATTATCCCTTTTACTTGTATTTTTCTCTTTCTTCCTCTTTTCTTGTCTACTAAACATTGCATAAATGTATCGTCTTTCACTTCATTGACAAGCTTACTGTGCATGTTGTGTATTCCCAAATACGAGGAAAGCCTGATGCATTTTAGCAATGATTTTAATTTTAAATTTTTAAATTTTTTCAGATTTAAATTCTAAACTTTTTAATATTTCATTTGAGTTATAAACTTTTTAATTTTTTATCAAATCAGTCCCTCTGTTTACCAAAACTGATCAATCTATTAAAAAATAATTTTAACTTTATAAAAAATTATTTAAAAAAAGATTAAATATATTAATTGAATGTCTTTTTTATTAAATATATATATATTACTTATTTAATTTGTATATTTGTTGATTAAAAAAATATTTAATGTGTATATTTTATTGATGAAAAAAATATTTAATTCATGTATTTAACTTTTTTTAAAATGATTTTTATTAAGTTAAACTCATTTATTAATCGATTGACCACTTTTTGTAACTTAAAAGACTGATATAGTATGAAATCAAAAGGTTTAGAATTCAAATGAAATGTCAAAAATATTTAGAACTCAAATAAAATGTCAAAAATGTTTAGAACTCAAATGATAAAAAACTTAAAAGTTTAGGACTAAAAATATTAATATCTTGATCTGTGATATAGGATTTTCACCATGTGAATAAAAACCAAAAAAAAGAAGAAGAATATCTAGATTAAGTGTTCGTCCCCCCAAAAAAAAAAGATTAATTGAGCCATATAATGAAATATTTTAACTAGTTTTAAAAGTCAACAGCAGAATAGGAAAATATTATAGCAAAAACATTTTTTGTTTTGCTGCCAATTAAATTTCATTATAGGGAAAATATTTTTTTATTTCAGTAAAATTTCAGTTTTTTTACTGCCAATTGAATTTCAGGTATACAAATCGAGTTTATAATTACCATATTTATCGTTGACAAACTTACAGGAAAGTTCGACTACCCTTGAAATGTGGCATTGTAAGTTGGCAGCGGTGCGGATGTGCTTAGCCCTACAAATTACAATGCTTATAAATGAAAAATGTAGCCCTGTAATTCCTAGGCTAAGAATGTATTTAGTAAAGTAAAATTAACGTGATATTCTTCTAAAGAGGTTAGTGATTTTGTAAGAGACACTTGATTATAGAACGTAATTTAATCATTTTTTTTTTTATAAAATTGAAGTAAGAAAAGAGATTTATTTTTAGGAGAGATGTAAAGTTCAAATTTAAATATTAACTAATTTTATTTTTGATAACTAAAAGATTTTGTTTTTTTTTGTCTTTGAAGAGGATTATAACTCATATATATCAATTGAGAAGGATTGGCGGGAGGTAAGATTTTAACCTTTACTTGTTGCGTAGGCATAGTACTTGATAACCAACTTGACAATACCAATTGAACCATTAGACTTTAAATTCACTATTTTTTGGTTTTTGGTTTTTTGTTTTTTTTTTTTGAAGAAAAAGAAGAAGAAGAAGCTCACACTCCAAGTTTTTCTAGTTATTTGGGTACTCAACCCTTGGCTTTTAGCTTTTGTAGGATAAGGATCACAGGATCAAGCAGGAGCAGCGAAGCTGACAATGGTCCGTCGTCGGCTTTTACTTTTTGTAATGGGCTTGGGCCGTCCAATCTACCAGAAACCATTACAAAAGGACAATCACATCCAAGGTGGCAACAAACCAAATACGATTGTTACGTTCAACTTCAAGGGTGCAGTTAGCAATAAAATCATGTTCTCAAAATGCTAAAAATCTAGATTTAGATTTCAGTAAGAGGATAACTAAAAGGAAGTATCTTCCAAATATATGTTCTTTTGGTGACATAAATTATTTACCCCAATTAACAGGTTTTTTTTTTTTTGGTAAATTGAAAATTCTCTTCATTACTAATGAGAATCAGAACAAAGGAGATCTACTGAAGGCAGGGAAAAAAATATAGCCCAATCTAATGGATAAGTTCTAGTCTTCCCCTCCTTGATGGGTATTGATTTGACTAATGAACGACATGCCTACTACTTTAGTGCCTCTGGTCGTAGCTATAGGAAATTTGACAACAACAGTGCACCATTCCATTAATCCTCTGATTTATTACATATAGGAATATGGAAATAAGAGGTAACAGAAAATTTATAATATATTGTCTACAAATATGATTTCTATCTTGAAAACCCGTAATTGCTTGTGAAACATTGTCAACTACCGGCGACCAGCATTAATCATACCAACTTGCTCCCGAAAGAGTGACTGTACATATTTTCGATGATTTTATTTCGAGTTTTATTTTGAGATAAATTGTAACTGTTATTTTTAAATTAAAAATTGATATTTTTTAAATATAAAAATAATAAATATTTTAAAAATATTAATTTTTGTTTAAAAAATAACAGTCACAATTTTAACTGAAACAAAACTAAAAATATAAAATACTTAAACACCAACTTTTTTTTTTTTCCGAAATATCCTCTCTTATCCGGTTCCTACATAAATAGCAAGCGGCATTAATCCCACAAATCACAGTCTCAAGGACCAAAGGGCGTGGTATATTCGGGAGCTGTGTCTTTTAAGGTCATTAATTAGAATTCTCTCTTCTCGAGTTCCTGTACTTAAAGCGACCAGCATTCGTCCCACAAACCACATCTCAAGAACCAAAGAACAACCAAAACAGTGCCCTGCCATTTTCATATTTCGTTCACAATGCTCCAAGTCATCTGTTTTCTTTTCATCTGTACTTCTGCTCTGCTCTTGCTAGTGAGGCTTTGTGGAAAATCCAAGTCTCCGAACCACAACTTTCCTCCAGGACCGCCCAAACTCCCTTTCATTGGAAACCTCCACCAAATCGGTTTGCTGCCTCACCATTCTCTCACAACCCTTGCCAAGACATATGGCCCTGTCATGCATCTCCAGCTAGGCGAACTGTCGGCTGTGGTGGTTTCATCAGCAGAGGCCATCAAAGAGGTGCTTAAGACCAACGACCTGAGCTTCGCGCAAAGGCCTCGTGCTCTTGCCGCCGCAATACTGGATAGTGGGAATTCTGGCATATTCTTTGCTCCGTACGGAGATTACTGGACGCTGCTTAGGAAAGTTTGCACCCAAGAACTCCTGAATGCAAAGCGTGTGCAGTCATTGGCAACAATACGAGAAGATGAAGTGGGGAATCTGACACGGTTCATTTCTTCTCAAGATGGAGTTCCTGTCAACCTATGCAAGTGTCTTTCTGCCATGGCAAATAATGTGGCGTCGCGCGCAGCATTGGGTGAGAAATGCCAAGACGGAGACAAATTCATGTCATTGCTGAGTAGGATAATTGTACTTGGCGGAGGATACAGCTTGGCTGATCTTTTCCCTTCCATTGGATTTCTTCAATACATTACGGGGATGAAGCCGGCATTGGTGAGGATACAAAAGAAGCTTGATAAGATTCTCGACAATATCATCAATGAGCACAAAGAAAGAAAATCTGCAGCTGTCCACAATGCTGAATCCAGTCACAACAATCTACTTAATGTGCTTCTAGACCTTCAGGAGTCTGATTGTCCTGAGATGCATCTGACGATGGACCAAATCAAGATCTTGATCACCGTAAGAATTAAAGGCAAATACAATACCTTTGAATTTATTTAGTAATTGCACCGTTACGTAAACGTGTTCACTGAAATGAATGATGCCTGTTTGTTGAACATTAATCATGTCTAACTACATTATTTCAGGAGATTGTCTTTGCTGCCACGGACACAACAACATCAACAATGATATGGGCGATGTCTGAGTTGGTCAGGAACCCTGACGTTATGGAGAAAGCCCAGAATGAAGTTCGAGAAGCTTTCAAAGGAAGAATCAAGATAGAGGAGTCGGAAATTCAAGATCTTCATTACTTGAAGTCAGTCATCAGAGAAACTCTCCGCCTGCATCCTGCCATTACCATAACAACTAGAGAAGCAAGGGAAAAATGTGAGATTGGCGGCTACCAGATCCCAATGACAGCAGCAGTGTATGTCAACATATGGGGATTGGGTCGAGATTCAACCATCTGGATCGACCCTGACTCCTTCAAACCGGAGAGGTTCCAGAACTCTTCATTTGACTTCAAAGGCACCAACTTCAACATGATTCCGTTTGGAGGAGGAAGAAGGATTTGTCCAGGAATGTCATTTGCTACACCAAGTATAGGACTTGCACTTGCCCACTTGCTTTACCACTTTGACTGGAAACTTCCCCATGCGACCAGAGCAGAAGAGCTAGACATGAGTGAGCTTTTTGGAATGACCGTCCGAAGGAAACACGATTTGTGGTTGACTGCTACTGCTCGGGTTCCACTTGGCAATTGAGATATCAGGAACAACAAATAAAGCCTGACTATTATATCAGTTGGGGGTTTCTGTCAGATGCAGCAAAATACTAGGAAAAATTAGATCATACGATCTATTAGTAGTTTAATATGGATGTGCCTTGGTTATCTTGTCTACATACAATAGTTAAGTGAAACTCTTTATTATACGCTGCACTGAATAGTAGAGTCCATTTAAGAACTTGTGTCTATAAAGCTCTCTATGTTAATTGTTTACTCCATGTGCAAAACAAAACCAAAAGGCACGACTCAAAGAGAAAGAAAAGTGGACAGATCTGGACCCATTTGCTCTGCAAAGGTTTCAGCCACCCAGAGCATGTTCTCCCAGTTTTGATCTCCCCTTTAAGTTTTCCTTTTAGATGAAAGGCTTAGGCCTATGCTTCCTATCAAAATTACCTTCCCATAATGCTTCTTCTAATCACAGTTTTGAAACTCGTGGCTAGGCCCAGGTTGGGACTGGTCGATGGTGGTGCGGATGAATTCTGAGCAGGGTAATCTTGGAATAACGCAAATTAAGGCTTTAATACAAATATAATTGATAGAATCTGTCTGATTATTTTTGACCAAAGAAAAGGATCCTGTCTGATTATAGTACAAGGTCTTTTATATAAGTCATCTTCAATAATCCTGTAAGATATATAGTAAGATATGACCAAATCCTTTTTTTTTTTTTTTGTTGAACAAGGTAAGATATGACCAAATCATACGTTCATTTGTATAATGCCATATGGTATGATTTTGTCAATATCCTCTAATTCATATCCTCCCTCGATATAATTTGATCATATCTTACGAAATAAATCTGAACTATATGATACTCAGACATGATCCTGACAATGATAATAGTATTATAAGAATTATTATGCTTGAATGTTTTGAATGCGGCATGGGTCGTGCCATTGCCATTGTTGACATGAGTGCTTTTGGAAGCCAATGGCCAAGTTCATACAAAAACACGTTAGTCAGACCGTGTTAAATTTGAGGTCAAGGCTATTTTGTTGTTGTTGTACTTAAACATGATTTCAGTAAGTGGACTGATTAGAACCATGTTGCAGGCACATTGTAAACCAAAAGTAATTAAAAAAAAAAGTGACAGTCTGGTATAAAAGCTTATAGCTTGCTAAAATCCCCTATTGTTAAAGTACAAGTAGGTTTGATTTCCAGAAGCTGTGGTTGCAGTAGCAGCAGAAAACCCAGTACAATTCTTCTCTGAACTAGTTTTACATATTTCAGCAATGTATTTGAAGAGCCGGCGTTCTTCATTGTAAGGACGGTCAACATAGTCTCTGATCGGCATCCACTGAGGAAAACAAAATGGAAAGTAAGGTTGAAAAAAAAAGCAGATCGTGTCGTCTGATTCTTTGAGGAAAGTCATTGGAACTACTCCAATCGCAACTAATTATGCAAAAATTTCTCTCTTGGTTATGCTAACTCTATTTTATTCAGGATTTCTTCAACCCCCACATCCAAGCAAGTATTGAACAATGCACTATTAAGGTTCATTTTGATTCAATCAAGGAATCAATAAGAGAGTCATGACTTGTTTATCATTTATCCATCGAAAATATTTGCCTGGCCTGCCTCGATTTCTGAATCTTGCTTCTCAATGTCAACTAAGAGCGTACGTAGCTTACATACAACAAATAAATCTGATTTTCAAAAAATGATTGGTGAAATTGCAAACTGAACTTAAAAGGTTCAAAAAACATAAAAGGAAGAAGAACAGAAAAGCAGAAAAAAAAACACACACAACAGAAAGTTTTTGGAGCTAATAATTGTCACACACATTTATTAGCTTGTAACCATTTAAAGGGTCATAGTACGTGAGCAAGTACAGTAATGATGTAAAAGAGCATGCATACCATGCTTAAAAAGCTAACTAAACAAAGCGTTGTCTTTCATAAGTTTAGAAAAGTGGACTGACAAGAATCCACTAACAAAATTATGCTGTAATAGCAACTTAATCTTTCTAAAGTACAAAAAAAGGATCATTAGTTGGTTGCTTGAACTAAAACATATTCCAAGCTAACCAAAAACATTGCCTAAAGCAAACTTTAACAAAAAACTTTACTTGCTGCTGAAGTTGCTGGCTGTTATCACCGCATTCCAGCTTTTGTCTTTTCTGCAAAATGAAAGCTTGAACATGCAAGAAGCTAGGCTTCAACACTCCTCCTTAGCTTCTTGGATGTTCAGTCCCAAATCACTCCTTAACTTCTCAAATCTGAGCCTTAATAAGGACTTGGCCATAATGTTTGCAAGCTGCAAATCAGAATAACAATGGAGCAAAATAACTTCACCTTCCTGTTGAGCCTTTCTCATAAAATGATATTTGATCTTAATATGTTTTGTTCTCTCATGAAAAATGGGGTTTTTAGAGATGACAATTACAGACTTGTTATCCACCAAAATCTCAGTAGGCATATCTTGAGGGCATTTCAATTAGCTAACACCTTCCTGAGCCAAATCCCTTGATTCACAGCCCCAGCAGTTGCAATATACTCTGCTTCAGCAGTTGACTGAGCTATTGTAGCCTGTTTTTTTGAACTCCAAGTAACCAATGCAGAACTAAGGAAGAAAACTTGACCAGAAGTGCACTTCAAGTCTTCAACAGATCTTCCTTAATCACTATCTGAGTACCCTTCAGAACTAAATCTCCCTTTGCACAGTACTTCAACCCATAATTTACAGTTCCCTTAATATACTTGAGCACTTTTTTAGTAGCTTGAAAATGTAGCTCACTAGGATTCTGCATAAACCTTGAAAGCAAATTGGTAGCAAACATGATATCTGGTATGGTTGTAGTTAGATACAGTAGACAACCAATCAGACTTCTGTAAATGATTGCATCTGTTCTAATGGTTCCATCATCTTTTCTGAGTTTCTCATTTAACATAAGAGGTGTAGAAATAGACTTGCAATCCTTCAATTTGAATTTTTTCAATACTTCTTTTGCATATTTCACTTGGCTGAGAAAGATAGCCTCCTGACATTGTGAACTATGCATTCCCAAGAAAAATGACATAAAACCTAAGTTAGTCATTTCAAAATCCTTTTTCATATTAGTCTTCAATTCCTCAACCAAGCTATTGTTGCTTCCAGTTATTAATAAATCATCTACATAGACTGCTATCTGAGATGCTCATCAAGCCTGCTGTACCAGGCTGTTGGGGCCTGCTTTAAACCATATAAAGCTCTCTGCAGTAGATACACTTTGTCTTCTTGTCCCTCTTTTACAAAGCTCTCAGGTTGTTCAACATATATTTCCTCCTGTAACTGACCATTTAAAAATGCTGACTTCACATCAAGCTGGAAAACATTCCAATTCTTTTGTGCTGTAAATGAAAGAAGAAGCCTGATAGTGTCCAGTCTACTGACAGGTGCAAAAGTCTTTAGGTAGTCCACACCAAACTCTTGTGAATATCCTTTCACAACTAGTCTAGCCTTGTGCCTATTCAATAAACCATCTGCATTGAGCTTTGATCTGTAAACCCACTTGACACCAATCACTTGCCTATGAATTGGTCTAGCAACAAGCTTTCAAGTGTTGTTTTTTCAATCATACTGATCTCTAGCTTCATTGCCTCTATTTAAGAAGTTGACTTTGATGCTTCTTCAAAAAATACAGGATCAAGAGAGACTTGATTGCTTCTCTCATAAAAATCTGCCAAAGTCCTAGTGCCCCTAACTGGATTATCATCAAACTCAGCAATAACCTCATCAGAATCTGCATCTGGCTAATTTGGAGCTTGATTTGTTGTTGCTGGTTACAATCTTGAACTGATTTGATCTTTACTCCAATCCCAGCTAGCTTCTTCATAAAAAACTACACTCCTGCTGACCTCAACTTTCTTAGTTTGCAGATTATAAATCCTATAACCCTTAGCATTTAAACTATAGCCCAACATGATTCCCATTTTTGTTTTTGCATCAAGCTTAGTTTTTTTAGCTTCAGGAACATGCCTGTAGCATATACAGTCAAACACTCTCAAGTGTTGTAAAGAGGGCTTCATGCCATGCCAAGCTTCATATGGGGTCTTCTTTCCTCCCAAAGCCTTTGTAGGAAGTCTATTTTGCAAATAAATAGCAGTATTTGTTGCCTTTTCCCAGAAAGTTTTGGGCAAACCCTTTTCAAATAACAAACACCTTCTCATCTCCATTACAAATCTGTTTTGTCTCACACACCCCATTCTGTTGAGGTGTATAAGCAACAGTTAGTTGGTGATGAATACCTTCACCATGACAAAATTGGTTAAACTTTTCAGAAGTGTACTCACTTCCATTGTCAGACTTTATCATTTTGAGTTTGCATCCAGACTGAGTCTTAACCTATGCTTTGAACTTGAAAAAGACTCTAGACACCTCTGACTTCTGTTTCAAGAAATAAATCTAGCACATTCTTGTACAATCATTAATGAACAGAATGAAATATCTACTTCCATTTAGTGATGGTGTGCTCATGGGTCCACGCACATCAGTGTGCAAGAGTTCTAACTTCAATGTTGCTCTTCTAGCTTGATTAACAGGGAATGAAAACTTACTTTGCTTTCCCAATTGACAGGCCTTGCACACATCACCCTTTTGTGAAATAGCAGGCACATCCAACACCACTTCATGCTCATGCAATAAACTCAAAGTTTTGTAATTAAAGTGTCCTAATCTCTTATGCTAAAGAGTGGACTCATCAACAGAGTGAGTTAAAGCCTGACATTGCATGTGTTCCCATTCAACAGAAAAGCTCTTGTTCTTCATCTGAACAATTATTAATTCACACCCTTGTGAATCTAAAATTTGGCAAGCATTATTCTTAAACACCAAAGTATAACCCTTTTCAATTAACTGATCTACACTAAGTATGTTTTGTTCAATTTCGAGTACATAAAGCACTTTAATAATGAGCTTACTACCTGTGACTGTGTTGATGGCTACTATGCCTCTTCCCTTTACATCAATGAACTCACCATTGCCACTTTCACTCTGGTCTTGAATGACTGATCTGAAGTCTTGAACTTGTACACATCATTTGACATATGATAGGTACAACCACTATCGATCAGCCATCCATATGAATTGCTTCTATTTTTCTAGCTAGTGACCATAAACAATTGTTCCTCATGCTGCTCATTTTCAGCTATTTGTGCTTGCTATGGCTTTTACTGCTGATTCCCTTTTGTTTTGCACACTTTGGCCATGTGGCCAAACTTCTTGCACACCCTGCACTGTATATCTGGTATGTACAAGCAAAACCTCTCAGTGTGAGTGGTCTTTTTTACAGTGCTTGCAAGGTGAAAAAACCTTCTTCTTCTTCTCTGACCCTTTGCTACTCTCAGCATCAGCTTTCTCTTTGTCTTTCTTATCTTCAATATGTCTCATTGAGCTTGAAGATGACTTCTCCTTGCTCCTTACCATCAAGGCTGCTTCATTTTGCCTGATGGCTCTTCTAAGTTCCAAGGCTTTCAGGGCATTTACCAACTCAGCAAGTTTGAGCTTGCTCAAGTCTTTGGAATCTTCCAAACATGAAATTTTTGTTTCATACTTTTTTGGCAAGCAAACAAGAACTTTCTCTACAATTTTCTGGTTAGAAAGTTCTTCTCCTAATAGCTTGATCTCATTGACAGTCTTCATTAACCTGTCCGCAAATTTTTTCACAAACTCAGTGTCCTTCATTTTGATAGACTCAAATGCCCTTCTCAAGTTCAAAACTTGAATGTTTCTGGTTTGGTCACTGCCATGAAACTCTTCCTTCAACTTATCCCAAGCCTCTTTTGCTCCCTCACAAGCCATTATTCTGGAGAAAATAGCATTAGTGACCCTAAAATGAATGCATGCAAGAGCCTTATAGAACTTTGTTGTTTCTTCACTGTGATGCTTTATTTAAGCAATAGTTGGGTTATTGGGCAAAGCTGGTATTTGATCTTCATTCTCAACAAACTTCTAGAGATCTAGAGACCTCAAATATGCCTTCATTTTAACTGCCCACACTGGATAATTTTCTCCAACAAACATTGAAGGTGCTGAAGTAGGAAAAGAGCTGCTAGTAGCCATTTTTCTGGTTTTTTAGTAAGGTTCTCTCTTGATTTTATCCCTCACAAGTTCCTAAAATACAGGTCTCGTAAGATCATAGTAGCTCTGATACCAGTGAAAGTGCAAACTGAACTTAAAAAGGTTCAAAAAACATAAAAGAAAGAAGAACAGAAAAGCAGCAAAGAAAAACACAAGCAACAGAAAGTTTTTGGAGCTGATAATTGTCACATTTAAATGGTCATAGTACATGAGCAAGTACAAGCAATAATGTAAAAGAGCATGCATACCATGCTTCAAAAGCTAACTGAACAAAGCATTGTGTTTCATAAGTTCAGAAAAGTGGACTGATAAGAATCCACTAACAAAAGTATGCTATAATAGCAGCTTAATCTTTTCAAAGTACAAAAAAAGAATCATTAGTTGGTTGCTTGAACTAAAACATATTCCAAGCTAACCAAAAACATTGCCTAAAGCAAATTATAACCAAAAACTTTTCTTGCTGCTGAAATTGCTGGCTGCTGTTACTGCACTCCAGCTTTTGTCTTTTCTGCAAAATGAAAGCTTGAACATGCAAGAAGCTAGGCTTCAACAGATCGGTGTCTTAGGCTACACGGATTAATTAATAATTCAATTATGCATAAATCAGAGTTAAAGGACGAGAAGAGAAACAAGACATTGATCAAAACGAGGACAGTGCTGCCATGACACCTTAGACAGAATATGTACACAGATATCATTCACTGCTAATATGAAGCAAACTTATTACCTGAATGCTAGAATTTCTACAAACTATCAAAGATCTCATAATCATGGTGGCATGCCAGAAAATTACCTTTCAAGTCTATGTGGATTTGTAACTTACTCCTGTTTCTTCTTTAACTTCTCGAATTTGGGGCTTTCAAAATGTCCTCGCCCTGTGCATATGCAAATTTTAATAGATGATGGAAAGGATCATGGATACAGGTTCTTCTAGAGCATTCCCAACAGGCTTACCTTATGAACTACCTCAGTCGGCAACGTCCATACTCCCGTACCTTTGAATCCACCGGACTTCTTCTTGACTAAAGAACCAGCAAACAGAAAATAGTTGGCTTTAGTGACTCAAAGCCACTAAGCCAAAATGTCAAGCATATTACAACTTATTAACAAACTATATTGATTGGTTTCATCCTAAACAAAACAGCAGTATGTGTACGCATAGACAGTCCAAACCCGGTTTATAGTAGACAGGCATGGGATCATGGACAAAAAAAGATTAAAAAAGCCTCAAATTTGAATGAAAGGAGTTATCAAATACCTCTCCTTTATCATTTTTCGCAAATGCTCCTAAACTCACTCGATGAGGAGCATAGATTGGAAAAGTATCAAGAGTATTAGGTAACTACTTTACTGACATCAAGTAGTATGCTTCAGCATAATGATATCGAAATCCTTCCTACATGGTAACAAATGCAAGAGCACAATGCAAAAAAGATTCGTCGGAGTCAACAATGCAACGACATGTGTTAGGACGTATATTCACCCGAACTGCGGGTTCGACTAGATTAGCAAGTTCAATTGGTAACTTCATCCAACTAACTCTCTTGCCCTGATGAAAACACTTTACCATAAGTAATTATGTTTTTTAATTTAAAAGTGGAGAAGGAAATATATATACGTGTCCGTAGCTTAAACTTCTTCTCTTCTTTTAATTCCAACTCAAAGGAGGAGAGGGCCCATATAACATTTTCACGATTGGATTGAAATCTGCGCTGCATTTGCAACAATGGAAGTGGAAACAAAAACCCACCAGGCCACCACCCAAAAGCATTCCACATTCTGTTGGTTTTGGAGATCATATTGAATGAAGAAACATTAATACAGAAGTTGCAGTAGAGATTTTGCAGCTTCTGGAAAATTGCAGAGGAGAAAATGCAGAGAATGAGCATGGCAGCAAAGGAAAAAAGGTACAAACTGATTTCATTGCATTTCATTGATAATTAACTTCAGTATATATGAAGTTTCTGCAGAAACTACATCATTTTCCAATTTAAAATTTGATTACAAAATTTAAATTTAGTAGCTGTTGGAGTTTTGCAGTTTTTACAGCTTTTTAATTTGAAATTCAAATACAAACTAAAGTAGGAAAAGCCTTCTCTACAAATCCATTTCAGCGTCTTCAACTCAGCTACTTTAGCCACCATAACTGATTTTTGGTTGCTAGAGGGAAGCACTTAAGCAAGGCTAAAGCTTGAAACAAAAGAAACAATAACATAAACTTTAATAATGCAGCAGCACCACTACTGCCATCACATTCACCCAAAGCAGCCAAAAACGGCAACTTAAGACCTCAGCAGAGTGCCCCATTTGTTGCTCGGCCACTGAGACCGTAGAGCATCTTTTTTTCTTCTGTCCACAAGCTATGGCCACTTGGAGGCTATCTCCGTTAAATTATAATCCAAATGCCAATGACTTCCCTTCCTTTGATAAATGATGGGAAATCTCTTCAAACTTTCTCAATAGCCAGCCTTTTGCAATAGAATTGGCAGCGATCGTTCTCTGGGAAATTTGGAAAGCAAGAAACACGCTTATTTTTGAACGCAAGTAGCCATATCCCCCGGTTTCAGCGACCAAGGCAGTGAATCTATGGAATGAGATCCAAGCAATGTCCTTTTTCTTGCCCAAAGGACAAGCAACGAACAAACTTTTGGAGCTCTGGTGTCATCCAGTACAAGACCAAGTAAAGGTAAATTGTGATGCTTCTGTCCACCAAGATTGCAACCAAGCTGGCCTAGCTGTTGTTTGCACGAATTCCGCGGGACGCCTAATAGAAGGAATTGCATCACAGTGCAGTGCAAGGTCCACGCTTTCGGCTGAAGCACATGCATTACGTTTGGGCGTCAATTTTGCCAAAGGACGGAGATTCACAAAAGTTATTTTGGAAATTAATTCAAAACAGCTTTTTGACATGCTTATTGGACCTAAATGCAAAAGGCCATGGGATATTAATACCATACTAGGAGACATTGATGCTCCTGTACCTTCTTTTGTATTTTGCTCATTTAGTCTTATTTATAGATAGGCAGATCGCACGGTAGATTGAGTTGCTAAACAATACCGTACCAATATGTGCCCTGCGAATTAGTTAGCCAACCCGCTTGCTGAACTCGCAAATATCATATGTATGGACTTATCTCATTCTCATAAATGAAAACTCATCACATACACGGAAAAAAAAAAATCACCCAAAAGTTGGTTGGTGTTTAGAAAGTTCAAAAAATTGAAAGGGCTGACACCATATAGGGGTAGCCTAAATGGGGTCAAGGGCTTCTGTTCATCATGTCTTGCTGAACCCCAACAGCTAATGAATTAATGGGGACAAGCACGTGGGCTTGTAATATACCCACCGTTTGCAACCTGAAGAAAATCAACGTATAGCTGCATTTCGGTCATCTATGACTATGCCATGATTCTATTGCAAAAATTTGCAAATAGGATTTTAATCAATTCTATTAGTGGCCTCTCCATCATGTATCGGGCAGAATAGAACATTAGTGACTGTTATGCCAATTTAGAAAATAAAATGGAGTAAGATTTAATTTTATACATACACACACACAGAGATAAACAGGAAGGGCATCGAACACTTTGCAGTTGATGGCCTAAATTTGATGTAATTGATAGAGGAATAATGTGCGTAGAAAAATAAACGACTTTCTGTTTATCTGTTACATTTGTTTGACTTCTGCGGCTTCTGCCGAGGAAATATGAGGAAAGAATACTTATTTTGTGTAATTTCCGACTCTTGAATGTATACACAATTGGGATTCTTTTGTATCAGCTGATTCTAAGACTAGGACGTTTGAATTACTGAACCTCATTTTACCTCCTTTGAAAGTTGAGGAACTTGATGCCATATCCAAACACAAAGAAGAAGAGAAGAACCCAGCCAATATGAGCCACAGCAACCACGGGAAGGAAGTCATAATCGAAGCCCAAGTTTCGCTTAAGGAACACATTCAATGGCATGCTTCCATTTCCAGGTATCTCGAGAAGGCTACTTTTATCACCAACCTGAGATGCCACCAGGCCATAAATTGTCCAAGCCACAGGCGAAGCCCAATAGTACCATCTCCACCAGAAAGGTATTTGCTGCAATAGACAAACAATAGGATCGTGAGTAACAATATGTAAAAAACAAAAAAAAGTAATAAGTTTTCACTTACCATCCTGGGAATGAGGAAACCAGAGAACAAGTTCCAGAAGGACAAGAAAAACGACATGACAATAGCAGCAACTTGGTGGTTTGGGGTCAGGGCTACAACCATCATCCCGTACAATGTGAAGTAGACGAAGCATGTAAATATAATGTAATAGAACCAGAAGAACTTTCCAATCTTCCACTCAAAACCAATCATAGAAAAAAGGAGGAGAGTAAACACAATGGTTTGAATTGCAACATAAATTGTTTCTATGACCACCTGCAAAATTTGAAAGAGTTTGGTAAGGATTTTCGCTAGAATAGTTTTTGACTCCTAACAAGAGAAAAGGAAAGCAGTGAAAGAGGGGTGACTTTTATATGTTACCTGAGCAAATGCATAGGGTATAGGGGAATACATTCCAGCCGCTCTTTCGCGGTAGAAAATTGTTCTTTCAATGGCAACAATAGACTGCACTGCAGAAGCATTGGTTGCGCCAAGGAAAAGGACAGCAGCATACATGGCTCCCAAAATATTCATCAGATCTTGCTGTTTAGATCTGTTCAAAAAACAATTGTATTTTGTCAGTGAAGCACTGTACTTTCTAAGTAGGCATCGTAGCTTTGAGCAGGTCGTTGAAATGGACAGTGTTGCCATTTCTTTTAATAATGAATCGTTGTTTGGTCTTGATAGATATGTTATGTGAGTTAAAAGATTCTGATAAAAAGCAATGAAGATTCAAAACTTACAGCTTCTGTCCTTTGTTCCAGAAGATGAGACCAAACAAAAGCCCAATGATTGTTGTCATGAAGAACCGGATGGCATTATACTGAGGATTTCTCCAGTAAGCTTGATGATTTTTCCAGAAACAAGCATTGAACTGAGTGAGGAAAGGTTGGGAGTATTTGGTTGGGAAGTGGAGATCCCGAGAACCTGGGGCTGGTGTACTGAGCTCTTCGATAAGTTCTTGATTCCTCCTGAAAGTGCTCAAAAGATAGAGAATAATTAAAAAAAAATATCTTGAAAACTGCAAGACATTAGCATAAAAACCATGGTCAAGACTTACTGATAGAGAGAGGAGTTGGCATAAACTTCTGCAAAATTTAAACCTAGATGGGTCTCCATTGAAGGTGCACTGATATCAAGCATCCATGTTGCAGGGTTATATCCATCCTTGATCTTAGGAACTCCTTGGACAGCCTTAATAATACAGCAAAAATTAGAAATGTCAGTGACATTGTATCAAGAGAAAGACTAGCAAAGACGATGCTGGTTGATCTTAAAGCATAAAAGTGAAGAACCTGCAAACAAGGAGATAAATGAAAATTTGTGTGGAAATTAGATATAATGATTCACTCTGCCTTTTGATGCTATGCAAAGTAAAAGATGAAAAAAGAAGCAAAATTATATACCTCAAAATATTCTATAAGCTTGTGAGAATGACGACCGAGCAGTCCAGAATAAATGACTTGGCCACCTCTTTTCATCAACAAAAGCTGCGAAGAACCGAAAAAGAAAAAAAAAAGAAAAAGCTCAATGCATTCAAAGTATGCTAATAATAGATATATAGTTATTAGATATACAGCCAAGTTAAGGAAAATGAATCTAAATGATCAAGGCGCACCTCATCAAAGCTTTCAAATATGTCTATGCTTGGCTGGTGAATTGTGCACACCACGGTTCTTCCTGTATCTACAGTATTCCTTACAGTACGCATAACAATGGCAGCAGCTCTGGCATCAAGGCCAGAGGTTGGCTCATCCATGAAGATGATAGAGGGGTTAGCAACCAGCTCGACAGCTATTGTCAGCCTCTTCCTTTGTTCTGTTGATAGACCATCTACTCCTGGAAGTCCAACCAGGGCATCTCGTATCGGATTTAGCTCA
This sequence comes from Carallia pectinifolia, assembly GCA_037832335.1. Taxonomy (NCBI): domain Eukaryota; kingdom Viridiplantae; phylum Streptophyta; class Magnoliopsida; order Malpighiales; family Rhizophoraceae; genus Carallia; species Carallia pectinifolia. The sequence goes on along the minus strand of CM075447.1, from coordinate 17,573,031 downwards.
ACCAACTCCATAACTTCTTCAACAAACATCTATGCGCAAGTAAAGACAAAATAATGACAATCAAACAACAATTCTAGCTATACATGAAGCCATGCACATAACATTTAAGAAAAAAGAGAACGGAGGAAAAGAGAACTTTCAAATGTGTTGAAGAGGCTACGCACCTTTCTTGTTTTTGTGCCTATATAACTAGAAAGACGGAGCCAAGCTGAGTACACAAGAGATTCATAAACAGTAACATATGGTGAATGAATGTCATTCTGCTCACAATAACCGCTCACACGGGCAAATGTTGCTTGATTTTTTGGGTACCCAGAGATAATAATGCTTCCTTCAATATAGCCACCAGTCTTTCTTCCACCTAAGACATCCATCAAGGTGGTCTTACCAGCACCACTTACCCCCACTAGTGCTGTTAGTATCCCTGGCCTGAAAGCACCACTAACGTCTTGTAGCAATTGAAGACGATCTTCTTCAACTCCTTGGCTTTTCATTTCCTAACATGGAAAACCAATATCTCATTTCAATGTTGGTTTCTAGAGATATATAGCTTGAAAAGATGCCAAAGTAGTACCTCAATACATAAAATGTAGAAACCAAGTTTTATTGTGACTTACAGCAGGCATATCCACATAGTAGTTCACATGGTTGAATGCTAGAGAAAGTGGTTGAAAGGGCAAAACCATTCCTTTTTTCGGTGAATTGGCCGCAACACCACCAATTTCTGAAGAATTTCTCAGTTCAGTATCAGTACCTGAAATTTGTCATGAAATTTTCACTGCATATCTTCCTAAGTTCAAACATGTAGGCGTGCATACAGTAATCTGCTGTAAAAATCAGGAAGATCCATTTTATGTTTGAAGAAACAAGATTAAAACTGCATTATATAGCTACCAGGATACATCAGGCCACTTCTTCCAAGTGAAGGGCCTAATGCAGAATACTAATTTAAAAAGGAAATGAAAATTGAATATTGTCCAGCCATAAAAAATATGCTCATAAATGTCGGACACGAGCCTTCCTGAATCAAGTAGATGCTATGATTGACTCACTAAACAATTTCAATGCAAATAGCAAATGCTCTTCCTGTGTTTCTCTTTTTGCTTTTTTGGCTTGGGGGGATTCAGATTGATTAGAAAAAGGTGTTTGGCTTGAACCTTTTGTTGGATATCGGGCAGAGGTTGCCTTCTCCTTTTTCTTTTCATCCTCATCAATAATAACTGTCTTCGAATTGCCCAAAGCTGAAATAAAATTTGCACATGAGAATTTTTGAGCATGATATCATTTTATTTAAACAAATATGTGCAGGAATTGAATTGACTTACGATCCAAGTATGTCAATGCTGCAATAAATAAAATGTTGAACAGAAGGGAAAACCCAAAAAGTGCTCCAACACAAATCCAAAACCAATAATCTTCAGTGAAGAAACCTCTAGACTTCAGGAGTACTTTTCCAACAGTAGGTGCATTGATCCTGGGGTCTGGATTGGGCTGCATTAGACAGATGTTAAGAGGATGATTTAATAAGCACTTGTATGCCTAGCAAGGATAGATGTGCATATTTGTGCAAGAAAATCTGACTGATGGCAATCAAGCTATGAAAGGAGCTTACTGCACCCCATCTTTTATCAAGGAATTCATTCATGACAATGGCGTTCTGGCCATACATCATGGGAGAACTATAGTAGCCCCAAATCATCCATGGCTGAATGTCATCTGCATTTATGGAACAAAAGAATGCTTAATTCAAAGTCACATGTCTGCAAAGAGCAGCAAGGAATATTTGATCTTGTAACAGACAATATAGGAATATAAGCTAGTAGGCTCTTGCCTTGCTTTGATTACAACTGACAAGATCCAATCACAAGGACTCAACTACTTACCTTTAGCCACAACGAATCCTCCAAGTAACAAAACTACAAACAAGGTGAAGGTACCCAGCGTACTTGCAACTACTTGAGTTCGTCCAACAGCAGCAATGAAACGAAAAAGGGATAGAGCCATTTGGTGTATGCCAAAAAATGTCAGAAACTGTCTGAAGAATCTGAAGAAAAAAAGAAACAACATTTGTAAGTCAAAGATATTCCTTTGGTTGTTAGAAGTACTCTGAATTGCAGTTTTCCTTGGAACAGAATATCCACAAAAATAGAAGCTTAGGCTGCAATAACATAGCACACACTTCTGGAGACAAATATGAAAAAGGTAAGAGAAAGATGAAAGTTGCTGACCAAGGCAACACGAAGAAGATAATTGAAACGCAGAAAAGTTGAAACTCTTTAATCTCCATTACCTGCTAGCAGATGGTGCAAAACCAATTGTGTAATATGTTAAGATAATCCATATCCCTGATTCCAGGAACGACAATGGGATTCTGAGCACCCAGATGGGTAACCCAAAAGCCCATGCAGGATAGAACAAGAAGTTCCTCTGCTTATAGAAGACAGGCAACCTGAAGACTGTCATTGCAAGTTCAGCCAGCCCATTAAACATCACAATTAGTAGACTGAAAAACAGTGCTCCAAAAAACTTTTGTCCATCTTGAACCCTTCCGACTTTCATTTCTGTCCTAAGAAACACGGTGAAGGCTATAACTGACATGATTGTTATCTGGGTTGTCTTGAATATATACACAAAAGAGTTTCGCTTCATCAGCAGCCACTCCCTTGAGAAGCATGCTTTAAACAGCTCCCAATTTGAGATGCCATACTTATCTGTCACCAGTGCCGCTGGGTGGACTCTATGTTTATGGTGGCCAACACAAAGATCGGAAGCAAGTTGTTGGCCGACGTGGAAAGAGTTGAAGCCTAGCACAAATTCAGGGACTGCAATAAATCTGTAGGGTTGGTCCTTTTGGTACCAATATTGTTCTTGATCTTTCTTGGAAGTTACTTCTTGCAAAAAGTCTGCTACTCCTTTCCTTTCGGGGCATTTAAAACCCATATATTCAAAAAACTCCAAGACATTTTCTTGAGGACCTTGATAGACAATCTGACCTTCTGAAAGTAGGATAATATCATCAAAAATCTCAAATGTCTCTGGTGCTGGCTGTAGAAGAGAAATAACCATTGTCCCATCCAGAATATGAACCATTTGTCTCATGAACTTGCAAATCTGGAAAGTTGTGGAACTGTCCAGTCCTGTTGATATTTCATCCATTAATAGAACCTTTGCTGGTCCCACCAGCATCTCTCCTGCAATCAATTGAACTAGCGTCTATTAGACTGCCGCTTGAGCTACAAAACAGCAAAAGGATCACGGCTAAATTTAGAGAGACTACATTCATTTTTGGCATGGGAAATCATACCAGTAGTCACACGCTTTTTTTGCCCACCAGAAATGCCCCTTCTCATCTCATTCCCGATCATAATATCCGCACAAATATCGACCCCAAGTATCTGTCAAAAATTCATGAAGAGTCAACGTTGAAGTAACCTTGTTTAACAGCAAAACGAGAGGAAATTTGGCATCCATGGATGATAAAACAAACCTTGAGAACGTAATCTGTAACCAAGCTAGCCTTTTGGCCCGACACTGCTATGGCTTTCATGAATGCGTCGATCTCAGGATCTGGCTTAATTCCCGCTGCTTTCTCTCTTCTTGACAGTTCTGCTAGTATTTCATATCTTGTGCCCACACCTAAGCATCGCCCAGAGAAATCCAATGTTTCTCTCACCGTCATCTCTCCATAATGAAGATCATGTTGATTGATATACGCACAAGTTCTCTGAGGAACAAACTCATTCAATTCGTGCCCACAATAGGTGATTTTTCCTGACACCTAAACAGGTGGTCAGCCAAAAATTAAATCAGCTCGTGCCATATGGACACATTGTTAATACAAATTACTAAGCTACAAACAGACTAAAATAACATGTAAAAACAGGACATATACCTTTAAATCCCGGTCGAGCTTTCCGGCAAGTGCAAGCAAAAGTGTTGTCTTTCCAGCGCCTGGAGGACCCAGAAGTAGGGTCATCCTGGAATTATCATCTGACATATTACTAATGCTGAACTATCTCTTTCATAAAATTAATAAACAAACTGCAAGCATTTACCAGCTATGAGATAACAAGAATGCATGCCTAAAAATGGGAACCATTGCAAATATTCATGGCGAAACAATTCTTGACTGTTTAAATCGCGCCCCCTAAAATTTACCCTGGATCACCATATTCCTATCTAGAAAATGCAAGCAATGAAGCCAAAATTTACTTTAGTTACCTTGACGGTTTAACGATTCCGCTCACATCCTGAAGAATTTGAATTTTCTTTTTGTTTGATGGAGCAAGCCGAATCAATCCGAGAACACTCTGCACCCATCAGAAAAATAAAATTAAGTGTGAACAACGAGTGAAAATAAAACTGGAAAATGTTTCAACTTCAGTCTAGTGAACAGTTCAATCTAGAATTAAAATCATCAGTTTATTGTTCAAAGAGGAAATTGTAAAGGAAACAGTAACATCACAATCCTGGCCGGACCCATTTTTTCTGATCCTTGGATAAAAAAAAAAAAGAGGTGGAACCAATAAAGATTTCACAATTAATAAACAAAGTCCAAAGCAAGTAAATTAAGCTACGAAATTTCATACACCAGAAGGTTTTCTTTCTTCCTTTTTTTTTTTTTTTTTTTTGTTAAATTTCAGTATCCAAAAATTATATTGATCTCGACTAATTTAGTCTAAAAGAGAATCTTTCTCTTTCTCTTTAATTTATGGAATCAGAAACACAACAAATCCAAAGCGTCAGAATTTTCTTTTTTGAAAAATTAAAGCAAAAGGAAAAAAAAAAAAGAAATCCGAAAGGTTCCGAGACCTGAATAGAGTTTAAGGTAGCATTGAGAAGCGTAGGGAGAGCTCTGCTCCCGACGTACACGTTTCCGTCCACCGATAAATTCTCGTACCGGACTTCAATCTTCGGAATCTCAATTCCCACTCTGTCATTAAACCATTAAAGATTAAAGCCAAAAAAAAAAAAAAAGAAACCACAAGCACACGTACGCAAGAAAACAACATAAATGTAATGAAACGGACCTGTCAGTTCTGCTTCTCAGTCTAGTAAGAAACTTCTCATTGTCATCCTCAACATCTTTAAGTATGCTCTCCATTAACTGCTTCTTGTCTTGCATGCCGAGTCTCCTGACATCCACCTCTGTTTGGACAACTTCACCGTCGTCGAGCACTTGTCTAAGCATCCCCTTCCTTAACCGGTCGTAGGTAGGCAACCGTTCGATGGCCGCCCATCGTAGCTCCTCCTCGTCATCCTCGTGCCTCCTGCTCCGGGTAAACACGTCGACCGGCGCAGTCCATATATCCTGGAAGCTGGCGGACGCCCAGCTCCGGTGGCTGACAGACGCAAAGCTCCTCCTCCTGCTGCTGGTCGATCTTGCCAGGTCATCTCTGGCCAAAGCCGCCGCCATTTGGGGGGAGGGAAGTGGTCAAAACTCAAGAACGATGGTCCCACGCACTTTCTCTGCACTCTCGTACACAATCTCTCTATCACACTGTCCTAGGTTTTTGGTCGGCCGCTTGGTAAACGACACTTGCGTCATTATTGCAGGGTCAAATATTAATGATTAGGTGGTCCAAGAACACAAAAACAAGAAAAAACAAAAAGAAAAAAAAAATTGTATTCTTTTAAAATAGTATTCTTTTGTAAATTTAGTACGTTGTTTATGACATTCCAAGTTTGGGAAGTTAGTAGATATCAGAGGAAAGGAGAGAATTGCAGTGTTTTCCCACAATGCCACAAAATGGAGAGTTATAGGAAGTGACGAGGTGGATAAGTTTCAAGTAATTTATTTTAAAGAATTGTGCAACCATGCAAAGGACATTCTACTAGTCGAAGACGCCAATGTGATCATTGAAAAACCGTCAAATAATCAACAAACCCTAAGCTAAAGTTCACACTCACAGCCCCTTTGACAGTGACTAAAACTGGAGACAGGATTCGCATTCAAGGGGTCAACAATAATAAAGGCAGACCAAAAGTTGGTGAGATTGTTTTATCAAGAACTTGTTGGTGTTGGTGTTATCTAATTAGTTATCGAATAATATGTTTAAGTATGAGTTATAGGGTTTAAATTCCCACATTTTATTAATATCTCTCTTTTTTGGCATATATGTATGGGTTACGATTTTCTTAAAACAAATTCTTTATCAGTACAGTTGCCAATCTGAAAATTTAATTTCTAAGATAATTGTTGCTCAATTAGTCACATTTGTTTGTTAAGAGTGTTAAAGAATATAAAATCTAAAAAAAAAAAAAAGAAAGAAAAAATACTTTACCTAATTCATTATGTCTGTAACTTTCTTATCTACTAATTTACATTTTTGGATAAAATGATATCTATGCTTGATACTTGGTGATTTGACTCTTTTTATGTATTCAATTCAATTAATTCTGATAATCAAATTTAACATGTATTAGTCCATAAGGGTGGGTTTAGTATTAAAGAATTTGACTTTTAATGTACTCAATTTTGTTCAAATTTTTTTAACTACTGTTCGAGTTATCTGTGGTTAAGTGACACATAAATTTTACTGTTAATTTTTAATAGTCTATAAGCGCTTATTCACTCTAAAATAGATACCCTCTTACTCTTAAATTTTTACAAACTCAAAAAAAAAAATATGTACGAACACTTGAAGAAATCACATAATATAATATTTATAAACTTCCCTACCTAATAACTTAACTTTGTAAGTGGATATCAATTTCTTACCTGAAATCTAATTTTTTGTTTTTTTTTCATTTTGAACGGCAAAAAAACATTGTTTGTTCTTTGAAATCTAATGTTTTTTGTCCTTTATTGTTTCGTAAATGGTAATGCTTGATAAAAAAAAAAAAAAAAAGTTAATGTTAATGCCTTTTTGGTTTAAAAAAAAGAAATATGCCTGTCACTGATTTTTGTCGAAACCGAAAACGATTGTCCAATCAACAAACAAAGGTCGATCAAATCAACAGTACCTTCTGGAAATCTGAAACAGAAAATGAAGGGACATGGACGTCTATTTGTTTACACTCACAACTTATGAGCGTGAACAATTAATTAAAAAAAAAAAAAAAAACTGAGAAGATCTGCCGTGGAGGCAAAATTTAAAATATATTTTTTTGGTCGAAATTAAAGTATAAATTTTAAAAGCTTCTCAAATTGCGACCCAAGATAATTCGAATGAGTCTTAAAAGAAAGTAAGAGACCAAAATATTTAGTTTGAATCTTCGGTGGGGTGTTTGGCTTTAAATTTTTAAGGGGTGTGTTTGTCTTTTAATTTAAAAATGTAAAAATATGTGTGTTTAGTAAAAATATTTAGAGGAATTGTTGATTAATGATCAAGAGTTCAACTATTTGCTGTTTTAAAAAATAAGTTATGTTTACTTTTTTAAATTTTCAGTTACTGATACAAATCTTTTAAACTAAAATACATTTTCCTTACTTTTGATATATAACACTAAATTTATTTATATTTTAAATTCTTTAATAAATTAAGGTGTTTTATTTAATTTATAGGAAATAATGTTAATAGTTACTAATAAAAATAAAACAATAAATTAATTTTTATGTGAAATGTCATTAAGCATATTTTTTAAAATTCTTCATGAAATTATTTTTTTGTCTAAAAAATTATTAGCTGTTATGTTATTAGGACTCGTTGCAATTTATTTTTTTTGGAACTATAGTACATATTATGTAGCCAAAACCTCCTAACATATGGACAATCAAAACGAACAGATTTTTCTTTTACAAGAATAGTGCAAGTGAAATATATATATATATATATATATATATATATATATATATATATATATATATATATATATATATATATATATATACAAAGTGGTCATTTTATAATTTGAACAACAAATAGCAAATATCAATCTAACTAAATATTATATTTTTAATTTGAAAATTAGTAATAATAATTAATAACAACAATCAACAATTTATATAATAATTAATAATTAGCAATAGTTACAACAATAATCAATAAGTAAATCAAACAACCACTAATTACAACAATAATCAATAAGTAAATCAAACAACCACTAAGAGTACAAAAAGTTCAATTATCAGTTTTGATCGGTTTTATTTGTATAGCCAAAGCGAATATTGCGGGCAATTTGAATCATTTTAAAACCGTAGCCCCCACTAAGGAGACAGCAGAAATTGGACCCATATAATTGGTTGAGTTGGTCGATTTGATGATTTTAGCTGGTCTGATTCTAACCACATTGAGCATACAAACAGACCAAAAAAAAAGAAAAAAAAAATGATGAAAGCCATTGTAGCTCCAGTATCAGAGAAATATATTCGTAGAAATATGGGCGGCATTGGGGATTGACCAGGTCACATGACTAGCCCTTTACTTCTTGTGGGATGTACTGCTCCTTTTCATAGCCCTGGAGGCACAGTTTCCAGATTTGAGATTTCTTACCAGTCTGCCATTAGGTTACTAGTGGTTGAGGCAAATGAGTTCTAATTGTTTCAATTGTTGAGAGACTGGTCTACATTCTCCCCTTTTTCCCTCCCATACACGGACACGAGAAAATCTGCGAGCCGACTTAGTAGGACAAGTGTCCGAACACAACAAAATATATTCAGCCAAAATTTTCTTCTTTTAAAAAATAAGACACGACTTGAATATGTTTTAAACACATCTTAAATACGTTTGAAATATATAAAAGATACATATTTTGGTGAAAAAAAAATTAAAAAATAACGGTGACTTATCAGCCTCCTCTCACACAAGTGGCAAGCCATCCTATACTCTTGAGTTAATCCAGTAATAGGATTTGGTGAGAGAGATATTCAACAAGAATTTTTTTTTTTTTATTTTAACAACAAAAATGAAATTTAACTAAAAAATTCACATTACACTTATAAATGAATATGAATAATATCTCAGTCTTTCTCTTTCTAATGGGTGACGACTTCTCATAAATTTACAAATTAAAAATAATTTTAAAATATTTCATAATTATAGAATTCTATTACAATTAGAATTAGGATTCTATAAATCAATTAATATATATTTAATTGTAATCAAATAATAATTCTATTAATTTAAATATTTCTACTTTGACTATAATTAAATTTTTATAACTATAAAATTTTTTAATAAAACAAAAATTACAATTAGAATTAGGATTCTATAAATCAATTAATATATATTTAATTGTAATCAAATAAGAATTCTATTAATTTATATATTCATACTTTCACTATAATTAATTTTTATAACTATAAATTTTCTAATAAAATAAAATAATAAAAAATTATTCTCAAATCCTTCTTTTTAAGAAAGAAAAAAGATTTTAAAAAAACTCTTAAATTTACCTATATTTTTTAAAAAATAATTACGAGAAAATATCCTCAAAAGACAAGAAAATAAAAGAAACACTACTTCCAAATCTTTCTTTTTTATTCCTTCAAAAGAAAAAAAATCATTTTATTTTCTTAAAAATGCTTAAAATATTCCTAAAAATGAATACTCAAAATTATACTCAATATAAATTTATTAATAAATATGATGAAATTTACACATCGCACGTCTTCATTACTAGTGTATACGTCGTGTTTGTGCTTGATAGCTTTTTCTGAAAAAAGAAAAAAAAATTGAAAAGCAGCTTAATGGGCTTGATATAGAGGGGTATTGGGCTAGCTAGGCTTGGGTTTAAATAGCTTCAGATTATGTGACGTTTAGTTCCTTTCATGTAATGGGCTTTAGAATCGCTGCCTTTGTTCTGAGGGGGAAAATAATAGGCACACACACAAACAAAACAAAGAAAAAAGTTAACGACTGACTTATTTCATCATGAACATTCACCACTAAGGAGATGGAAATGCTTCCGGCCATGGATTCTTGGATGAACCTGAGACACCCATATGGAGAAACCTGATTTTCTTGGCACAATAATCAATATGAGGTCTAGGATTTTCAGATTTTAACTTTTCTTTTTTAATTTCTCAGTATAATTGACTATTTACTACACCAAATTGGCCATTTTCTGGCAATCAACAGCAACGAATGGCCTTCATAAATAAAATAAAATAAAAAAGAAAAGAAAAGAAAAGAAATCTAATCCTGGTTCATCCCTCTACCGGATCAAGGGGATTGGTCAGTTCCACAAGATTAATACAATCAAATTGCCGTAATTCATCATGAACAAATCACCTGCAAAGATTCCAACTTTATCACTAATTCCGTTCAAAATTAAATCTTGAGGACTGATATATACACCAATTTTGCAGTTCATAGTTCCCTTTATTTTTTAAAATTTTATTTTACGGGTTACCCTATAAAAAGAAAAAAAGAAAAGAAAAAGTGAAAATTGAGTATCAAATTTCAAGCGATGAATTTTCTGATGGAGTTTACAGGGGCTTTTTTTTTCTTTTGGGGCTCATGCACCAAAAAACATGGATTAATAACTCTGATTTGCTGTCTTGTAATAATGACGTAGAAATTTGCTGGGTCGGTAAGGGGGTGTCACAATGGAGGTGATAGAACATAATTTGACTTTTGAATTAGGCTCTGGAACATTGTCAATGAATTTTTTGGCCGACATAAGGGATTAAAGTTGTGGACAGAGGCTGAAGAGGAGCGGAGTTTGCCTTTAGAAAGAGAAGACAGATGGTGGGCGGCGGTTGTGACGAAGAAGATGAAGGGACTCCGCCGGTGGTTCGAGTGGCGGTGCCAGCGGCAAACTGGCAAGGAATCAGTTTCCCTTTTTTTTTTTTTTTTGAAAAAATAAACTGCAATATCAACAATTTCAACTTTTCGATCTTAAAAAAAAAAGAAAAAGAACAATTCCACTTTTCAAGTTCCCTTTTTTTAGGAGACACTGAGATATATGAAATTATCCGTATTAAATTTTTTTGAAAACAAATTTTAAGAAAATTGAAAATTTAATATGAATTTTATTTTTAATTTTATTCTAGGAAAATTCAAATTTTATATAATATAAATTTAATTTTTTTATTTTAAATAGACCACACTTATTATATGATATAAAATAATAAATTATATTTATAAAAAAAACGTGAGTTAAGCTAGAACTCTCTTTAATTTTCATCACTGAACATGACAAAAGCTAATGGATTCGTATGGAGGAGGCAACTGTCAACTAAGGGTGTTAAAAAAAAAATTGAAAATTTCAGTTAATTGAAAAAATTGAATAAAATTTTTAGTTAATCGAACTGAATAAAAATTAAAAAATTTAATTTAATTTTAATTTTTAATATTAAAAAATTATAATTAACTGAACCAAGTCGAAATACTATTATTATTATTATATATATATATATATATATATATATATGAAAAAATATTGCTAATACAATAATTATTAAAAAATTTTAATAAAATATTATTATATCTCAAATAATTACTTATCTATTTTTTATATGTAATAATAATTACAATTTTTATAAAAAAAGTATATACTAAAAATATTTTTTTTTACATTTAGATTATAATTTTAAATTTTTTATTATTAAATTCAACTAATCGAAATTAAATTAAAATTTTTAATTAATTGAATTTTTAGTTTAAAAATAATTTTTATTTTTGTATAACTAAAAATTTTAATTCAATAATAATTATAACAGTTTAATTTAATTAATTAAACTGTAAAAATGCCTACATATTAAAATATATGAAAAAAAGTTAAGTCGTTTAATCTAAGGCCAATTAAATCGAAGCGGCGTCGCTAGCCCAATACTTTTTCATACCAAGCACATTGAGGGTTTTTTTTTTTTTTTTTATTAGGGAATGGTACAGTAATTAAAATTTAAATTTTTATTTTAGAGATTTTGAGTTTAAATTTAAAAAAAAAGAGAAGTGAGATTTATAAGAGAAAAAAATTATTTTTATTGTATAATTTATAATTTAATAAATTTTTAAATAGACTAATATATATATATATATATATATGTTGTAGTTTTGTAGACCAGTCTCAACAATTGGCCCCTCCCGATAGGGAGATACAATTTGCTGTTCTGTGAGCACGGAAAAGAGACAAAACTGGTTGACCTGAGGTCCGGCGTTGATTGTCTCCTACCGCGCTCGTGGTCGGGGTCAATCTTCGCCTTGAACAGGACAGTTGGCTCTCTATTATTTCCAGTTGTCAATATAGAACGTACTTTCTAATTTGACGAGGCTAAAAACCTTAGGTGGATATAAGCTGGCTGAATTATGCTGGGCAACATAGCTATTTTACACTTGGCTACCTAATTTTATTTTCGAAATTGTTTTTTTCTAAATATCAGTCGTTGACTATTTGTTCCGTAAATAATTTAGAGAATTTCTAATTTAATTTTTTTAATAAATATAACTTACTAATCATAATTATTTTACAATTGGCTATATAAATTCTTTTTTGCTGCTTTTTTTCTCTAAACATTAATCGTTGACTACTCTTTTGTTCTATAAACCATTTAATAAAATTTTAATTTTACTCTTTTTTTAATGAGTATAATTTATTCATAATTTTATACTAAATTATAAGTGAGATCCACATGAATAAAAGAATAAAAATGTATTTGTATAGTATTAAATTATAAATAAATTTTATTTTAAAAAAGTAAAATTAACAAATATAGTAATTTAATATAATTGTCTAGGTTTTAAAAGCCTTGCTTAGTCCGCAGTTGTATAGTAGTTACCAGAAAACTTTCTAAGAAGTTCTAGCTTGTGACGGATTCCTTTTTTTTTTTTTTTTTTATAAATATTTTTTAATTTTCAGTTAAGAAGTTTCACGGCTTCTCAACAATGAATTTTTTTATCTTTTCTGTTGATATTATTGTAATTTTTATATTATATCATATCATTTTGTCTGATACGTCATATATTATTATTATAAATTATATATTTTAAATTATCTGTCGTTTATTTTATTTGACAGGTTATGTAATAGTAATTACTTAATAATTATTTAAAATGATAGTCATGTTAAAAAAAAAACCAATTCTTCAGCAATTTCCTTTTTTTTTTTTTTTCAACGATACAACAAAGAAATTACCGAGGCTGCTGACAGTAGAATTTTAGCAGTAATGGGATCGTTGACCGACTCCACATCAGACATGAAATAACCATAAAATTTACTAATTATAAAGTCACGAGGTTTGTTCTAATCTCTGCCCATTGTTCAACTCTCTTTTAATGTGATTGTGAGTTTGTGACCATTCTTTTATATTTCATATTGGGACGCTGGTGCGGACTTTAAGGCCGAAGTCAAATTTTTTAACCCGATACAAATAATAAATATAATTGTTTTTTAATAAAGTATAACTATATTAATAAAATATAAAATTAAAAATTAAAAATAGATAAATATTATTTTATAATTTAAAGTGTAAATCTTAATTAATATACACTAAAACTTTTTTCTCCCAATTTTTTTTTCTTAAAAGTAAACATTTTTATTTAAAATATAAAAATACTTATATTTTTTTTAATAAGCGACTGTACTTTAAAATATGAATACGACGATTCTATTCGACTACCACTATAGAGTCCAAACCTTTTCTCTGCGTAAGAAAGATCAGAAGTGCTCTAAAAGGTCCCGAAAGAATGGTACTAAAGACAGTAAAAGAGGGACAACAACCAAAACAATTTGAGCAAATAATCTTCGACGGAGGCCAGGAAAATTAGCTTATACCCATATGATATTTATGATTTACGAATGAATCTTTGCCTCAACTACTACCAGTAACATCATGGCAGACTAGTAAAAGCATAATTTTAAAAACCGGACCGGTTATTGAACCGGTAAGAAGACTGGGTTAGTAGTTTAGCGGTCCAACCGGAAAATCGGTGGTTGAACCGGCGGGTCAATTCTGATTTGATAAAATAATAATTAATACTTATAATTTTTCATTTTTTTATAATAAACAATGAGTATAATCATAAAAAATAGAATATGAGTCTACTTAAATTTAAAATAAAATTAAAATACAAAATATTTATGATAATTTTCTAATTAAATAAATTAATAAAGTATAAATATCAAAAATAAAATATTATAAAACTATTAATCGAATATTCATATCAAAAATAAATATTATAGAGTCAATATATAATTCAAAAATATTACATTTTTCATTAATATAAATAAGTATTATTTATTCTCATTTTTAATCCAAAAAAATAAATAAAACGACGTCGTTTTGATCAAGATGACATGGTTGCCGGTTCACCGGTCCGACCGGCCGGTTCACCGATTTTGGAGTTACTGGTTTTCCGGTCCGACCGATCGGTTCACCGGTTTTCCGGTCCGACTGGCCGGTTCACCGGTTTTCGAGCGGTTCATTTCCTGTTCCGGTTTTGTCAGTGAATCGGACCGGTCCGACCTCCGGTTCACCAGTTTTCCGGTCCGACTGGTCGGTCCGGTCCGATTTTTAAAACTATGAGTAAAAGATCTGGAAACTTTGCCTCCAAAGCTGATCACAGTAGAGTAAGAAAAGGGGCAGTTCATCCCACAACAAGGTCTGTAGTTAAGAGGTAGTCAAATGACCGGGTCAAATCCCCAAAACCACCCATACTTCTACAAATATTTTTCTCTGATACAGGAGGGCAATTCTGTCAACCAACACCATGGGGTTTAACTGTCAACACTGAATGCTTTACCTTAATCAATTCCTATAAATATCCTGACATCTGCCTCTCTTCTCATTGCGACCTTTTAAAAGGCCTGAATTATACTTCAATCTTCTCCACCCCAATAGCTCATTTTCTGTTTCCAAGCCAATGGAACCAGTGAAGCATCAAAACCAACTGACTCAGCACCAACTCAGCATCAATCTCCAATATTCTGTCAAGCTAGTCACCAAGTTTATAGCCTCCACGTTGTTCTTTTCTCTCATATTTTCTTGTTCTTCACTACTTCCTTTCTTGTTTAATTATGAGCAGTTCTTTAGCAGCAACACTGTCAAGAACTACGTGTTCCTCCTTTGCAATGGGATTCTAGTTCTCATAGTCAAGAATTCTGGCCTCTTCAGCAATTCCCCTGAAGGGTCCAGCTTTAACGGTGATGTCAAGGAAAAGGATGGGAAAAATCCAAAGAAAGTCGGCCGATCATCATCGGAGATGGAAGAAACAGTAGTTGTAGAAGAGAAAGTTATGAGGGAAGTCGAGGAAATGCAAAAAATGGAAGAAAATTCTTTGATTAATGTAGAAGAAGAAGAGGATCATGATTCCTTAATTGTACAAGGTGAAGTGGCTGGACAAGGAAATGGGGTTACTCATCCTGATGAAGATAGAGAAGAAGCACTTGAATTGCCTAGTGCTGAAGAGCTTAATAAGAAATGTGAGAATTTTATAAGACAGATGTATGAACAAATCAAGCTTGAAGCTCAACAACTTGTTGTTGTTCATTATTAAAGAAAAATGGTTGAAAGAAACATGTTAAGACATACTAATTGAGATGTATATGACTTTTGTGTTTGATCTTTTCCTTAATTTTGGTCCTTCTGACTTTGATTGTGTTCAGAATTCGCCTGCAATTTCAATTTGATAATGGTTTCTGATTGCAAAACGACAGCTTAATTAACTGATCCTCTATTGATGAAGCAGATCACATCACAGAAATTTAGTTTCTAATCTTAGCTGCCAGATAAAAAGTATGAAGACATCTCATTAATTTGTTTGATATAGTTATCTTCAGTTACAAACCGACCTTCATAAATTTGAAAGCGAAACACATTTTTTTTTATTTATTTTTTTTGGAACAACAAAAACAAATTCAACATCAGTATATAAGTTATCGAATCTATAAATTGAAACTGAAGTAACATCCGTTTGTCCTTATTTAACCACTCCCAAAGGACAAATTTACTACTTAAGCACCGTTGAGTCTAACTGATCTTTCTCACGCTCGACCACGATATTAATAAGTCGTGAATTTATAATCACTCATCAATATAAATCCAATTTATTCAAAGGCGAGCAATTGACTATGCGAGAACTCAAACTAAAATCATTATAAAAAAATATACCAAATTATTACTAAATTATCGTCTCTAACAATAAAAATCAAACATATTCAAAGTATATAAAAAATCTTCGGCACATATATTTGCAGGCTCCACCTAAATCACTGTCGTGCTAGATGTGGGGCCATGCGGGCCATTGTTGTCTTCCAATTACAGTCGACTACAAATTTAAGCAACACAAAAGGACATAAGATGCCAATAGAAAGGCAAATTAGAGATAATGTATCCCAAGAAGATTTCTGAATCCACAGTGTTAGTCCTTTGTCAATTTTAAAATAGTAAATATCATATAAAATTAAAATAATATGAATTATTTAATAATTAAATTTTAAAAAATAAAAAATAAATTATTTAATATAATTGAATAAATTGTGTGCCGACGTTTATTTTCTTAACTTGCGACTACATATTGATCTTCTTTTAAAATTTTTTGAAAGTCTATGTACTTTTTTCGCGCATGTGGTAGTTGTCTTTTTGTTTGTTCCGCAGGTAATATTTTTTTTCCTAGCCTGGCCTGGAAAGAAGCTGCCATGCAATTCCGCACTTGACTTCAGGTCTTTGGATTGAATCGTTGATCAATGACCAGATGTAAAAAAAAATTAATCAATGACCTAGTCTACTCGTTCACACACCAAAAGTTCTATAAAGATTCAATCTTTTCACATTTTTTTAAGTAGACTTTGGAAAGTTTGATAGCCACATTCGCGAGGACTAGTATTGTCAGTTGGGTCTTTTAGCCCAGTGCTGTCTGGTAAGAATTTTTGCTTTTCGATTCCACGCGGAGCTTTCAGGATTCCATCTTTGGAAGGGTGTGGGGGTGACTTTTCCAAGCTTAGTAGACAACATCCTATGCAAATCTTGGGATTTCATGATTTGCCCAATGGATCCTCAAATTTAATGTCATGTCCAAGTATGCTGTATATGTTGACCAATTTTCAATCACACCTCTCGTACAAATTATGCACTGTTGAAAATGAAAGTCCCACATCGGATGGACATAAAAAGATTGAATGTAATATAAGTTGTGGGTGAATTAGTTATAGTAATTTAAATTATTTTTATAAGTTGAATAAAATAAATTTATAAAATAAATTTATCCCAATACTTTTCTCTCCGTAGTTACTTATGCGGTCGTGCCCGAACATTCTTCTACCTATAATAATCTACTCCGTAATAACCCAACCAACATGCACAATCTCTCTATAATCTGATGTACCATGTAACCAAATTGTTAGGTACAAAGGGACAATCTCCAACCAGACTAAGATATCCTCATATCGTGGCTTCACTTTAGAGAGAATATTTAAGCGCACAGTGAGACGCCCAACATTCTGGATCCCTCCCTTGCGTATGGAACAAGATTGACACACAAACCCCCACCGCTAGAAAACATCAGCAAAGCCATATTTCTACTGTTTCAGCACTTTAGTTGCTCCATGATAGGGTTATATCTCTATATTTGGGGCGGCAAAAAAAAAAAAGGAAAACATAAGTGGTAGACATGAAATTTAATGGGATTTGACTTGCCCCCCAATCTTTGCAACCCCACAATGAGATTTCGCCAACTCCGGTTAACGACACACGGACAGGATCAGTATGAATTCAATCAAATAGTTGATTGAGCTGCCCATTAAACAGCATCTAATCAATCTGAGGGGTTAATAAAAAGATGGCACACTTTTTTGGTACCAAAGGATATCCCATGTCGTTTACCCTTCAAGGCTTTATATCGTTGGCTATTATCTACAATGGGAAAAGTTTGGGGCGGATACCGCATGCTGATGAATCGAAAATAATTTTTTTAGGATTTAGAAATTTATAGTACAAAATTTAAGGTTTAAGTTATAGAGTTTAGAGTAACACTCATATAAATTTAAATTTAAATTTTTTTAAATAATGATAATAATAATAAAATATTAATTATAGCGTGACTCTCTTTTTCTATATATTTAGTCGTCCCTATATATAATATTGGTCATAAAACTGCCATCTTACATCTTCAACATCTTTGCGAACTAGTAATAGCATGGTATCCGTTGAGAAGCTTCTGTTTTCATCTTTGGCAGAGACTAGAAATGAGTCTAAACATTGTGCAGATTGGAATCAGGACTTAACAAGTAAAAAAAAGACCCATTGCCCAGTCGGGGACGTGTCTAAGCATCCCCTTCCTTAACCGGTCGTAGGTCGGCAACCGTTCGATGGCCGCCCATCGGAGCTCCTCCTCGTCATCCTGGTGCCTCCTGCTCCAGGTAAACACGTCGGCCGGCGCAGTCCATATCTCCTGGAAGCTGGCGGACGCCCAGCTCCGGTGGCTGACAGACGCAAAGCTCCTCGTCCTGCTGCTGGTCGATCTTGCCAGGTCATCTCTGGCCAAAGCCACCGCCATTTGGTGGGGAAGTGGTCAAAACTCAAGAACGATGGTCCCACGCACTTTCTCTGCACTCTCGGACACAATCTCTCTATTACACTGTCCTAGGTTTTTGGTCGGCTGCTTGGTAAACGACACTTGCGTCATTATTGTGGGGTCAAATAATAATGATTAGGGGGTCCAAGAACACAAAACCAAGAAAAACAAAAAGAAAAAAAAAATTTGTATTCTTTTGTAAATTTAGTACGTTGTTTATGACAGTCCAAGTTTGGAAAGTTATTAGATGTCAGAGGAAAGGAGAGAATTGCAGCGTTTTCCCACAAAATGGAGAGGTATAGGAAGTGACGAGGCGGATAAATTTCAAGTAATTTATTTTAAAGGATCGTCCAACCATGCAAATGACATTCTACTAGCCGGAGAGGCCAATGTGATCATTGAAAAACGGTTAAATAATCAACAAACCCTAATCTAAAGTTCACACTCACAGCCCCTTTAACAGTGACTAAAATTGGCGACAGGATTCACATTCAAGGAGTCAACGATAATAAAGGCAGACCAAAAGTTGGTGAGATTCTTTTATCATTAACTTGTTGGTGTTCTTTAGCTGATTACGAGACAATGTACTTGAGCATGAGGTAAGGTAGAGGTTCAAATTCTCACTTTTTTTAATTTCTCTTTTTTTTGTATATATATGGGTTACCAGTTTCTTAAAAAAAATTCGTTATCACTACAGTTGCCAATCTGAAAATGTAAATTGGAAGATAATTGTTGCTCAATTAGTCACATTTGCTTGTCAAGAGTGTTAAAGAGTAAAGACAAAATACTTTAACCTTTTTAATTTTAATTTTATTGTGTCACATGATAATCAAATCTAATGTATATTAGTCCACAAGGGTGAGTTTAGCATTAAAGAATTTGACTCTTAATGTACTTAATCTCATGTTTGAATTTTTCTAACTATTGTTGAAATTATTTGTGAATAAGTATTACGTAAATTTTACTATTAATCTTTTATAATCTATACACACACTTTAACTCTAAGATAGACACCCTCCTGCCTTAAACTTTTTACAAACCTCAAAAAAAAAAATTAACATGTACACATATGAATACCTCACATAATATGTAGTTTCTATAAATCTCCCTACCTACTAACTTAACATTGTAAGCGGATGTCAATTTCTAAGCTGAAGTCTAATTTTTTGCTCTTTATTGTTTCGTAAATGGTAATGCTTGATAAAAAATAAAAAAAAAAGGAAATTTTAACTGCTTTTTGGTTAAAAAAGAAAAGAAATAAATATGCCTGTCATTGACTTTTGTCAAACCGAAAAGGATTTGTCCAATCAACAAACAAAAGCCACTCAAGTCAACACTTCCTTCTGGAAATCTGAAACAGAAAATGAAGGGCTATGGACGTCTATTTTGTTTACACTTACGACTTACGAGCGTGAACAATTAAAAAAAAAAAGAAAAAGAAAAGAAAAACCGAGAAGATCTGCCGTGGAGGCAAAATTTAAAGTATATTTTTTTTTGGTCGAAATTAAAATATAATTTTTAAAAGCTACTTAAATTACAACCTAAAATGATTCGAATGTGTCTTAAAAGAAAGCAAGAGACCAAAATATTGAGTTTGAATCTTCCGTGGGATGTTTAGCTTGGAGGGTACAATTGTCTTTTAATTTGAAAAAACATGAATATGTGTATTTGGTAAAATATTTATGGTAATTATTGATTATTATTTAAGAGTCTAATCAGTTGTTATTTTAAAAAATAAGTTAGACTTATATTTTGAAATTCTTAGTTGCTAACATAAATCTTTTAGGCCAAAATAATTTTTTTTTACTTTTAATTTGTAAGACTAACTTTTTCTATATTTTCAATTCTTTAATAAATTAAAGTATTCTATCTTATTTGCAGAAAATAATGGTAGTAGTTACTAATAAAAATAAGATAATATATTGATTTTTATGTAAAAAGTCATTAAACATATTTTTCAAAGTTATTCATAAAATTATTGTTTTTTTGTCTAAAAAAGTATTGATTGTTTTTTTTATTAAAACTCGTTACAATTTGTTTTTGTGGCAACTGTTGTACATATTAAGCAATCAATGTCTGCTAATGTATGGACAATTAAAGCTACCAGATTTTTTTTTTTTACAAGAATGGTGTCAGTGACTATATATAGATATATATATCATTTTGTAATTTAAACTGTAAATACCAATCTAACTAAATACCATAATTTCATTTTAGAAATTAGCAATAGTAATCAACAATAATAATAAGCAATCAACAACAACAATCAAAATCAATAATCAATAATAATAACAATAATAATCAATAAGTAAGCCAAATAGGCTTTACGAGTATACACGAAGTTCAATTATTAATTTTGATCGGTTTTATTTGTATAGCCGAAGCGAATATTGCAGGCAATTTGAATCATTTTAAAACCATAGCCCACTAAGGAGACAGCAGAAATTGGACCCCGATAATTGGTTGAGCGGTCGATTTGATGATTTTAGCTGGTCTGATTCTAACCAGATTGAGCATACAGACACAGAAAAAAAAAGAAAAAAAATGATGAAAGCCATTGTAGCTGAATACACTCCTGTATCAGGGAAATACATTTGTAGAAATATGGGCGGTATTGGGGATTGAACAGGTCACATGACTACCCCTTTACTTTTTGGGGGATGAACTGCTACTTTTTATAGCTCTGGAGGCACAGTTTCCAGATTTGAGATTTCTTACCAGTATGCCATTAGATTATTAGTGGTTGAGGCAGATGAGTTCCAATTCTTTCAATTGTTGAAAGACGGGTCTGCATGCTTCCTTTTTTTTCCCTTCCATGCACGGACATGGGGAAATTTGGGAGTCGACTTTGTAGAATAAGTGTCCGACACAACAAAATATGTTCATCCAAATTTTTTTAAACAAAAAAGACACACAGCTTGAATATGTTTTGGTCACGTCTCAAATACGTTTAACATATATGAAGGAAATATTTTCCGAAAAAATAAAAAATAAAAATAATGGTGGCTTGTTAGCCTCCTCTCACATGATTGACAAGTCATCCTACATTCTTTAGCTAATCTCCTTGTCGTTAAACTCGGATCAGACCGACCGGACCAACCGGTCGAATCAGTGATCGGTCAGAGATTTTGTCCGGGTTATAGTTTAAAGTCAGCATGAGATCGGATAGACCGGTTGAACTGGTCCGTTAATTGGGTTTCTCACTTTTAATAATTAAAAAAAATTCCACTTTACTATGTGAGACTTGGGTTTTGAACCCATGACTTTCAATATGAATGGTGAGTCTCACACCACTAGACCAATTTATAAGTTATTATATTTTTTTTTTTACTTATTATTTTCTCAAACTTCTCACATTATACACACTCTATCCTATGTAATTAATAAATTAACAATTACTATTTTTCTTTTTTATTAAGAAAATTATTAATTTTATTAATTTTTTACTCTTATCTTGTAACAAATTGTAAATCATATATTTTAAATTTACAAATGTAAGTATTCTAATATATATATGAGTACTGTTACGTGGACAGGAAGATAAGACGTAGAGTAGACCGAAATTTTTTTTTTGTGCAACTAGGTGCTTTTTTTGTGCAACGAAACGCTGAATTTGTGCAACGAAAAAATAGGTGAAAAATACTTTCAAATTTTGTTGCACAAATTTGACATCTCGTTGCACAAAAAAACTAGTTGGTTACACAAAAAAATTTTCCTGTCTCTTCCGCATCTCTCTCTTCCCGGCCACTTACTTTTTTCCTATATATATATATATATATATGTATATGATAATATTACATTACTTATAAATTTTTATGTATAATGTACATAGATATTTATTTTTTATATATTTAATATTAAATACCGATTTTACCGGTTCAATTTTCGGTTAAACCGGTTGAACTAGTTTAACCTTGAACCACTGAACTTTGCGGTTCAATGACTGATCCGGTTTTTATGACATTAGTTAATCCAATAAAAGGATTTGGTGAGAGAGATATTCAACAAGAGTTTTTTTTTTTTTTTCCAATTCTTGTGTATTTGTGTGTATTGTTAGGTTTATTTTTTTAATTTTAACAAAAAAAATGAAATTTAACTAAAAATTCATATTACACTTATAAATGAATTTGAATATTATGTATTTATTTTTATGAATGCACAATAATACATATTAAAAATATTTTATTGAACCGAATCTTTCTCTTTTTAATAGGCAGCGACTTCTCATAAATTTATAAATTAAAAATATTTTATAATTATAGAATTTTATTACAATTAGAATTAGGGTTCTATAAATCAATTAATATATATTTAATTGTAATCAAATAATAATTCTATTAATTTATATATTCATACTTCAACTATAATTAAATTTTTATAACTATAAAATTTTCTAATAAATTAAAATAATAAAAAAATTATTCTCAAATCTTTCTTTTAAGAAAGAAAAAAGATTTAAAAAAATCTCTCAAATTTATCTATATTTTTTTAGAAAAAGAATTACAATAAAATATCCTCAAAAGACAAGAAAATAAAAGAAACACCACTCCCAAATCTTTCTTTTTTATTCCTTCAAAAGAAAAAAATCATTTTATTTTCTTAAAAAATGTTTAAAAAAATCCTAAAAATTAATACTTAATATTAAAATATTTTCATTTTTTTTTTAAATAAATAAATTAAAAATAAATTTATCAATAAATATAATTAAACTTCTGTATTGTACGTATCTATTACTAGTATATGTGTGTGCACGCGCGCTTGATAGCTTTCTCTACAAAAAGAAAAGAAAAATGAAAAGCAGCTTAATGGGCTTGATCTAGAAGGGTAATGGGCTAGCCAGGCTTGGGTTTCGAGAGCTTCAGATTATATGACGTTTAGTTTCGTCCATGTAATGGGCTTTAGAATCGCTGCCTTTGTTTTGAGGGGGGGGAAAAAATAGACCAAAACAAAAAAGAGTTAACGACTGACTTATTTCTCGTGAACGTTCACCGCTAAGGAAATGGAAATGCTTCCAGCCATGGATCCTTGGATGAACCTGAGACACCGACGTGGAGAAACCTGATTTTTTGGCACAATAATCAGTATGAGGTCTAGGATTTTTCAGATTAACTTTTCTTTTTTAATTTCTCAGTACAATTGACTATTCACTAAACCAAATTGGAAATTTTCTGGTAATCAACGGCAAGGAATGGCCTTCATAAATATAACGAAAAACAAAAAAGAAAAGAAAAGAAGAGAAAACTAATCCTGGCTCATCCCCCTGCCGGATCAAGGGGGTCGGTCAGTTCCACAAGATTAATACAATCCAATTCCCCTAATTCATCGTGAACAATCACCTGCAAAGATTCCAACTTTATTACTAATTCCATTCAAAATTAAATCTTGACGGTTGATATATACACCAATTTTGTAGTTCATAGTTCCCTTTTTTCTAAAAAATTTTTTTTTTACGGGTTACCCTATATAAAGGGTAAAAAAAAAGAAGGGAAAATTGAGTATCAAATTTCAAGCAATGAATTCTCTGACGGTGTTTATCAGGATTTTTTTTTCTCATGTACCGAAAAACATGGAGTTTATTTGGGGTGGTTTTGGAAATGTGAACTGTGGTGTTAAATTTGGGAGTCGTTGGGGGTGTGGGAAAGTTGATCACTCTGATTTGCGGTCTTGTAATAATGATCTAGAAATTTACTGGGTCGGTCAGGGGGTGTCACGATGGAGGAGATAGAAAATAATTTGCTTTTGAATTAGGCTCTGGAACATTGTCAATGAATTTTTTGTCCGACATAAGGGATTAAAATTGTGGACAGAGGCTGAAGAGGAGCGGAGTTTGCCTTTAGAAAGAGAAGACAGATGGTGGGCGGCGGTTGTGACGAAGAAGATGAAGGGACTCCGCCGGTGGTTCGGGTGGCGGTGCCAGCGGCACACTGGCGATGAATCAATTTCCCTGTTTTTTTTTTTTTTTTTTTGGCAAAAAAACTGCAATATCACCTAAATTTGTCAGAACCGGACTAGTCATTAAATCGAAAATATTAGTTGATTAAAATTCAATCGATAGAATCGGTATTTAAATCAGTATTTATTAATATATATATATATAAGTAATTTAAAAAAATAATACTTATATATGATTATTAAATTGTACTTTTTTTATTTTTAAGGATTAAATTAAAAGTTTTAATAAATTTAGGACAAAATTGAAATTTTTGATTAAATTTAAAGTTCAAATTATAATTTAAATAAATTTTGGGATCAAATTATAATTTATGAAATTTTTATTTGGTATTAACCGGTTGAACTGGTCTAGTTTTTCACCGATTTTTTTCGGTCCGATTTAAGGGCCAAAAAATATCATAAACTGATACGAACTTTTGGTCGGTCACTGGTTGAATCGATCGGACTAACCGGTCTGGTCCGGTTCTAATAATACTAATATCAACAATTTCAACTTTTGGATCTCAAAAAAAAAAAGAAACAAAGTTCCACTTTTCAAGTTTCCCTTTCTTAAGGACACTGAGATATATGAAATTATTTATATTAAATTTATGAAAGAATAAATTTTAAAAAAATTAAAAATTTAATATGAATTTTATTTTTAATTTTATTATAATGAAATTCATATTTTATGTAATATATATATACACACACAATAATTATTAATAAATAATAAAAAAATATTAATAAAATATTATTATATCTCAAATAATTATTTATCTATTTTTTAATATACAATGATAGTTATAATTTTTATAAAAAATATATATATCACAAATAAATTTTTTACATTTAAATTATAATTTTAAATTTTATATAACTAAAAATTTTAATTAAACAATAATTATAATAATTTAATTTAAGTAACTAAACTGCGAATATCCCTACTATTAAAAGGACCTTGCAATATATGAAAGGAAGTAAAGTCGTTTAGCCCAGTAAATCGAAGCGGCGTCGCTAGCCCAATACTTTTCCATACCAAGCCCATTGAGCGCTTTATTATTATTATTATTTTTTTTGTGTGTTTTGAGCATGTTGTTGACCAGTCTCAACAATTGACCCCACCCGATAGGGAGATGCAATTGCTGTTCCGTGAGCACGCAAAAGAGACAAAACTGGTTGACCTGAGGTCCAGCGTTGATTGTCTCCTACCGCGCTCGTGGTGGGTCCCTTGGACAGGACAGTTGGTTCTCTATTATTTCCAGTTGTCAATATAGAACGTACTTTCTAATTTGACGAGGCTCAAAACATTAGGTGGATAAGCTCGCTGATAAGAATAATCTCTGTCCTGCGGTTGGGTGACCAATCTCCTCCTACTCTCAATCGATTACTTTGTATGAATTATTATTGATGAATGAAACTTATCGTTTTTATGTCAAAAAAAGATAAGCTCGCTGAATTATGCTGGGCAAAGATAGTTATTTCACACTTGGCTACCTAAATTTATTTTCGACATTTTTTTTCTCTTAAGTATCAGTCGTTAACTACTTGGTGTATAAATAATTGAGAGAATTTATAATTTAATGTTTTAATAAATATAACTTACTTATGATATTTATTTTACAATTGATTATATAAATTCTTTTTTGACATTTTTTTTCTCTAAATATCAATCGTTGACTACTCTTTTGTTTTATAAACTATTTAAGAAATTTTTAATTTGACTCTTTTTTTAGTAAATATAATTTATTTACGATTTTACACCAAATTATACATGGGATCCACATGAATAAAAGAATAAAAATATATTTATATAGTATTAATGATAAATAAATTTTATTTTAAAAAAAATAAGATTAATAAATATCGGAATTTAATATGATTGTCTAGGTTTTAAAAGCCCTTGCTTACCATGCAGTTGTCTAGTAGTTGCCAGAAAATTTTCTAAGAAGGCCTGGCGTGTGACGAATTCCTTAATGTTTTTTTAAAAGGAAAATATCTTTTAGTTGTCAGTTAAGAAGTTTCGAGCCTTTCAATCAATTAATGAATTTTTTATTTTTGTGTTATTATTATTATAATTTTTATATTATGTCATATAATAATAATATTAAAAATTATATATTTTAAATTATTTTTTATATATTTTATTTAATACGTTATATAATAATAAATACTTAATAATTATTTAAAATAACAGCCACATAATAATGTCAAAAAAAAATCAATTCTTCAGCAATTTTTTTTTTTTCAATGATGCAACAAAGAAATTACCGAGGCTGGTGACAGTAGAATTTTAGCAGTAATGGGATCGTTGACCGACTACACATCAGACATGAAATAACCATCAAATTTACTAAATATAAAGTCACGAGTTTTGTTCTAATCTCTGCCCATTCTTCAACTCTCTTTTAATGTGATTGTGACCATTCTTTATATTTCTTGTTGGGACGCTGGTACGGACTTTAAAGTTGAAGTCAAAATTTTTTAATCCCGATACAAATAATAACTATAATTATTTTTTAATAAAATATAATTATATTGATAAAATATAAAATAAAAATAATTTAAATTTAAAATTAAATAAATATTATCTTATAATTTAAAGTGTAAAGTTTAATTAATATGCACTAAAAATTTTTTCTTAAAAAATTTTTTTTTCCTAAAATAAAATTTTTTATTTAAAGCATCAAAGTGATTGTATTTTCTTAGTAAGTAATTATACCTTAAAACATGAATTCGACGATTCTATTCGACTGTCACGTTAGAGTCCAAGCCTTTTCTCTCCGTAAGAAAGATCAGAAGTGCTCTAAAAGGTCCTGAAAGAATGTTACAAAAGACAGTAAAACAGGGACAACAACCAAAACAATTTGAGCAAATAATCTTAGACAGAGGCCAGGAAAATTAGCTTATACCCATATGATATTTATGATTTACGAATGAATCTTTGCCTCAACTACTACCAGTAACATCATGGCAGACTAGTAAAAGATCTGGAAACTTTACCTCCAAAGCTGATCACAGTAGAGTAAGAAAAGGGGCAGTTCATCCCACAACAAGGTCAGTAGTTAAGAGGTAGTCAAATGACCTGGTCAAATCCCCAAAACCACCCATACTTCTACAAATATTTTTCTCTGATACAGGAGGACAATTCTGTCAACCAACACCATGGGGTTTAACTGTCAACACTGAATGCTTTACCCTAATCAATTCCTATAAATATCCTGACATCTGCCTCTCTTCTCATTGCAACCTTTTAAAGGCCTGAATTATACTTCAATCTTCTCCACCCCAATAGCCCATTTTCTGTTTCCAAGCCAATGGAACCAGTGAAGCATCAAAACCAACAGACTCAGCACCAACTCAGCATCAATCTCCAATATTCTGTCAAGCTAGTCACCAAGTTTATAGCCTCCACGTTGTTCTTTTCTCTCATATTTTCTTGTTCTTCTCTACTTCCTTTCTTGTTTAATTATGAGCAGTTCTTTAGCAGCAACACTGTCAAGAACTACATGTTCCTCCTTTGCAATGGGATTCTAGTTCTCATAGTCAAGAATTCTGGCCTCTTCAGCAATTCCCCTGAAGGGTCCAGCTTTAACGGTGATGTCAAGGAAAAGGATGGGAAAAATCCAAAGAAAGTCGGCCGACCATCATCGGAGATGGAAGAAACAGTAGTTGTAGAAGAGAAAGTTATGAGGGAAGTCGAGGAAATGCAAAAACTGGAAGAAAATTCTTTGATTAATGTAGAAGAAGAAGAGGATCGTGATTCCTTAGTTGTACAAGGTGAAGTGGCTGGACAAGGAAATGGGGTTACTGATCCTGATGAAGATAGAGAAGAAGCACTTGAATTGCCTAGTGCTGAAGAGCTTAATAAGAAATGTGAGAATTTTATAAGACAGATGTATGAACAAATCAAGCTTGAAGCTCAACAACTTGTTGTTGTTCATTATTAAAGAAAAATGGTTGAAAGAAACATGTTAAGACATACTAGTTGAGATGTATATGACTTTTGTGTTTGATCTTTTCCTTAATTTTGGTCCTTCTGACTTGGATTCTGTTCAGAATTCGCCTGCAATGGTTTCTGATTGCAAAACGACAGCTTAATTAACTGATCCTCTATTGATGAAGCAGATCACATCACAGAAATTTAGTTTCTAATCTTAGCTGGCAGATAAAAAGTATGGAGAGATCTCATTAATTTATTTGATATGGTTATCTTTAATTACCAACCGACTTTTATAAATTTGAAAGCGAAGCACATTTTTTTTATTTTTTTTGAACTACAAAAACAAATTCATCATCAATATGTCAGTCATTGAATCTATACACTGAAACTGAAGTAGCAACTGTTTGTCTCCGTTCAACCATTTTCAAGGGACAGACTCACAACCGGAGTACTGTTGAATCTAACGAACTTTTCTTGCTCTCGATCATGGTATTAACAAGTTGTAAATCTACAATCATACTTCAATATAAATTTAATTTATTCAAGGACGGATGATTGTATAAAAATTCAAACTAAAATATTTATAAAAAAATTATACTAAATTATTACTAAACTACAATCTAAAATAATGAAAGCTAAACACATTCAAACTCTAAACGATCTTCGGCACATATATTTGTAGGCTCCACCTAAATCACTGTCGTGCTAGATGTGGGGCCATGCGCGCCATTGTTGTCTTCCAAATACTGTCGACTACAAATTTAAGCAACACAAAAAGGACATAAGATGCCACTATTATGAATGGTCGAAAAAAAAAAAAGACATAAGATGCCAATAGAAAGGCAAATTAGAGATAATATATCCCATGAAGATTGCTGAATCCACTGTGTTAGTCCTTTGTCTATTTTAAAGTGGTAAATACTATATAAAATTAAAGTAACATGAACTCTTTAATAATTAAATTTAAAATAATAAAAAAAAACAAATTATTTAATATAATTAAATAAATTGTATGCCTACATTTATTTTCTTAACTTGCCTGGTAATATTTTTTTTTCCTAGCCTGGCCTGGAAAGAAGCTGCCATGCAATTCCGCACTTTACTTCAGGTCTTTGCATTGAATCATTGATCAATGACCAGATGTCAAAAAAAATTAATCAATGACCTAGTCTACTCGTTCACACGCCAAAAGTTCTATAAAGATTCAATCTTTTCACTTTCTTTTAAGTAGACTTTGGAAAGTCTGATAGCCTCATTCGCGAGGACTAGTATTGCCAGTTGGGTCTTTTAGCCCAGTGCTGTCTGGTAAGAATTTTTGCTTTTCGATTCCACGCGGAGCATTCAGGATTCCATCTTTGGAAGGGTGTGGGGGTGACTTTTCCAAGCTTAGTAGACAACATCCAATGCAAATCTTGGGATTTCATGATTTGCCCAATGGATCCTCAAATTTAATGTCACGCCCAAGTATGCTATATATGTTGGCAATTTTCAATCACACCTCGCGTACAAATTATGCACTGTTGAAAATGAAAGTCCCACGTCGGATGAGCATAAAAAGATTGAATGTAATATAAGTTGTGAGTGAATTAGTTAAAGTAATATAAATTATTTTAACAAGCTAAATAAAATAAATTTATTTCAACACTTTTCTCTCCGTAATTGCTCGTGCGATCTATCTGTAATAGTCTTCTCCTCAATAACCCATGCCTGAAAAAACCACATGCACAATGTCTCTATAATCTGATGTACCATATAACCAAATTATTAGCTACAAAGGGACAATCTCCAACCAGACTAAGATATCCTCATATCGTGGCTTCACTTTAGAGAGAATATTTAAGCGCACAGTGGAATGCCCAACATTCTGGGATCTCGCCCTTGCATATGGAACAAGATTGACACACAAACCCCCACCGCTAGATAACATCAGCAAAGCTATATTTCTACTGTTTCAGCACTATAGTTGCTCCATGATAGGGTTATATCTCCATATTTGGGCCGGAAAAAAAAAAAAAAAAAAAAAAGAGAAAGGAAAACATAAGTGGTAGACATGAAATTTAATGGGATTTGACTAGCCCCCCAATCTTTGCAACCCCACAACGAGATTTCGCCAACTCCGGTTAACGACACACGGACAGGATCAGTATGGATTCAATCAAATAGTTGATTGAGCTGCCCCTTAAACAGCATCTAATCAATCTGAGGGCTTAATAGAAAGATGGCACATTTTTTTGGTACCAAAGGATATCCCTTGTCGTTTCCCCCTTCAAGGCTTTATATCGTTGGCTATTATCTACAATGGGAAAAGTTTGGGGCGGATACCGCAAACTGATGAATCGAAAATAATTTTTTTAGGGTTTAGAAATTTATAGTACAAAATTTAAGATTTAAGTTATAGAGTTTAGAGTAATACTCATATAAATTTAAATTTAAATTTTTTTAAATAATGATAATAATAATAAAATATTAATTAGAGTGTGACTTTCTTTTTCTATATACTTAGTCGTGCCTATATATAATATTGGTCATGAAACTGCCATCTTACATCTTCAACATCTTTGCGAACTAGTAATAGCATGGTATCCGTTGAGAAGCTTCTGTTTTCATCTTTGGCAGAGACTAGAAATGAGTCTAAACATTGTGCAGATTGGAATCAGGACTTAACAAGTTAAAAAAAAGACCCATTGCCCAGTTGGGGACTGGGGAGTTGATCTGATGAGGATTGGCTGGATTTTGTTTTTTAACTATTATATTTCTTGTTAAATGTTTGATTAGACTTTAGATGTTTGGTTCATCAATATTTTAATGCTCATGTAAAAAAAAAAAAGAAAATACTTTTTAGCTATCAGTTAGATAATTTTCGTAATTTTTCAACTAATGAATAAATTTGTTACTTTTTTCGTTATTATTGTTGTAATTTCAATATTATGTCGTATAATTTTATCTAACACATCCAATATTATTATTAAAAATCATATATTTTGAATTATCTGGCGTATATTTTATCTGACTTAACAGCTACTTAACAGCTATCTAATATGACAGCTACCTAGGGTCAAAAAAACAATTAATTAAGGATAATTGCGAATTATTGAGTTCTCCCAGGCTGCCATGCACCATTCAATCGTTCAAACTTCAAACAGAATAGGGCTTTGAGCCCACAGAACTTTCACTCTGGAAGTAATCAAACAACTGTACAACATTAGCGCTCAAGCCCGCTACCATTTCCAACAGAATAGCTTTGGAAACAAAACTAGACACAAAATGCTACTGAATGATGTCAATTACAAGGGACCGCATCATCGATGAAGTTTGAAGGTTACCAGAGCATTCAACTTAACTTATTGCCTTCCAGTCCCGGAGATTTGAAGAAAACTGGAATTTATTTTGACCAACTTCGGAAATGCTAGAGCGCCAAGCATGTTGGCAGGTCACTTTATCAAGGCGGCATGGCAGGCTCGCAAAACTGTCTGCGGAAATTTGCATCCTCCCTACTCAATAAGCTATCGGCTATGAGAGGGTCAAGTTTCGTTAGCTAACGGAAATTCTACAAGCACAATAAAGGATGATGTTTCTGCTTCCCGAAGATACTGTACATTTCCATTCATAATCTTCACGAGCTTCTGGCTGATGTACAGGCCAAGGCCCTCCCTTGAAACACCCTGACAGTGCTGAAACATCTCTTTGATTAGGGCCTCCGGAAGCCCAGGAGCTGGATGAGTGATTCTGCCACATTAAACCCAATAATCAGATAAATACTCGGGGTTTACTCTCCAAGAAACAAAAGAGTAACATTCGGGTCTACATTTTTACTCATTAGTGCTATGCAAACATGTTTGTTTATCACGCTGCTCCAATTTCGCTGAATCCAAGGCAGGGATTTAGAAGCTCAATCCGGAGGGCTGCTCATGGTGACTAGTTAGTGATCAAGAGATTGAAGGCACTTTATTAGTCCTATCTAAAGTCTCAATATGCTCTAATGCAGCAGATGAGAGAGACTATTTACGAGGTCCTTTGATGTAGGGAACAAGAACATAGAGTTGAAAAAGGATGCAAGAAACTAATGACATTGATAGCAGATGTGAGAAAACTATAAAGACAACCTTCATGTACCCATTTCATTTGGAGTGCCTGATCATGACTATGATGTGCATCAAGTGGTCTTTTGTCACTCTTTTCATGGAAAATACTGAAAAAGTTAAACAACAATTCAGGAAAAAAGATTCCATAGAACTACAGTTCTCAGAGGGAACATCTTGATATTTTTATCAGATGATGAATGTCCCAGCAAGTATAATTGCTAGCCCATATGATGCTGTAAGCCGTTGGAAAAGGGAGTAACAGTAAAAGAAATAAAAGAAATAAAATTCCTATTAGACCGCTAAGAAATAGGAGCATCCTACAACAAATCCCGACCATCTATGAGAACAGCTTTCACCCAAACCAATTGTTAATTATGTACTTTGACAAATTTGCTCAGAAAAACAAAGCTGTTCGAAAAAAGATGGAAAAGATAACAAAGATTTCAAACAAACCTGTATCCTAACCTTTTTCACCAAGATCTCTAAGTTAGCTGCCTGGAGAATTTCAAATGCATTATGCCATTATGATTTCTAAGGTTTAGCTCACAGTTCAAGGATCCTTTGTTTAAAAAAGAAATATAATCGCATCCAACCATTCCTTCTGGTCTACTTCAAATCTGATAATGGTAGGGAATGGAGAAACTATGAAATTACAAAAAGAAATTAAGAGATATTTACCGAAATTCAAGATGAACCATGTGTATCTTTGCACCAAGACGTTTCCTTTTGGGGATTACCCTGAACAAGATTGATAATCCCTCGAATGCAGGGGTAAAGAGAAGTGCATTCACTAAAAAATCAGCGAGGACTTGTTGAAGCCTCAAGTTATCTCCATACAAGTGCATGTTTGATATTTCTGCTGGAAAATCACAGATGATCTGCACCTGTCGGTCCTGGCTTAGTGTCATAGCTTGGTTGATGATGACTTTTAGAGTTTCCTCAAGGTCAAATTTGCAAGACCTCAATTCCATATAGCTGTGAATGCGCATCATGAGTATCAGAAGCTGTTCTAAAAGTTTTTGACATGGGGATTGATCCTTTACAATGAAAGGACCTGGGGCAAAATGATAAATATCTCAATGGAATTTACATCTATTTCTTAGTTCCAATAATCCCAAAAAAAAAAAAAAAGAAGTTTCAGCCTTAGAGAACGTACCATTCCTCAATACTTGTGATATTGGTGTCATTGACTATATTCATCAACTGTTCCCGACATAGTATGCTTTTCTTAAGAAGCTGGTTCTGTTCTTCACTTAAATCTGATGAACCCATTAGATTATGCATAAATACAATTCCATTTAGGGGCATCCTTACTTCGTGGCGTATATACTCCAGTTTATTGCGGCTATTGGCTGCAGACTGTTCTGATATTCTTTGGACCTGCAGAGCATATTGAAGTTCTGGACTAGTAACATGCAAAAAGAACAAAGCTCCGGTGATCCTTCCAGCTGCATCAGTTCTTTCAGTTGCAGAAAGTAAAGCTTCGACATATTTACCTTGCTGATCGAAGAATCCAAACAACAATTTGTCTGCACCCTGACCTGCAATTACCCCATTTAGTAATATCATGAGTTTGGTTAACATATCAGGATCTTTGACCCGGGAACCAAAACTGTTCACAGTGAAAACCTCCCCAATAAGCATCTTGTCAATGGCTTCTTCCCTCTTCAAACCAGACAATTTTTGCATAGCACTGTTCCATTCTGAGCATCGGCCATGCTCATCAGTAATAAATATTGGAGGAATAAGTGGAGATGGGTTTCGCACAATCCCAACATAATCACCATGGATTCGCATATATTTGTCTGTCACCATCTTTTGCATCGTGAGATCTTGCCCAACCAAGCATATGCCTACCACATTGCCCTTTGTGTCTCTACTGCAACATGCATTAACTACCAAAAATACAGGGCCGCTGTTTTCCCGGGGACCAAAAGTTCTAAGTTTGATTTCAACGCTCTTCTCTTCCACTCCTGCAAATTTGAGATTACTAAAACAAATCGGCAAATCTGGGCAGACTAAAATGTATTGCTTGCAAGATCTAGGTGTTCCATTTTTCTTTTTCCCCATTTTATTGTTTGTGAGGGGCAGAGAATTGGGGTGCACAAGGACAGGTGGATTCACCAGAATGTTTGTCTAGAAGGCATGAAACTTTAGAAGTCATAGACAATTTAGGGAATTCTGTGTATGTCTGCCTTCTTTTAGATAAAATGGAAATGCTTTCAACAACTAATTACAGCAGTAGCTACGAGCCAAAAATAAACTAGTGAACTGCTCTCCAACAGAAACTAAAGAAAAAACTTAAAACACTGAGCACATAAGTGTAATTTAGCCATATAAAACAGGAAAATCCCCCAGAGAGTTACCCATGCTACCAATGATTCATAAGTGAGAGATAATTTTGTGTTACCTTGCAAAGCCAAGGATAGCATGTTCTTAATTGTGTCAACTGTATCACACTCCAAGAGATCAACTAAGGGTTTAGCCATATAGAACATGAAAATCCCCTGGAAAGGTATTCATGCTACCAATGGTACATAAGTGAGAGAATTTTGTGTTACCTTGCAAAGCCAAGGATAGCATGTTCTTAATTGTGTCAACGGTATCACACTCCGAGAGATCAACTAAGGGTACCCCAATAGCTTTCTCAACAGGAAGACCTGTCAGTTCAGCTGCTTTGGAATTCCAACCATTTATATTACCCGAGGCATCAACAGCCAAGATGGGAACACCAGCTGTCTCAATTAGGCGCACCATTTCATTCGTAATTATATGCAGTTCATCAACTTTTTGAATTCTGTCATCAGCCAGAGGAACATTCACAACCAACTTGTTGTCATCTACATTCTCATCCTGCAAGGACCCTTTCAATATCAACTGCAAGGAATGGATGGCATCCATGTCAACATCTTCCCATGGTAAGCTCCGCCACTTAACCACCTCTAGAAAAGCCTTGAATGACGATCGAGGGTGCATCATTTTCCCGTCATCCTTGTTATGAGGATCATGCTTTGCACCACCCCACTTGATCTCTTTAGCAGTGTGTGATCTAAACCAAAAAAGAAAATCCTTGGCAGTAATCTTAACGGCAGCCATCCCGCAAACCGCGTCACCAAGATCTGAAGCACCAGGATAGCCGGCTTCCATAAGACTATCAGTGCTTAAGCCTGTTGTTCCACTGTGACACTCAAGAAGCCATTCTGCTATATCACTAATTTGTGCTTCTGTTGGGGTAATTCCAAGCAACCAAGTTTTCTTTCTGTAATAAAGTGCAGCTCCATCACACTTAACAAGATCCATAACGTTAGGTGATTGAGTGACAATTGCCACAGGAGCATCTCTAAGGAGCATGTCACAAAGCACAGTTTGAGTTTGCAAGATATGCTTCTCCCTCATTTGAGTGGCTAACTCCACTTCCTTGTTGATTTGTACACCAAAAACTTGAATCAAGAACTCACATGCATACCTTAAAGGAAAGGGAACAAACCGAGGGCTTGTATGATGGCAAACCACCAAGCCCCACAATTTTCTTCCATTCTGCTGGCCACTGTCCATCTCAGCATCATCCTCATTGATAGTGACAGACATCACAAGAGATGCAATTGAGCCCATATTCGCCATGTACTGGGCATGACACCCATGAGGAGCTCTCAGTGTTGATCCGCAAAGGCTTAATGGCTGAGCCAATCTCCTGTCTTGAACTACTTTAACTGGTGGGGCAAGACAATCACATATCATCCGAACCTTGTTCTTCATGAAAAGGAATCTTGATGCTTGAGGTATATCAGTAGCTGGGAAATGCAACCCAAGATAAGGTTCCAAGTCAGTTCTGCAGCTCTCTGCAACCACTTCCCCATGCTCATCATCATGAAATCGGTACACCATTACACGATCATATCCTGTCAAATCCCTAACTTCCTTCACTAAAACTTCACACAACAGAGACATATTTCTGCTGGGCAAGGATTGCAATCTTGAAATGGCTTTGGCAGCAAGTTTATATGATTTCAGTGCCCCTGCAGCTGTCACCGGAACATCAGCTGGATTAACTGGCTCTAAATCTAAAACCAACCCTACATCAATTCTGTGCAAAATTGCATAAAAGGGCTTGCCCGAGGTTTTACAATGAATTAATATGGGATTCAGAAGATTAACTTCCTCAAAGTTGGCTGCTTTCTGCAAGGCAGCGGCACCTGAAGGCCGGAAAAGTGTCCGCATATCAATTCCAAAAGTCAGAGCTTCTTGCTGCTCAATGCTTGGAACGGCATGTGATGCCAGATCCAACATTTCTGGTGCATTCTCGCTATAGGCAAGAACCCTGAAATTCTGCTTGTCCACAGCAACCATACAGCCAAATGGTTGAATCAGTTTCCCTCTCTGCATCTTTTGGAGGTAAGCTGAAACAGTTGGGGAAGGAACATTGCTAGTTGAACTTGAAACATTGACGTCAACCGAAGTGGAGTAATCAAACTGCTGTTCAGATTCTTCAAAGTCTTCATGTAACTTGGCATCAATTGGGGTCTGTACAATTGCACGAACGTGTTGCTTTGATCGAGCAGAACTGCTCCTTGCACTATTAGTCTTGCTTGTTGATTTCGAAGACATCTCTTAACCTTAACCACCCCCTCCCCCCACCCTCTTCAAAACTCTTCCTTTTTTTTGCTACCTTCTTTCAACCAAACCAAGCAACGTAAACGAAATAGGGCAAAACTACCAAACCAGAGTCTTAATTTCCTCCATCTTCAATTCCAAAAATCTGCGTTCAAAGATCAAGAAATCTCCAGAATTTGTCCACTCTTTGTTGCCTGGAATCTACTGGACCCAGGAAACATCACTGATGTCAAAAAGGAAAGAAACCCACCAGCAATTTAATAGCTAAAAAGCGGTCTCTTTTTTCCATTGTTAATCCCCAGAGAAAGAAATTATGGAATTCACACTCTCTCATGAGTTTATTCTCAACTACAAAGCCACCAAGACACAACATCAACTAGATTCTTGTAGAACTCTCCTCAAGTTAGTATTGGTTCCTCTTGTTGCCACCTCAAAAAAAAAAAAAAAAAAAACACCTCCAGAATATTTAAGAAAAACCACCCAGATAAACATCCATCTCCTGAACTGCCTCAGTAAAAAACTACAAAATCCTCTGTTGCCCACTCTACAAAAGTATCTGCACTGCAGCCCACATCCAACTTGGCAAATAATCCAAACACTCTTATCTCACACACCCCAAAATTAGCATTCATTCATCTGCACAAAACAAACTCAAAGCATCAAAACAGGACAGCACACAAAGTTCCAAGATTTAATCAAAACAATTATTATATTATATGAATATAACACACAGACATACAGAGAGAGAATGAATTGTGAGACTGACCCATCAAAATCTGCAGCCCGTGCAGGCAAGATTCAGCAACACGCCACTCACGGACTCACCCCAAATCAAGAGGCAGTGAAGCAGAAGGCTGCTGGCTTCCGAGAAAATATAATTAAATAATATTATATATATGGATATTTCGTCATTTTCCTATTCAGGATTTTTTTTTTCTTCTTCTGTTATCCAGAAAGTCTCGTTAATCTCTTAACTAATCTAATTCGAGTACTGTCGGATCTATATTGAGACTCTCCTGTCTGCTTTAAGAAATTAAAAAATAAATAAATAAATAAAATTACATATATTTCGTTTTGACAAGGTTAATTTAGGTGGGTTTTGGTTGATTCGACTAATTATTATGAGTTCGTTGGTTATCTTATCCATCTTTGTTTTGTTATGTTTTGTTGTTAGCTGTTCTGTTTAGGCTTATTACATATGTTGTTAGATTGTCTTGCAATGAAAAAGTGTGGTTTAAAAAACATAAAGACGATTTACAAAAAGATTTAATGTACGAAATTCGAATTTAAAGAATACTACTTATTGTGTGAAGTGTTTTTATTTATAATTTTATAATACAAATGAAAATTTTTTATTATTAAATTTTTTTAATTATTATTCATACATCTCGGTGGTGCAATTATTATGGAATCATATTTAAAAGATTCCCCGAAATTACTCATCTTTGGATTTGCCTCGCATGCCTAATAAATTTCTCGACATGCCACTTTAAGTTCTATAATTGTATTTACTATGTAGGCTATTTAGCATGATAATTACGTTTCGTACATCGGAATGTGAAGGGGGCACGTAATAATTTGATTACATAAATATCGTATTTGCACAATATTATATAGATTTATTTGAGAAAAAGAAAAAAAATTCGATAAATCCATAACACAAAGTTGTTTGCAGATATTTTAACATATGAAAAAATTTTATGATAATATAACAGTGAAAATACAGTAAATATAGAATAATTTATACTATTAAATTATAAAAATTATATTAAATTTAATAAAAAAAAATAAATTATTAAATATTATTAATTTTTTACTTATTTTACAAATCTTGTTGCAAAAGCAACATTAATGTTACATTTCACTCATTATGTGCCTTCAGTTAAAAAGAAAGTTTGGAGTGGTGCGATTAGTAATATGTTACGACTTTAGGGAAAAATTTTGGATCTTAGACTTATTAAAATATATTAATAGAGTTAAATTTACGTTTTATTGTTTAATATTATTCATTTTACACTTTTTTTGGGCGCATGGTAACAAAACGCTATTCATGAATAAATTAAGTTAAAAAATAATATTTTATATAATATATTATAGTATGTGTTATTTTTTTATTAATAAAATTATCATATCATTAATCATATATATCGCCTTCGTTATTGGACCCAAAAATTGTCCGACCTTGGACACAGGATGTTAGCCACGTGTCAGGTAGATACGTGTCACCATCGAGACCGAACATAACAATACGTACACGTCACGCCGAGTGCAAGAGAAACGTTCTGGTGCCGAGACATTTGGCAGTACTCACCACCGGATGTTACCCGGCAACAGCAGTCTTATGAGCAAAACCAAACACCCCATAAACAAAAGCAAAAGTATTCACAACATTAAAAAAAAATTCACAGCACTCTCCAAAGTTCAAAACTTTGTGAAGTGACAGTGGAACAAGGAAATTTTTTGTGCATATTTCTTTGTACAATTGAAATTAGTGAGATCATATTTAATTTTTTTTCATAAATTTTTTTATCAAATAAAAAAAATTTATTGTATGTATATTGATTATCGAATTTATAAGTTGAAGTCGGAATGATATCCCGTTTTATGTGTCTCATTCAACCTAACGTATAGAAAATGATACACTACTTAAATACTGTTAAATTTAAGTGTGATTCTCTCAAACTAATTATAATAATTATTGAATCTAAAATTAATAACGTGCAGTTCACTGTTGATTAAAAGTACTGCCACTGAAACTTAAATTTAAATTACAAATAAAAGAAATATATCCAATTAATATTAGGCTACTACTTTTAATAATATTTTTCATAGACTTTTGGGATGTGGCTGCTGCAGGCAGAAGATAAACTTTGTCCCACAAAGTAATAATATCATAATTGTTGACCAAATGTTTGGTCTTCATCTCTTGCATCACGAGTCACGGCATTATGAATGTGCAAAATGGCGGTTAGGCCCGAGTCTAGAATAAATAAATTCACGTCCGTATAATATTTTTTTTTCGTTAACATAATCAAGAAATTATGCGACTAGTTGGTGTTTGATTTTGGCAAGCCGATTTTCTCCCTCCAATCGCTTGATGATTCAAGGCACCCATTTCACAATTTCAACTCATCTATTTGTATTTTAACGCTCGTATTTCGTCATATAGTTCTGTATTTCAAAGCTAGATTTTGACGTTTCATCGAGTTTATTTAAAATCATTTCGAGTCTAGTTTGGCTAATGGGTGGAACAATGATAATATGCCAAAAGCAATAACGTTTTACCTATCAAAAACTACTTTGATGGGAATCTTTAACAGAAAATCACACTTCACAGGTTCCAATCACACTCTGTAGAAAACTGGATAGGATCATGAGCCAGGGTGTAATCATCCATTGAGAAATTGCCACCGCCAAGAACAAAGTCATCATTAGGGGCACCACCAAAATCTGGCTGATGAGAATTATTCATGAGGATTCCCAGTAACTGATCTCTTTGTTCCTTCATCTCCAAGACTTGAACTTTCGTGGACTCAACCTGTGATTTTAGCTCTTGAGCCATCTTTTGCAAGTGGAAAATAGCACCTGCGCTGCCATACACAGGGTCTCTGAGCCTTGCTGTTGCTTCATAGACCATAGCTTTGACAGCATCTTCCCTTTCCGATTCTTCCACCATCTGACACCATTGCAACACAGCAAGATAAATTTTAATGAAGCAAATTATGAAGAAAGTGCCCTTGGGAGGCTTTGCAGAGAGAGATGAGAATTTAGATGGTAACAACTTGCAACAGCAGCCAGCAAAAAAACGTATAAAGTTCCACCTGAATCATTTTAATAACATTGCTAGCGCCAAAAACCTTGTGAACACCAGCAAATTTCTCAATTTCATTACTTGGGAAATAAGGCGCAAGCACACAATTATTGTCACATCTCCTACGTAGAAGCCTGCAAGCAGCACAAGGTTGCTGAGTCCTGCCTCTTGCCAGTGCTTGGCAATCCATGTTTCTATATTGGGATTTTGTTTCTGAGGAAACTTTGACGAGAAATGGTGTATATAAGAGGAGAAGCCGAGCTTGCTGACAAGTTGACAACTATAGCTTTTCTGCGGGGGTGCCAAAATT
Organism: Carallia pectinifolia; assembly: GCA_037832335.1. Classification (NCBI taxonomy): domain Eukaryota; kingdom Viridiplantae; phylum Streptophyta; class Magnoliopsida; order Malpighiales; family Rhizophoraceae; genus Carallia; species Carallia pectinifolia. The sequence goes on along the minus strand of CM075447.1, from coordinate 17,531,948 downwards.
TCCGTGGTCTATGCGCAAGAAAGCGAAGGATGGGCTGCTTTCAGAAACAGGTTTAAGGTGATAAAAAATGTTGAATATTTTGATACCTTAACTGTTGGGACTTGAGGACATTGGACCTAACAAGTAGCAAACAAGTTGGGGTTTTCCCAAAAAGACTTTAGTTGAGGTAGAGTTAGTCGCTGTCCCTGGTAAGAAATGAGCTACCAAATGCCATCCAACTTCTCACTTGTTGCCATCTGTCATCTGACGGGATTTGAATAGGAAATGCTGGATTTTCTTGTTAAAGTTCAAGATTAACTGCCAATTATCCTTAGCATCTTCCTAAAGTTTCTGTCAAAGCATCATTCTGGTGTAGAAAATATAAAACCAAACTTTGAATTTGAAGATTTCATGACACATATGCACGTTTTTTCAATGCTTTGATATTATCCATTTTTAAATGATGCTTTGCATTGACTCGGTGCTACCGTAGAGCTGCTAGGCTTGCAGTCCCCACAACCAAGGATCAAACCCTTGCACCAGGAATTTTCCTTCTTGCTGATACTCCATATAACTCATCATCTTTAGTAAGAGAAGAAAATGAATAACACAACGTAAAAGGTATTACATAATTGTAATTAACAGGCAAGTTTTTGTCTATCAGATTAAGTTCATCTACACCTCTATCTTCATAGCCGATCAGAAAGCACCACAACCAGCAAGAGGAATGAAAGGATAGAAAATTAGAACTCTGAGTCCAAGGTTTCAGCAGTCTCCTTTTCTGATGACTATCAAATGAACAAGGCTGGACACTTGAACCAACCCAAAACTCCAGAAATACAAGTGATCTGCTAATGCCTGATCCCAAAATCGGAAAGGCTTCAAAACTAAACCACACATCAAATAAATTGTGCAGCAAACATAAAGAAAAGAACTACTTGCCGAGTGTAAATTATGGGTAAGTGTAATCAGAACACTTGGACAATACAAACGAATTTCTCTTTTGTTCTAGATCCATTTAAGTAGGAACTAGAACACAAGGATTTGTCAAAAGACCGACATCTTTCTGCCTAATTAGCTCAGAAATAAGAATTAGGAGCATCTACGTGAATTATTGCAAAAGAGAACAGACAAAACTAATGGTAAGTAATTTTGGTTTCATTAAAGCATTGCAAAGAAACAACATGATAATACAAATGTCAAGCATTTTTTCAAGCTTTCTGTAACTTGCTTGACGAAATGGGAAAGCTATTTAGACATCCTGGTTACAAAAGTAGGACAAGTAAAAACTAAAAAGACTCAGTCTTTCATGTTGTAGAACCCACAACTGGGAAGCGATACATCTCAGCAAACTTCAAGCACAAATGACGGTCCCTGTCATCTCCCCAGCCTCCCCAGCCCTTGAACCCAGCTTTATATCCTGGCTGATGCTCATAAACATGAACATCCCACTTTGAATCAATGTTGGCTACCTTATCGTTGTCTTCAACCGGAATTTTTACAACGCCGTTGTCAATGCAAACACTTTTCTCCCCATGACCCTGATGCAAACCACATTTCCCAAAATGAACAGCGCTTGTCCTTGCCGCCCGTAGTGTGTAAACTGGACTGCCAAATGAGGGATAAACTGTTGTCCACATAGTTATATCCCAATTGTAGTCGTCAAAGAAACAAAATTCTCTTGCCTTCATATGAATTTTTCTCCAAACAGTCCGATTAAAGGAATAGCCCACATTTCCCATTCTCTCAGCAATTAAACAATCCCAATTTTCTCCTCTTGAATTCACATCAGAAGGTGCCAAATTTGCAGCATAGCAATCTGGGCACTTCAGCGGCTTCAATTTTGTCAATATCTGCAAATTGCGATATGCATTAGGAAAGATGAAATGATCCTCCTCTATGAACAGGATATGACCCAACCGCCCCTTTGTCTCATTCAATCCATCCCACACTGTGTTCATCATCCACCACCAATGATGCTTCAGTGACACTATCCTTGGCAATCGGTGGTTCCCAAACTGATCCGGATTCCCCACGCAATGTTTCTTTGCTGCGTCATCTTTATTACTACAGTCATTTGGGGAAACGCCAGGAAAACTATCGGGAAATACGTGGGGCGAGTAAGGGGCGAATATCTGTTTCACCTGGCAAAATTTGATACTTTCCACAATCTTATTCATTTCTTCAAAGTATCCATCATGGCTAACAATGAGTAAAGTCTCGCTTATACCAACCACTCTTGACAGGCTCTCCACAACTACTTTGAGATATTGAGGCCTATTGTGGACATATAGGACAATGGTTATGTGATCTTTGGCTAAATTAGGGAATAAATCTCTGTTCCTCGGCGGCAACTGGTTAAGCTTCTCCAATCGAATTGACAATTCACTTTGACTAGGGAGACTTAATATTTTCCCAATTTTGGAATAGTTATAACCAGGACTCCAATCTTCATTCCAATAAGCGGACTTTGACACCGAATTCGCCTTCAATAGAACAATCAGCAGCAAAACACCTACTAGTGTAACAACAACAATAGAAAGGAATCGGCGAAAAGCCCCGGCTTTCAAGCGGGGTTTCTTGCCATTTGCAGCCATAACAAAAAAAAAAAGGCGGCATCAAGTAACTTTTGTTTCACTTCCAGTCTTCCGCGCATAATACAAACAACAGAACTTGAAAGCGGAAAGATCAAAACTTGATACGGAAAAAAGAGCAAGAAGATGCATAAGCAAAAGGGTGAGTGTCAAAAACCTCCAAAACTGTCTGCGAAACTGAGATTGAAGCATCCACAGTTCCTTATTCTCCAGACCCACCTTGCAAAATCCGAGCTTTCTTCCGTGAGCGATCAAATCGGTGCAAAAGAAGAGGGTTTAGCCTCCCAAACGGGCAGAACCCATTGAAAAAAAAAAACCCCCACAAAAAAACACAACCGATAGAAAAAGAGACAGACCCACAAGGGATTATGGGATGTGTGGTCCGCAAATTAAATAATCTGTGCACCAGATGGCTTTCAAATCAGTTTCAATTAAGCATCTTAGATGAAAGTGCCAGATTGCATCGTTGACCAAGAGAAGAGAACAGAACACAAAGACCCGCCGGGCACGCTCGAGGTGCTTTCTGAGGAAGACTTCTTCACTTTTGTTGGCTTAAATAGATGGAAAATTTATGACGTTTCTGGACTTCAACTAGTTGGCAGTTGAGGACTTCATAGGCTGCAATCTAAGGAATGGAAACGGGAACTACAAGGCAAGTTTCTTTATTATTTTTAAGGACAAGATGGTCAAAACACAAAAAGATTTAAGGGAATCTATAAACGCGCATATTTCTTTGTGCAGATTTTTTTTTTTTTTCGTGTAAGGCCGTTCAAGTCTAATAATATTTAAATTTTAAATTAGTATTATGAGACAGAATAAATACGTACATACATTAGTGAAGCACTTGTTGCCCAACAAAAGAAGAAAATCCCATTTCTAGGTTCCGTTTCATAATTAATGCCGGCAAAATAGCGCGACTCCTGTGAGCTGTGATTTTTGGTATTGGTTAATTATTGTTTTTAAGGCTGTTAGTCCTTTTATCCTTGGTTAATTATTGTTTTTCAGGTTGTTAATTATCACTAGTCTCTTTTCTTTCTCTTTTTTTTTTTTTTCCTGGTTTGCTTCCCTTTCATTTTCATTTTACACCAAATCAGCAAATATCAAAGAAAATATGAAAAATCTCCACACGCATTCAAGGATATCTGCATTTTATATCAACTGTTTTTTATTTTTTTATTTTTTTGGTTTTATTCTTCTTCTTTTTAACAAAATCATCAAGACAATTTGTCAAGTGTTGAGAAAATCGTTTATATTTTTACTTAACACAAAACGATAAATAGGTATCGATGAGCTCATCAATAACAAAATATTTTCTTTTGGTTTTCCATCAAACCAAGTAATTAACAGCAGAATCATAAAACCAAACCATCATAATAAATGACGCAAATCCACAATTTGCTTTGCAAGAAACTGAAAATTTGTGTATACTTTTTTCATGAAAGCTGTTTTTCCTCCATATATTATTAACACAGCGGTCTGTTGGCTGATGATAATACAGAACCACGTGTGTGACTTTGAGGGACAGAGATGGGCCACTTAGGCATGGCATGTCAATCTTATGTTTGTTTGGATAAGGTTTAGTATCCAGAGCTGTCAAATATCATTGGCAACTCGTTATCCTAATGTCGTGCATATATACATTTGGGCAGTCGAGGAATTGGCCCGGAAAAGCTTGCATGCCTTGTGAAAATGGCAGCCAATTTGGCACTCTCTTCTAGTCTCACTGCCACCCGAATTCCCAGCCTGCCAAAGTCATCATCTTTGTCTCCCCAAGTTCACAATTATAGTTTACCTAAGAAAAGGTTTCATCAGTTTAGACTCCAAGCAAACATCGGTAAGTGGATACTTCTTCTGCTACGTTTTTCTTTCCCCATCTTCTTTTTCACCGGTTGAATTTGCGGTGGAATCTTTGGCCAAATGGGTCTGAGATAACACAGTTAAAGAAGTGATTTTTGGTGGTCTTTAGGGGGCGGAGATGGAGAACTCAAGCCAAAAGGGAAGAAGAAATTTATTACCAAAGACGAGGAACCAGAACAGTGAGCGCTCTAATTTTAATCCTTGTCAGTTTTTACAAGACATCCAATAGGTTTAAGCTATTAGATGAAGTTAATAGAATTAGCATCAGGTATGTTCAATTGGCCTACTCAGATTAGTACGGCTGAAGTTTTGCAGGTATTGGCAAACGGCGGGAGAAAGGGAAGGAGAGAATCCCATGAAGACGCCCCTGCCTTATATCATCATTTTTGGCATGTCAACGCCTTTCGTGATCTTAGCCATTGCTTTTGCCAATGGTTGGATTAAGGTACCCGCCCGATAACTTTTGTTAGGAATTGCAGCACCTAGAGCAGCATTGTTGACAATCTGACATGCTTTGTATGTACTGTGTGTGGTCTGATTCTGTATAATCCAACCGTATGAATCCTTCAGATATAAGCGTGTAGTTGCACACCCAAATGGGATGTTCATCTTGTGATTTCCAAGTAAACCACTTTTCAATGACAAAAAGAACGCCAAGGCTTTTGCTTTAGTCGGTTTGGTTTTACCCGTGAAGTGAAGATCATCTATGTTGAGAACATAGGTTTCGTATTCATTTTTTATGATAACAAAACATTTTAGTGTAGCTAATGTGCTTGTTTAAGCATAGTTAGTGGAAAGATTAAATTAACCAAACACACAAATCGGAAAGGAATAGGGACATGAGCTCAAAGGCGCAAAGGAAACTATGTTCAACATGAACAAGCAAGTTTGTCGCAAAGAATTTTTTTTCACTTATCCTTACCCTGTTCTGCACTCTATATTTCCATGAACTTAACCTTTAACTTATATTGCCACTTGTATGTCAAATAAATCTAACCGATCTAGATATGGACAGTAAAGAATATGGTATGAGGTGTTACATTTCACCTCCTTTTGGGCTTGTACATTACCACTGTCACATATTTCTGGAGGAAACGATGTGTTGAGGCAAGTGCCACAGGCGAGCGATCACTGATTGAGCGACTGCTACCCGAATCATCCCTTCTCTGAATATACAGATGGTTCAGCATTTCATGTCGAGGCCTTGGCAGTGATTCGCGACCATCCGCAGCCAAAGATCGTTCAGATGGCAATGTTGATTGAAGTTGTGGAGGTGCTAGTTGAAGTTGTGGCGGCATATCGGGAGGAGGTTTACTCAGATCCTCTTCTGTCAAAGGTTGGTTATTGTAGCTTGATATGGGGGATGAGGGAGATTCAAACTCAGATAAACGATCTGGAGCTTCTGGAGGATGCTCCTGCACAGCAGATTGTAACAAGAAAGGCAAATTAAGGAACGTCCTGCGCTGATGTAGACATTTTAGAATCCAAAGAGGTAAGAGTCAGGTCAATCTTCAACAGATAGCTAATTGGAAGAATAGCAGCAACATATTAATAGCAACATTGACAGGCATTCAAATGGGTCATCAACAAATTTGATAAAAAGATGCATTAAACGAACTACTAAAGGGCGTTCTTTTAGCGTTACATCAAGGTTCGCTCTCATTAAGAGGATGATTAATAGATGTTAATAAAATTATCTGCAGTTTCTCATTTCCACCCCACTTAACAAAGCCATATGATGTTTTGTGTTTCATAAACGCCCAGTTCATTTTGGGATATTTGCACGTCATAACCGCAGATTAAGATGAATTTCATTTCCATGCTTACATATGTTTAAATACAAGTCAAGACAATGACTTTGATAGTGTGCAAAACGATTTCAATGTTTAAATGGCTCCAACATTTAACCAAGCAAAATGCTATTGGCCAAGATTACCAACCTTTGCTTGCCAGACAAATCAACTAGACAGATGAAGCATATGGCACTTTTATCTTTATATCCACCCCATATACCTGTTTTTAGCATCAGACGCTGGGCAACTTTTTCTTGCAAAGAAAATAGTTGTGAGAAAATGCTTCAATCATCTCTTCATTATTTCACATATATTCCTTTTTCATTTTTAACTAATCAAATTTATTACTGCAAATCAAAGCTAAAATCTAGCCCGAAAACATTGAAACGTCAAATAAATACATGTTCTAGCTTTAACAGCCCAAAGCACAGCAACAACTTCAGCAGGGAAAAATCTGAGGACAGAAAAAAAAATGAGGTTGCGGGGTTCAGTGATTACCTGCACATCCATAATGTTGTAAGCTGTGCCCGAGTCATCGAATTCCAATGGCAAGTCTGAAGCGTACCTCAGGTGTTCATCGACAATGAAGCGATAGTGATAAACACCCGAAGGCAGCATCTTAATAAGAGCAAAATCTTTGCCTGATCTCTGCAATGGTTCACTGACAGAGAGACACGAACATGTCAGTCATCGTATTAAGAGTTTAATTAGAAGACGAAACAACAATAAAATTCCTTTCACCAATACCTTCTGATCCAGTTATCCCACGAGCCGGTGACAGCCACTTGCCGGCCACCGTGACGCCATACTATCAGCACAGGTATTGGTTTCTCCATGAACACGTCCCTGAAATCTGTTGTGCTATGTGTGGATGCATAGTTCCTGGCATGCACTGCTTCGCCAAGTCTTGAAGAGGGAACCAATGGGACCTGCCGACAGAAATGCAGGTGAATTTCAAATGCGCAAAAAAGTTAAAAACAAAAAAAAAGGGCACGCACATTTAAGTGTTTCCAGTACAAATGTTGTCAAATCCAAAGGTCCCTTGCGGGCAAGTCCCTTTCCGTTTTCCATTTTCCATTTAACAGTGATGCCTTTTATTCCTCAAATCCCAAATTCTCATACATTTGGCAACATATTTCACTTATCTCATGCCTGCCAAAGATGCATTTTTTTCATAGCCTTGCACATGTAACGCCCAATAATCTCTCAAGAAGTAATAGCTTAGAATGTTATAAGACAAACAAAAATGTTCTGTGACATTGCATCTGCTATTAGTCTTCATAAGTTGGAAAGGCGCGAAAGAAAAGGAATTTCTCAGAAAGGAAAAAAAATCTGCGGAAACAGAAACGAATTCAATATTCAATCTCCAAAATCCGGAATTGGGAACACAGCTACCACCACATGCACAAACTCACCCGACAAGAAAAAGAATTAGTATTTGGTGGCAGTTTTATTGTAAAAACTGCACTTTTCTTGAAGCCCTTTATTTCAATTGTATGGGAAAACAAAAACAAAAAGGACAAAGAAGGAACCAGACCTGTGGATTGAACAAGAGAGGAGGCTGCTGGTAGACTCTGGGGCTAAGTGGAGGGGAGTGAAGCATGGCCTCTGGCTCTGCATAAGCGCTGCCCTGCACATGATAGCCAGCATGCGCACCCCAGCCATGTGGTGCAAACTCCACATCTTCCTGCTCAAACCCTTCTGCGTCTTTCACTCCAGAGCTTTCTTCTCCATCATCCTTGCCACTAGCATTGCCCATCACTGGGAAAAAAAATTGAATAAACGTTAAAAAAAGAAAACCCACATAAAATTTCTTAACTTTTATCAAAAACCATTACTTTTTAATCAAACTTAATGAATAAGAAGAAGAAGAAGAAGAAAACAACTGCTGCCCCAGAATAAAAAATCATGACAAAGAAAGAAAAGAGAGCAGACCCAGAAACAAGGGCAGCAAGAAAACAAGACCCAGGAGAGTGAATGAATGGAAAAAACCAAAAGAAATAAACTTTACCCAAAAAAAAAAAAGGGAAAAAACAAAGTTGTGGGATTTGGTGGGTTTCACTTACCCATCACTGTAAATAAATTGAAGAACCAGAAAAAGAAAGGCAGAAGCAAATAATAATAATTAACTCAAGAGAAAGAAGCAACATTATTTGTCTACTGACAGCTTTATTTTATGCAGTTTTTTTTTTTTTTTGATTCATTGATTGGTTGATCAGTTGTTTTTTTTATGGAAAGCGCAATTTGTCCTTTCTCTCTCTTTCTCTTTCTCTCTCTCTCTTTCTTTTTTTTTCTCTCTCTCTAAAGTAAATATTTATTCTCCAATGAGTTTGGAAGATCCTCATAGTTGGTTTAAGAAGGGACTGTTGCTTCCTTCGTATGTAGGAAAGGAAACAAGGAAAATCACTGTTTTGTTTAACCCTTCCCACGGTTTGCACAGTAAGCCAATGAAAGGCTGCCACGTTGATGAGCTCAACCACCTTGGTCTCCCGGTGCAAGTAAAGCTGCTTCTCTCCTATTTGTACTGCCCTTTGTTTTTACTCTCTCTGTCGAGTTTTATTAGAGTCAATTTGTAATTTTTAATCGTTAATTGTAATTATATGTCAAAATCATTGAAAAATGTACCATTAATGTTTATAATAATACCCCGTATGAAGCCATATTTAAGATGCGCCAACCCAACAAAGTACAGGTGGCGTTCCCGCGCCCTTTTGTGTTTTTTGGGAAGAAGGAAGTACATGTAAGGTTCTCATTTTGGTTCTAGTGTACTTCGGCTTTTGCACCCGTGGTGGACGCTAATGATGCATCTGAACCTTTTTCTAATTAATTATGACCATTAATCTGATATAATTATTCATATTAAAGATTATAATGATATAATCTGGACTAAAAAAACCACCATATTTCTAATTTACACTCTAATAATTTAAATATTCGAGTTTTCATATCTACGTTTTTCTCTAATAAATATTAGTGTCTTTATAGACAATTATTGTGGTTCTAATGGTGAAGTTTCGCTCGACTTATCAATATTTGAGAAGTGGTCTATCTCTATGAAAATGATTAAATGAAATATTAAACTTTGATTTTAGTTTACATTTGTGATAACTGATATACTTATTATTCACTTGTTTTAATAAAAATATAAATCTTGACAAAAAAGAAAAAGACACTAATGATATATGGCAACACATGCATTATGACCTTTTATTGTATTGATCGTTTGTAAGTTAAGATATTTATTAAGTCATGAATTGATAATTTTTTTATTTTTATAAATCTTTTATTTTTAAGATTAACACACTAAATAATTAAATTAGAGATTTAGTTTCTATTTATTAAAGTGTCCTCTCAAAGATTTATTCATTGCACAAGTAAAATAAATGGTGATAAGTTAAAGACGATATGAATAAGTAAAATGAATATAGATATCTTCATTTTCCTATTTCGTATAGCGCCAAACATTCCAAGAAATTATTACTTCATTTTTTGGGTACAGCTTCGATTGTCTTCTTCCTTAGGCTGCCAATGCCACCTCCAATTTGAGACAAGATTCCATATTAATTACATAGCCAATTTACCTTGCCTATTAGGCTATTAGCCATAAATATAAGCTAAATGAAAATTTGTTTTTTGTACGATTCAATTCCCCTTTCTTTTAAAATTTTACTTTGGAATAATAATTCTCACATCAATCATCACATCAATTCCACCCAAATGAACAGGTCATTAGCACCAAAATCAATTTGTTTCTATTAATGTGGAATTGCTTATATGAGATAGTGAGGAGAATTTTTTGTTTCATATGAGAAAGAATCAGGCTGTTCTTTTCAATAATATTTTTAAAAATAAAAACTCACACACCAATGCACCCCACAACGAAAATGTCATTAATATCGAAAATCGGATGACAATTTTTTCATTCGACAAACAAACAGATGGATGTAACGATAATTGTATGAACACCAATATGTAATTTATCTTTAACGGAGCAGAAGTGGGCACCTAACATATATCCAATGAACTCTGCCGTCTCATCTAATCAACATGCTCACATGTGCGTTGCGCAGCTCTCTAAAATTTCCCTAATTAGATTGGAGACAAAGAGTCACTAGTGGAAGGCAACATGTATGAAAGGTCTAATATATATGTCTAACCACTGCGTAATTACCCATGGATATCATTTTAGAGTTGAAAATGGGGCATCAAAATATCTTCGCCAGTTGACGAAGAAAGGAATATCTTACAGAATATGTTACAATCAAGCGATTATCACAAGGCCGAGTTTACAGATTCTTTCTTTTTTTTTAACAGCTGTATTTTTCTTAGAAGATATATAAGTTAAGAGCATATTTACAGCACAATCCCTATATTTCCTTGTCCCTGTTCGTCCTCGCCACTTGGGGTTTTGCCAAAATATTGTCTAGAAATTTTGCTGTGGTGCTTTCCGTCCAAAATTTTTGATGGAAGAAACGAGAAAATTAAAGAAGCCTATTGGAAAAGGGTTCCATTACATGTTTGAAAGAATTTGTTAGAAAAAATTTTCGTAATATAATTATATAAATTCATTGTGCAATTACATTGATTACAAGTGAAATAAAAAAAAATCACTATTTTTTTATTGCACAATAAATTTATGTTATTGTAAAAAATTTTCAACTAATTACATTATAATAATTCTTCTACTATTTTTTTTTTCAGACATATATTTTTTTCCTTTGGAAAAGATGTTAAACAATGAAAATCTGGAGTCATCCCTTATCCTGTCCTTAAACTCCTCAAGTCCCAATCAATCAAAATGAAAATTTAATTATGGAATCGGCAGCCAAAACCAATGCGGGCTAATAAGAAAGTTCATCTACTTTGTTGAACTCATGCACTAAACATACTACCCCACTGATTTAGACGTGTCTATCATGTTGATTTTCCAGTTGATTACCTTTTTGGTTGTCTATTTAGCAGTTGATTAATTCAGTGAACCACATAATAATTGTATTAAGAGATCTTTAACTCGTCTCTCAATAAATATTTTGGTAGTTAAAGATATAGACTTTCATTTTAATTAAAGATCTTGAGTCTTAATCGTGTAAAGGGAATATGAGATTTATAAAAACAAAAAAAGTTGTCATTATTATATAACTTATAACGCAGTAGACCTTAATAACACGAAAAAAAAAAGGCCATTAAGTTTAGGTGAGCAATCAACATTGAGTTTTTATTCGCTTGCACCATATTGCAAATTAGGTACCTTAATAAGTACCCCCAACACCATCAAAGTACCTTTTTTTTGTCTTTGATATCATGGCACCGCTTTTACCATGAATATGATGCTTCACTAAATGATGCTTCACCATAAGAATCGTTATGATTAAAAACCCACCAGCACCATGCGAGAACTTTTTTGTGTAAATTATCAACTGCCTGACTTCTCATCTTATGCCAGCACCATGCAAGAGCCTCAAGTTTATGCCTACAAGTGACACATATGTCCTTAATTCATTAAGCTACGCAAAAGAAAGCGAGAGAATATTTATGTCTTGCCTAGTTGAGCACATTTCGATTTTTAATTCTGATGGCTCTTTTGCTTGACAAAGATAAAAGTGAAAGAATATACATATATGGTACCACGAGAACAAAAGTATCACCGCAAGTGGCCATCTTTCTTTTGTTCAGCCAATCAATTAAAGGATTATTGAATGCACAAGCTCAAAGTAAATGCTAGTACACATATTATTGGCCAATGCTAGGTCTACAAATTCCCACTCTGTTGTCCTTTTATAACTATATGCTTGGGAATCTAATTAACCAGAGGGCTTTTTTTTTTTTTTTTTGGTCTAACCACGAGTTGGTGAAAACTGAAAAGCAACAAATTGTAGGCTGAGTGGAACAAGAAAAGTGAGGGAACGATTGGAAAAGAAAGAGAGAGAGAAATTTGATGCGGTTGGTATGGTTAAATGTTTGTGTCCCATTTGTAAACGGTGATCTGGAAGGAGAATCTGCACCGTTGGGCATCTTGGGTCTGTTTCTTGAGAGCGACTTGCATGAGGTGATATGTCCAAAGTTGACAATTTATAGTCTTTAAGCAAACCCCTCTTGTTTGACATGACTATTTCGACGTCAAAAAAAAAAGACATGACTATTTCTCTGATCTTGATTGCCAAATTGACGTTAGAAACAATTCTACAAAAAATTATTAATTTATTGCGTATGAGCGCACCAATGAATACTTGTCAAATCATCGAACTAGGCAATTATATTTTATAACAATGCATGAACCTATTGAATTAAATATTTTTTAAATATACATTCATATATTATATTATTATTATCATTAATTTTATTATAATAATTATGCGAATCACATATATTGTTACATATTTATTACAGATATGCATTTAAGGATAATCATAAAATAATATAAACAAATTAAACATACTCTCTTACATATATAAATTAATTTCTTTTTATAAACAAATTCTTATAAAATAGAATCAAAGATTGAGAGTCCCCATTATCGTTCAACAAGCACAATTACTTGGCTTAGTTCAAAATGATTGCAGATGACTTCATATGCTATGGTCGCAAGACATGAGAAAGGTAGATGTAGACGTATAAGTAATTGATGCCCTGGTTTACAAACTTGTGAAATAAGCATTTTCTCAAGAAAAATCATTTCTCAAAGTAGTGCTTAGTTAACCACTTGAACTTGTTAGTGTCAGAAAGTTTTTCCTTCTGCTTGCATCAACGTGGGCCATTTAAGAAACCACTTCGTCGGCGGTGAGGTCGCATGAGTCCATGACCATTGCCGAAGGGAACTTCTCTTTGAAAAATTCGTCGATTCACGAATTTATGGTATAAAAGAATTCATAGTAACTTTCAATCAGTTCGGGAGCTTAATCTGGAAAATAATGAACTTAGGAAAAAAGGACAATTATCAAAACAAACTTATATCAATTTTAATTAGTGATACAACATCGTTCTACTAATAACAGTTAATTACACATTTATAATTTTCATCACCGCTACTATTATTACGATAAAATTTGAGAATTACACATGTATAATTTTCATCATTACTTGCCTTATTACGATAAACTTTGTGATCCTGTCTACTCTGCGTGGAAGGAAATCACTTCTATCGAACAATTATCTGCCTATCAAACATTGCTTTTGAAAGCAATGATACCTCAAAAAAAATGTTTGTCAACAAGTAGCCTCGGCGTTCCAGCCGTCCTTGTAGCTTGTTGGTTTGTCCCGAAGCCAAAATTCAAAGGTCAAGGGTTCAAGGTCCTTGACGTTACAGATCTTTGACAATCTGTACTAAAAGTTAAGAAGATGGGACGCATCCTTTTACGTCAATGCATGAATTTACGGAGTTCCCAAAGTACCTTCTTTATTTAATTAAACAAATTATTAATCAATTAAATCCTAGCAGGCTTAGGAATTCACCCCAAGTGAAAGGGATCGATTCTGAATGATATGATTCCCTTATAATTATTGTGTTAATATTTGGATCATCAGGTGCATTTGTAAATTGCAAGAAGAATTGGAATCACTTGTTACAAAAACAGGTAAATTATGAATTGTGTTTATACGCTTTGCACGAGGATCATAAGTCTTATGAATTGAACTAATTTACAGCGGTATCAAAACTTGTGATATGTTTATTGGCTTGCAGTTTTGATGTTCAACCAGCCTGCTTTCTGCTAAAACCTCCCCAAGATCAAGCACCCAAGTCAAATATCTACGACATTCCGCAGAGATGAGGGCGACAATTGCTTGTTGGGTTTCTATTTTGGTGGTTCTCTTCGCTGACCCTGGCTATGGATTCAATCTACTGCATCCTGAAAGCCACATGCACGCGTATTCAACTGGAGACTACATATGTGCCAAAGTTAACTCTTTGACCTCTATTGAAAACGCACTTCCTTTTAGCTACTATAGTCTCCCCTATTGCAAACCTCTTTCCGGAATCAAGAGGAGCCCCCAGATGAATCTCGGGCAGCTCTTATTGGGAGATCAGGTTCTTAACTCCCCATATCGGTTCCGGATGAATAGCAATGAATCTGTTTACCTTTGTACTACTCATCCACTGAGTAAGGATGAGGTAAAGCTTTTGAAACAGAGAAGCCGCGATCTGTACCAAGTGAACATGATTCTGGATAACTTGCCTGTGATGAGGTTTGCTAAGTACTCCGGCGCAAACATTCGGTGGACCGGGTTCCCAGTTGGGTATACGCACAGGGTGCTGAATGATAGGGAGGATTACATAATCAACCACCTGAAATTTAGGGTCTTGATTCACGAACATGAATCAAGAGCTGTGGAGATACTTGGCATAGGGGGAGAAGGTGAGAGGACGGTGTCTGAATCGGAATTGGAGAAGCGAGCAGTCGGATATGAAATTGTTGGTTTTGAGGTTGTTCCTTGCAGTGTTAAGCACAATCCTGAAGCAATGTCAAAGCTTCGTATGTATGACCATGTCCCATCTGTCAACTGTCCCCTGGAACTGAAAAAGTCTCAGGTCATAAAGGAGCAAGAGAGGGTATCATTCACTTATGAGGTTGAATTCGTGAAAAGCGATATTAAATGGTCATCGCGTTGGGATGCCTATTTAAAGACGGAAGGCGGCGATCGTGCCCATTGGTTCTCAATTATAAACTCAATTCTGATGATCTTTCTTCTGGCAGGAATTATTTCCGTTATCCTGTTAAGAAACGTGAGGAGGGATTTTATATGTGACGACGAATTTGACACAAAATCTCAAAAACAGATTAACATAGAGGCTGTTTCCAAGTGGAAGCTTCTTGTGGGAGAAGTGTTTAGAGAACCACATTGTGCAAAGCTTCTTTGTGTGATGGTTGGAAACGGGGTTCAGATCACTGTGATGGCTCTTGTCACCATAGTTCTTGCAGTTGTCGGTTCTCTGACACCAGCCTCACAAGGAATGCTGCTGACACGAATGATACATCTCTACCTTTTCTCAGGGTTCCCTGCAGGCTACGTTGCAGTCTCTCTTTGGGGAACAATCAAGGGAAATTTGGCTGATTGGAACGCAGTTTCTTGGTCAGTTGCATGCTTCTTCCCTGGAATTGTGTTTATTATCGTAACAACAATGGATTTCATTCTCCAGGGAAGCAGCAGTACTCGTGCACTTTCTGTTTCCTTATACCTGGCACTTTTCTCCATCTGGTTTTGCCTGTCAGTGCCGCTTACCCTCCTGGGAGGCTTCCTCGCGACACGAGGCAATCAGAAGATTCAGTACATAGTACTAACCAGCGAGCTTCCAAGAGAAATTCCTGCTTCCAAGTATCCATCATGGCTTATCCTTCTCGGTGCAGGAACCTTCCCATTTGGAACCCTCCATATGGAATTGTTCTACGTTTGTTCATCCATATGGCTTGGACGGTTCTATAGTACATATGGTTTCTTGATGATAGTTCTTCTGCTTCTCCTTATTGTTTGTGCAGAGACGTCAGTGATTGTCACTTACATCGGTCTTTCTGAGGAGGATTGGCGGTGGTGGTGGAAAGCATTCTTCGCTTCCGGTTTAGCTGGTCTTTATGTCTTTCTGTACTTCGTCAATTTCTTGGTGTCTGATCTAAGGGGCTTGATCGGACCTGTATCTGCTACTCTCTACCTGGGCTATTCGCTGATCATCGCAACTGCAATCATGCTAGCCACTGGTAGCGTTGGCTTTCTTATATCCTTTTACTTTGTTAAGTATCTCTACTTCCATGTAATTTAATTATTACCTAAAAAACCATACAAAAATGTATTTCCTTATTTTCTAACAAATAACGCCTGCACTTGATCGATAAAAAAAATCGTCTCCGAGAGAGAAAATAAACAAGTAGACGTATGTGTTAAATCAAATGAAGGAAATTTGTAAGAAATGGCATCAAAAAAGATGTATTATCTTTTAACATCCAAGAGCAGAGAGTTTCCAATTGACTCAACAAACAGAGCCGAGAGTAACCAAACTTTCGAAGTCCTGGTTGGAATGTACCTGGTAAGAATTTAAGAATAATATTCGTTAAAGCAAATATGAAAAGCATTACCTAATTAAGAAGATCCATAAGAGATGATAGTAAAAAAGCAGTATTTGAGACTGAATAAATCTCCGATGGGCTTCTGGCTATAGCTAGGAAAATGTCTAGCAAGATCTAACTTTCACCCTTTGGGGCTTTAAAGTCGCCCTTCCAAAGATTTTCATCATTCTTGGCAAATCACATATGCTTCACTGAACAATAAACTATGCCTACACATCCATGCCAACTGCCTTCATGGCTGCAGAAAGGAAATGCTTGATAAATCCATGGTTGACCTAGATTACTAAAAGGGCTGTAAGAAATGGTTTAAACAACAAACAACCAACAGAAAACTAAAGAAATTTCAAGTCTCCTGGCAATCATGCACCCCTGCACCACCTCAAAAAATGTGTGTCCAACTAATAATGAGGTCAACTAGAGAAAACAAAGAACAAGGAATAGAAAGCTGAAAAGGACCTGTTCCAAGATTTCTCAATCCCAATTTCTTACAAATTTCCCTGCATTGATACAGTATGTTAGACAATTAGAAAAATAATACAGTATCATAAGCAAATAAACGAGTGGTCAGCCATTCATCTCACTGGAGTTTAATAATTAATGTGAAAAACCTCTGGTATGTGCAGTTGGGCTGATAGAGAACCTAGAGTTTAGAATATGGTCTCCCCTCTCTGCAGTATATTAGGAGAGCAGGTTTAAATGAGCAAATTTCAGTAAATAGCGGAATATCATTGTAGATCAAACTAGAGTCTTCAAAGAATATGTAAGAATAAATGCAAAATATATTCTGTAGAAGAAGAAAATGGTTGGATCCACAAGTTACCTATAGTGGGAAGTTCTAACTCCATGGGTTAGGATGAAAACAAACATAATGTTTCAAATTTGAGCTAATGAAATGAAATACAAGAGAAAGAAACTGATTAACCCCACCATTGTTTGGAAGCATGTGTGGGAAATAACACCAACCTGGATATTTCACATCCAGAAACTTGTTGGATCAAGAGACTAGAAATTGAAAAAGGAAACAGAGTTTCCAACCCTCAACGGGGAGCAATTAAGAGAGTATTAACAGCCAAGAAATCAAGTGTTGAAGGGAAAAGATTCATGAACAGAAATTAAAAAAGAAAAAAAAAGTTATTAAAACAGACATACCAACCTTTCTGTCAAAGGAAGCCGTTGCATAGAAAGATCTACAGCTCTCCTTCTTTCAGCTCCCTTCATATTTGAAACACACAAATAGGATGTCGAGTAAGTCCAATTTTCCACCATCCTAATTAGCCGAAAAATCACACTACTCAAAGCACCCAATTAATCAAAAATCCTAAAGAAATAAAAATTTCACAAAAGTGTGTGTCCATATTACATGCAAGTGCTACGTTGAGCCTCGAGTTCTCCTCTGCATTCAGGCTCGCGTAGAAATGGTTTAATGGCTTCTGAGAAAGAAGAAAAAAACAATTTTAGTCAACTTTTATAGCCAGTGCTACTTTAATACCAATTGTTTTTACGACAATTTATCTGTAGCAAATTTCTGTTTTTCAAATAAAAATTTTTAGAACCTGGTACTTTAACATTATATTCAAACATGTCTTCTTTAAAACTTAACCTTACAAATTTTTTGATGCTGGTGGCCTTTTCGTGTGCCACTGACAATTGTGTATACATATTTGGGTGGTAGGACTATTTAGAGTTTGCCAAGGTCTGTGGATATCAAAATGCTTCATCACTCTGCCTTAAACCACAGTGCTCGAAAGCTGCCCAAAAGCTGTTCACTCCTCATTTCATATAAATTGTCAAAATTCATGCCTTTCATTAATGCTTGTTTCCAGTCTCGCATTATTTGAGTTTTAGATATTTTAACTTGCGGGTTTATTAGGTTCCGGATTTGTTCAAGTTCTAGTGAACGAGAAAATGTTGATGTTACGAAATTTAGTGTTTCAATTGATATTTTAATTGAAGATAAAATTGATATTTTTAAAATAAAACTGATAATTTTTAAAACATATATTATTTTTATATTTTCAAAAACTATCAATATTATTTCAAAAATATTAGTTTTAATTTCAATTAAGACATTAACTAGAATACCAAATTTCGGGATATGAATTGATACTCTTACTGTTTTTTTTTTTGGACAGTAATGGAGGGCTGATAGCTTATTAATAGTTCCTCAATCCATCTTTATCCAGCAGCCATACGAGGCCATTGTACTCCTACAAAATCTTGGTACAATAATTGTTAGACACCTGCAGGAGTTCATGAAAAACTTACAAATCTCAGTTCAGTGAAAGAGTATAGTGTGCTAAGAAATCTGCTACTTTATTTCCTTCACAATGCACAAGTGGCAATTTAATAGGCTAGAGTCTTCCTCATAATTCTCTACAATTCCATATCATATTTTCATGGGGGTAAGTACCAGGGACATCATGCTGCAATGGCTTCAGCACTTGTTGTGAATCCACTTCGTGCCAAATCTTTCTGAACCCATAGTTTCACGCCAACTCTAACCCCGGGTAAACTCCCCATAATTCAGCTGCAAACGCTAAACGCTGTGCAATGGCCTATGTTTTTCCATTGGTGCTCTTACTGAATAAACACTGAATCAATACAATGAGAGGAGCTGTTGGGCATTGAGCAGACCTGAAAAGTAGACCGTGATGTCTGAGTTTTATGTTCAGTGGGCCCTTCATTCCTGGCCCAATCAATTGACGGGCAGGCCAGCTACCGAAATCGCATGGAGAGTCGTCAGCGATCGTACACTTGGCGGTCCACCAATTAAATACCATCATCCTAGAAAAATGAGGAAAATCTTTGACCTAAAAAAGTAAGATGAGGAAAATCAAAAAGACTACGCTACCCCTCGTAAAATTTAAAAGAAAGGAGAAAAATCTGGGCATTGGCAGTCGACCTGAACATGAGCGTTCAACAGCTAACAGATGTGTACGCGTTACACGCGCGCTTACAAGATGTTTAATAGATTATTTATAAATCGTTTAATTATTGCAATTTTTTAATCATGTCCAATCGTTAGGATATTCATGTAATGATCCAAACAAGGTAATTTGTTTATTAATTTATTTGAAATCACTTTCTGGCTAAGATCTGAAATTGATCACGAATAATTATTTAAATTTTTAATAGCAGAGATACATTTAATTTTATTAATATTCAGATGATAGATCTATTTTTATAAAGATAGTTGAATGAAATATCAATAAATGAGAGTCACTCTGGCCTTATCTCATAAATTTAATGATTAATATATTGGTAATAAATTTTTTTCATTGATGCAAAAAAGAAATTGATGTAATATAAATTAATTATGCTCTTATAATCGCAATATAAGTGTTGAGAAGACTTTTTTTTTTTTTTTTTTGAGAAAAAAAGACATTATTTTAAATGGTTTTCTTGTGACCTCTTAAAGGTTTCGTTTCGTTCGCTTCGATTTTACAGCTTGTTTGGTGTGAGAAGAAAAGAGAAGAAAGAAACGGAGAAAAAGAAAAGTACAGAAGAAAGAGAATATTCCACCGTTTGGAGTGGCTGAGGAAAGAAAAGCAAGCGATTCTCAGGCGAAAATTAATCACTTCCGTACAGTACGAATTTTCTCGCCAAAACGGGGAGAAAATTGGAGAAAAGCAAAGATTGTACAGTAAATTTACTAAACTACCCTCATCAAAGCTGTGAAGACTGAAAATCAAGCAAAAGAGAGGACGAGAAGGCTGGACTGATGCCGTGAAGTGCCTTATTTGTTGCTTTTTGAATCTTGATTCCAAATCAATTTGCTACTCTATTTGCTTGTCTGTTTCTTGTAATTTTGCAATAACTTGCGCTGAATTAGGCAAGAAAGAGACTCAATTTAACTTCCATCTGTTGAATCTTGTTTGCAGTAATGAGTCCTTCAGTTGGTTGTTAGATTAGAGTTTTTTTTTTCCTCAGTGGTTCTCAAGCATTTTAAAAAATTATTTTATTTTTGATGGGCAATTTTTTAAATCTTGATTTACTTCTATGCAATTTTTTCTCCTCTCTACCTAACAAAAAAAAAAAAAAAACTCTCACGGATTAAATTGAAAATGATAATTCTAGACGATACAATGTATTTAGGTATTTTTATACAAATATGTTGATTACGATTTTTGAAAAAAAAAATCTTAAAAAAAAGTTCAATCCAAATTTGAGTGACATGGGATATATTTGTAATTTATAATTAAAAAATTTTATTTCTCTTCACTTTCTTCTCATATCCAAACAAATTATTATTTTCTCTCTACTTTCTTTCCTCATATTTCTTTTGTCACTCCAAACAACATAAGAGAAAGTTACATTCTTTCTCTCCACTTTCATTCTCACCACTTTCTTTCTCTCTACTTTCTCTCCTCATCCCTTTTGCACTCCAAACAGAACCTTAAGGTTTCATCAGGTATTTTCTTCCGCTAGCAAATATTTGATGGTACGCACGGTTAGCATCGGTCAAAGGTAAGTAAATAAATTTTGAATTCCAAACTTCTCTCATAGTAAATCTTTCTCCTCATTTTTATTTAACTAAAGAATTAGTAAATTTATTTTAACTGTCAAATTTATGAGATGAAATGTAGTATTTGAATCTCAACTTTATTATTAATTTTGAGTCCCATTATACATATGTAAGAAAAAGAAGATTTGGGATGAACACATAATAATTGATCGATTATTTTATTTAACTAGATTATTAATATTTATAACAAAAAATCGATTAAAAATAAGTTTATTTTTATTATAAATATTAATTTTTTAATTGCACATAATAATTAATTGATTGTTATACGTTTGTTCTACATATGCTCTTTTCTGCGTCTGTGTATATTTTTCGTGATTAAATTTTTTCCTCCCATTCTAATTAAACTCAATGAAAAAAATAAAACAGTAGCCTCTCTCACGTCTTTTTTTTTTTTTTAAACGAAGCCTTTCTCACTTCGAAAAGGACAAGTATGGTGTTGATGATAACAAGAAGTTTTTAAGTTCAAGAATCTATGCAAGACTTAGATATGGTCCCCTCCTAGGCTCCTTCTCCCATAAATCGATATCCACAGCTAAAACATTCCTTAATACCACACTCACCAAAACATCCGTGGGAATTCTTGATTTCATTTCTTGTTTCAAGATGAGTGCTTCCCAAACGTGGAAATTTTTCCATACAAAATTATCCTTGTAAAGCTCTTTTTTTCCTTTGTAGCCAAGATGTAGAGGAAACGACCTAGTTAAGGTTTCATGTGGCCCTCCTTAATTTGTGCAGCTAGTGTTAGCAACTGGCCGACAAGTAGCATTCCCCTCTTTATCTTCACACAATTTTTAGACTTCCTATAAGGATTTTGTTCCCAATGATCCTTTTTCACACCTCAAATCCTTTTTACCAGCCACTTCAACACATTAAGCAGATCTGTTTAAGGTTGTGGTGGCCACCCATCAAGCACACTTGTGTTGATAAATTTTGTATCCATGTCCTAATTTGTAGCAAAGATTACTTCAATGGATAAAAATGAATTAATTACAACCTACAATCCTCTTCCTGTGACACCCTTCTCATTAAGTGTATGATCTAATGAAGTTAAGGAAAAGAGCATTTTCACCCGTAAATAAATACCCAATAAAATGTCTGTTTTGAATCAAAAAAAAAAAAAAAGTCTGTTTAATTAATTGTCAAAGTTGAGGAAAATAGGCCTCAAACATTAAGTTAAGGGAAATAGACCAAAATACACGGTAGAATACGTGACGTTGACAAAGGGAAAAGCAGCAACCGAAGAACAACAACGGAAAGGCAAACACCACTGGCCGGCCACAAAACGTGATTATAATTTATATCTTAGTAGAGATAGTAACGAGAAAAGGGATTTATGAGGAAAAAAATTGAGAATCAAGTTTCAATTTTTTCAATTAAAAGTTTCAGCTGTCAATTATGGCGGATGCTTTACATTATTATGATGGTAGTATTGTTTGAATCCAATATATGATCTTTTTATTCGTAACATTTAGCAATCAAAAAGCCTATTATACCAAGCGTCTTCGAGGAAGGTCCTAAGTATCAATAGCATTTTCAGTGATCAGAATGATTTTCTGGAATAAAAGGTCAAACATTAAGCCACACATATTGAAAGAGTGTCCATAATAGTACTAGAATGGAAAAAGTTTTGGATCCCAACTGTGCAACCAAACAATTTAGTCGAATCAAACAACAAAACACAACCATATTAATATATTATGTAAGAATTTTTTTAAAAATATATTATGTGAAATTTATATTTTAAGTTTTAAAATAACACTTATTTAGTTTCAAATTTTAATTTTATTGTTACACATTAGTTCGATTTTGTCAGCCAAAAATTGCATTTTGTTGCTCTGTTCGGCTGCACAGTCAATGTCTCAAACCGCGCTCTTTTAGAATAGTACTTAACAACCTGACCATTATTTAACGCCGACCTCCGTGGCTGCATTGCACTGACTAGGGTTGAGAGTGGGGCTAGCATTTGAGATGGGTGGAGACATATTGATGAATTGACCCACCCCATGTTTAAAGCAATATGCAAGCATCATTAGTGGCGCACCCGTGGAGCAAAAGAGCATAGGATTGAGTTTATCTCCTCACGGATAGACCTCTCCAGACTCCAATCAACAAGCAAAAACCCAAAAGGGAGCTAACGAAGTGTCGTGAGATTGAGTATCAGTCGGAATCGATTAACAAAAGGAATAAAAACCCAAAAAAGAGACCAAATATCATCACCGAACATAAGAAATGCACAAGCTTATACTAACTTTGCAAGGAGGGTTCATTTAAAAAAAAAAAAATTGAAACATGTTTTTTCAGCTTTCAGAAGGAAAAAAAAAACTACACAACCACAGGTTTTTTCAGCATAATAAGTGACAAATATGGCTAAATAATGTTATAATTTAGAAACAAGAAGAAAAGGAGACAAAAGGCAACAGCAGTACGCTAACGCAGCAGCTAATCAGCACATTTGATTGGCTAATTCCCTCAATAACAACGACAAATAATTACAAAAGTGACCGGCTAAAATAATTCAATTTCTATCCTCGTACACTGCCTATGCCATTCAAATCAGGCGTAAAGAAACTTTTGCTTCGTCTTTTTCGACTAAAAAATGCCAAAAAATTGTCGTTTTGATATAATTTCTTTCATTTCATTGTCTTTGGAGGATGTCTGTGTGTCCAATAGAAGGCAGAGTAATGGAATTGCAGCTTTCAGTATGGTACAATAGAAATCTTAATCCAATTGGTTGTTTGAGTTCCATGGTTCCTGAAAGACAAGAAAGAAGAAAGATTTCTGTAAAAGAAGCAAGCGGGTTTTAAATTTTAAATATCGAACAGAGTTGCTTTTTCTTCTTTTCCTGATTGGCCAGCTGATTCTCCAATAAATCAGCCAATTGGTTTTGTATATGAGAAATGAGTTGCACAATCTTCTGACCAGCCTTCAAATATGGTTCTGAAAATGGGGTTTATGGCGTTCAGAGCGATGCGCTGAGGGAAGAAGATTATTATTATAATACATAGTATTGGGTTCTGGGATTTCTTTCTCAATAGTTTTATGTCTTTTTCTTATTGGGGTTGGAGGAACAGTGCCATGTGGTGAGCTCAGGTGTCGGCACATGGCTTCTCAAATATCCAGGAGGCTCTGAGACTGGTAAAATCAGCACAGCAAAGCCTGGGGGCTCTCTGGGCTTTTCAAGAGAATCAAGCTGAAGAGAAAGACCGCCCAATGGGTACTGCTACTGCTAGATAAGAAAAACCCCATTTTTTTTAGGAGCAAGCCCAACCTGGGAAGAGTGTTTCTGATGTAGGAAACTACCCAGCAGTTCATCTCAAGCACAAGTGCAGTTTTGTAATATAATCCAACAAAAAAAAAAAAAAAAAAGAGCGAAACCTTTTGGTAAACTACTAGCAACTTGCAAGCCAGTTCAGGAAGCATCCGCTCCTCATAATCTTCAAGTAAAGTGTGCTTTGTAAATCTTCTTAATTTTTTCGTGTTCATACTTTCTTTGGTATTTCTATTTATTTGATCTGCAAAATGACGCCAACCCACATGCATAACTTTCTATTTTTTGCAGTTCCTCTTCTTTGATATGAGAGCAATTGAGGAAGTTGAGCAGAGAACAGCAAAGCACAAGATTGTATAAAATAATAACTCGTCAAAGGGGGCTTCTTGATTAAGTAGGGGAAGTGGACCAACAAAGTTGAGGTCAAATGAGTTCTCCTTTATGGTTCTCCAGAAACCCTCTGTGTTGGATGTCTGTCCTCGGTCCACTGCTGGTAATAGCTGGTTTTCTGGGCTATGGATTCTTATCCATCCTTCTCACATCCTCAGCACTGATTTTATCTACTCTTATTTTCACACTCTCAAAGCATAAACCAGGGCTGGCAGAGAAACCAGCCGAGGATGAGATTCTCGGGCATGATCAGGAAATTTCAGCTGATCATATTGAGTCAGATGCACAAGTGCCTGAAAATGAATCCCAAACAACAAAGAAGGAAGCCCACGAAGACGAGGGTAGTGGTCAGGTTGATGATTGCTTAGCAGGGTCACCACCTGCTTTTCTATCAGAAAGTGAGTGCCTTGGCCACTCATCTACAAGTGAGGAGGATTCAGAAGCTGACTGGCCTTTTCATGACAACATGTCTCACAGAAGGGGTTGCTCTGACGGATCTATTTCCGACGAGGATAGTCTCATTGAAATTGCCCTTCCTAGTGGGCATTATCTTGATCATAATTCAAAAGAAGAAGAAGAAGAAGAAGAAGAGTCCAAGTTCAATCTGCAGAAGAAGATGCCAGACTTTGCGACAGGTACATTGCTGGAGCAGCAATGTGGTCTAATAGAGCTTTTGGCAGAACTCAATGAGATGAACGAGGAGGAAAACTTGATTGAGATTGACATTTCTATGGGCTCCATCAAGTGTCCAAGGTTTGAGATTGAAGCTTAAGTTTAGTCCTTATCGAATGTCCATCACACTTATTTTCAGTTTTTTGATCCTTTTTGGTTTTGGGATGTAGAATTAGGATATCAGAACTTCACATATTGTATACTTCCGTTTTTCCCTTTGCTGGTTTTTGTGGTGTTGTCAACCATCAAGCTTCTAGTCTCATTGTTCAATCCAGCACTATGGCAAACCTTGGATACCCTATTAAAGGCTCTGTTGTATGTTAAAAGTTTGAAGGCCATAGCCAATCGATGGAATTCCACTTTCATTTGACTCACTTCTTTTGTTTCTTTTTTTTTTTTTTTTTTTTGTTGCTTTTTTTAACTCTATTGGTCAAGAGTCAAGACCCGTCCTTTAATTTGTTGACGATCTAACAATATCTTACCTACCTGTTCTTAGTATGCAGGCCCTACGAGACCCACCAGGCCTAAGGTTGCAGGATTCTTTTTAGTTGTTGGATTGTGAGGGGACCAGTCCAAGACCGCGACCAATCCACTAACTGTGTAGGGGATTTGATTTCCTATCCTCCCCAATAATACAGAGTTATATAAGTTACTTGAATTAACCCAAATGATTCATATATATCAGCCTAGGTTCTTCTTTTATGGACTTAAGGAAAAAGTTATAGTAGTCACTTGAATTAATGATAAGAAAATAAAGGACTCTATTGGAATCAAAGGCAGCCTTCCCCCAAGTTTGGGGAGAAAAATTTTTGTTAACAGTACAAAATATTTTTTTCGTCTTACCTTTCTCCTAACATTATCTAAATACTTATTCCATTAATATTTGGATAGTGAATCCTTTCTTATAAGGGTTGGTTAAATGGAGACGCAACGGTCAGACAAAACTGACTCCAACCCACAGTTATATACTTACAATGCACTGTTTTTCTTATAAAAAAAATTATCTAAACGCTAAATATTCCATTTTCCATTCCAAATCCTCCACCCACTCCCTTTTCCCTTCATCCAAACAATGCACAAAATCTCCAAATATTAGGTTTCCATCTTTTCCCACTCAAACTCTTGTAAGCAAGCAATAACAAATCGAGTCAACAGAGCCACGAGCCAACAGATCCTTCCTTTCATGCTCCCAAAAGGTCGATTGCGGTTTAGCTATTCTGGGTTTAACCTCTACTTCAGGAATTTGAGATCTGAAGATTGAAATTCTAAATAGAGAATCGAATTGCAGCTCAAGTGTCAGCAGCAATGTACACGACCCAAGAGTTAACCCATAACGGTCCTGACAGGGATTAGGAATGGCCCATTATCTGCAGCTTTTGCTAGATCCACCGACACCCATGTTGCAAATCTTGGGCCTAAAAAAGCAACAAAGGCGCATGCTTGTCGATGATAAGCTGCGAAAGATACAGATGGATAGATAAATGGTATCAATTTCGAGTTTTTAGAGATACAATCATATTAAATATTTATTAAAAAAAATTTATTATCTTTTAAAATTTTACTTAAGTCGATTCAGATTAGTCAGTTCATTAACTTGAATATTTAGCTGTTACAGACAAAAAAAAAAACCAGATCAATAGATAAAAATTTTGGATCCCATATCAATACCTGCAATAGATGAGAGATCTAGAATTTGATTTTTGTTTGACCTTTCGTTTAAAAAACAGTTAATTAGGCAAATGAACTCCACAATTGTGCCTATTGAGAAGACAAGTAGTGTTGCATGACTGACAAATCTAAGGATTGATGATATATTGATATTTACAAAGTTTGTATATCTATATAGAAAAGTAGAGACCACCCAAAGCTCTATATACCACCCAAAGCCATAGCTTGTTTGGTAATTCCGTTTTTTTTTTTTTTGTCTGTCTGAATTTGAATTTTTTCATTTTTGCCTGTGTCCTAACGAATGAGGATTGATATCGAAAATACTATATTTGGTTTTAGAGTCGTTAACACTCTGACTAAAAGTGTAGAAAAGACATATTTAAATCTAACAATATTCAAGTGGTGAATCCTTTTTTTAAAGAGATTAAATGAGAACGTTAATATATAATTTCTAAACTCGAATCTAATATACAATAACTGACAAATTTACAATACATCTTTTTTTTATATTAAAAAAAATAAAGAAAAATAGATATATTTTCCGTTTCTTTTTTTTGATAATCAATATTAAAATTTTTAGGGGGTAAGGCACAACAACATGAACGGTTGATATGGCCAAATTAAAGAACTGAAATTCGTTGCATAAACCGTAACATATTCATCGGTCAATGGCAATACCAATAAGGGGGGAAAAAGAAAAAGCCCAACTCACCACTGGTAAAGGTTGTTAGAATTAGATCTGCCATTAAATTAAAATAATTAGTAGGTTAATATTGAATTGATCCAATAGATTTAACCAATAATTCAGTAGATAAAACTGATGTTTATTAATAAATATATATTTATAAAACTAATTGAAGAAATAATACTTATAAATAGTGATTAGATATTAAATTTTTAATTGTGAGAATAAAATTAAAATTTTTGATCATATTTAATATAAAATTGAATATTTTAAATATTTTGACTTAAATTATATATATATTTTTGGTACATCGGCAATTGACTTAAGTTATAATTTAAATAAAATTTAAAATCAAATTTTATTTTTTAATTTTTATTAGTTTAGTATAACTAATTTAACTCATCTAATTTTTATAAGTTTTTATTAATTTTAACTAAATTTGACCAGTTCTGATCAACAAGTGACTTTGAACCGAATTAAAAACTTGATGGATTACCTATAAATCATATCAATTCAATCCGATTTTTACAAAACTACCGCTGATGCAATCATGTGACGGGATTTTTCTTTTTTTTTTTTTTTGGGTAATTGTGGATTGAAAAGAAAACGAAGAGAAACAAATCACACTACACCATATAATGAAGGAATACACAATTACCTACTTGACTTTATTTTTCAATTACAGTTGCACATTGACCACTTTCTCGTGATCATAAGTAATTACTTGAATTTATTTTTGGCAAACAATAATGGTTTTTTTTAGACAAACAAAAAGACACGGAAAGATGGAGAAAATCTCTTTAGTGGAAGGAACGAATCTCTTTAGACGGTTCAAGTTGCGCCACGTTTGCCGACAGCAACTATCCATGATCCAACGGTACCTAAAAATGCCGACCCACACTCGGCCGGCGCCAAGCCGCAGCAGTCGGCCCAAGATTCTCCTATACAAAAACAAACGCAGCAAGCCTACCTTTACCACGTGTCTTTCTTCTACGGGTGGATCTCAGGGACCCACTTCCCATCCAAACGCCCAACAGAGCCCGCACTCTTATCGACAAATTGAACGGTTTAGAATTCCCCACGTGGCATACTTGATGCAATATTACCCCCTTAATCTAACGGACCCTAACAATCTCTCCCATCCCCTCCACCTCCTCCTCGCCGGCTGCTACCTCGGCCCTCTTCGTACCAATTCTCCGGCGAACTTTTTAGTCTTCCGAATTTGCCCTTTTCCCCCTTGTCTGCTATCCCCTGATTCCCAACAAAAATTCACAGATTTTGGGATCTCCAATTTGTCTTTTTTCTTCTCTTTTTATATTGCCTTTTTGATGGCGGATTCGGACAATGAATCGGGAGGACAAAACAACGCCAACAGCGAGCTGTCGGCACGGGAACAGGACAGGTTCTTGCCAATCGCCAACGTCAGCCGGATAATGAAGAAAGCGCTGCCGGCCAACGCGAAAATCTCGAAAGACGCAAAGGAGACAGTCCAGGAGTGCGTGTCGGAGTTCATCAGCTTCATCACTGGCGAGGCCTCCGACAAGTGCCAGCGCGAGAAGCGGAAGACGATCAACGGCGACGATCTTCTTTGGGCCATGACTACTCTGGGGTTCGAGGATTACGTGGAACCCCTCAAGGTTTACTTGCAGAAGTACAGGGAGATGGAGGGAGAGAAAAGCTCCGTGGGGAGGCAGGGAGAGAAGGATGTTAGTGGCGGTTCCACCGGTGGTGGAGTTAGCTCCGGTGGAGGAGAGTTTACTGGGGCTCCTGGTCAGGGGATATACGGCGGGATGATGATGATGGGGCATCATCATCAAGGCCACATGTACGGCGGCTCCGGTGGGGTGCATCATCATCAGATGGGTGTAGGGAAAGGTGGCTCTGGTAACTCAAGGTAGGTCTTGTATGGGGTTTTTTTTTTCTTCCTCCTCCTTTCTAGAGTTGCTTTTGTTATTATTCAGAATTAATCTTGTTATTGGGCCTTTTTATTTTTGGGTTTTTGCTTGAGGGTGTTGTAGGGTTTATAATATGTGTAATTGGGAAATAAGGTATCGATGAATGCAATGCCTAGCAAGTAGTATAAGCTACAACATATGTAACCATCTAATGATAGATTAATTACCAGAGAGTGCTTAGTTGAGGTGTGACGAGAGAGGTTTTCTCTTACTCTTGTTTCGTGCTTTCAACTTTCTTGTGTTAGAAGAAGCTTGGTGTAACTTTCCTTACCTTTTCATACGAGTTGGTAGTGCAGTTTTATTTAATAATATTTAATTATATATATTTTTTATTTTTTAATTTAATTATCAATATATAATAATTTATAAAATTCTCAAAACCACCTAGATATGTTTTTGTGTTTTGAGAGATGGTCGGGCTTTTATGTTCTGACAAATCACAAAGAAAGAGACAGAAAAGGGTGTCTTTGGTTGCACATGCAGTTTTTGGGGGATTCGGATTCCATGTCCTTAACTTCTAAATGTTGCCAATTGTCAATCATCTGTAAGTTTAAACTTGTGTTCTCTTTCTAAATGGATAGGCCTTTTCTTGGACTTTCAGACAATGTACTTGCTCTGGTAATTCCATTTTGAAGCCAGAAAAATTACGTGCACACATTTAAGTAAATGTATAATAAATATACAGTAATTTAAATCATTATGTCACATAAAATATATTAAATTTTAAAACATAAAATATAAAAAATAAATAAATAATTTAAATTATTGTATATTTATTACGTATTAGCATGAGTTTCTGCGTAATGGACCTCTTTTGAGGCTGTGTTCGCTGTTTCTAGGTCTCGCCTTCGCGAAGACCGGGACTTTACGTCTTTGACTGCTGTGCAGATATGGCGTAAGATCAGAGGCCAGAAACCAGCTCTGAAAACTAGGTGAGGCTGTGTTTGCTGTTTCTAGGTCTCACCTCTGTGAAGACCGCGACTTTATACGTGTTTGACTGCTGTGCAGATATGGCGTAAGATCAGAGGCCAGAACCCAGCTTTGAAAACTGGGTGTCTTGGCATCTGGGGTGTCAAATGTGTAAAAGTTAATTACGCAGTGTTTATATAATCTGATTCATATAAAAAATATATAATTTATTTAATAATTTATTTTTTTTTAATTTTAAATGTATTTCATAATTTAACACTTTAAATTTTTATGTAATAATAATTTTATTTTTACTTATACATAACTTTTTCAAAATTAAATTAAAATTAAGATAAATGTTAATGACTTGTCGACGTTGTCTTAATGATTGTCTGTAATAGAATAATTATTATTTTGTGTGCAATAATAATAATAAAATATAAAATAAAAAAATAATTTTTTATTACATATTTTATAAATATGATTATAAAAAAAATTATTTATTACATTACAAGATAAATTCTTGAGTAATTTTTTTGTGGTATGTAATTGAACCCAATTAATTAAAAAGATAGTCACACTGGCGAGGTCCACCCGCTTGGAAGCCGAAATGCTGGCATGTGCCGTGCCTCAGTTCACTTTCTCAACGGTGTTTTTGACTTTAATCTTAGGCAGTTCTTCTACCGGCGAACTTGCTTAACTAGTAATACGGCAATGCTAGATTTTCATAGACATTTATGACTTCAAAGAAAAATTAGTTTGCAAAATTCAAAACAATTATATTATAGTTATAATGAATGCCTTGTAGGTACTTCACTGTTGACGTTAATATTTGTACTTGAAAAGGTATGCATACTTATAAAAGTCAAAAACTAAATGAAATTATGGAATAGGGATCTTTTATGCCAAATTTGTCGTGTCAAGGAGCATCTATTTTCTTAGACGAGATAATAGTGTGAGATTGGAGTTAAGGACGACAAAGGAAAAATATATATGAACACAAAAAAATTACTTAAAAGAAGCAGATACATAACAATCGACCGATAAAAATAAATAAATTTTTCATTAGTTTTTTATTACAAATAGTAATTGTTTAGTTGTACAAAATAATCGATTTGTTATACTATATTTGTTCTATGTTTGTCATTTAATGTGTCTATATAATGGGAAAAAGAAACAAAAGAAATTAATGAATCTCTCCTCAGTCATATGGAAAAAGAAACAAAAGAAATTAATGACTAAAACAAACCTTCTCGCTCGCCGGATTCTTTTGCTAATTTTGGGTCGGGGACCAAATTCTAGGTCAGAGCACATGCCACTGCTCCCGGGCCCCAGCCCCTGCAAAAGTCAATCAACGAAGAAGAAGCCCCACAAATGCCATCACGTTGGTGGGTTGCGGCCCAACAGGGAAGTGCTGGTGACGGCCTCCACACTCCACTGTCGCTGCTGGGGTGGGTTCGCAATGCATTGAGTGGTACACCACTTCAGTCCGTTTGTATTATCACCTTACCAATTAAGTGGTGTCGGTTTACTTTTCTGGGATACCGACTGCCGTTGCATTTTAAAAAAGAAGAATACTAGTATTTGGCAAATTTTTCAAAGGTTATTTGTTGATAATTTCCTCTAAAAATAGCTAAATGTGATATTGTTAGACCAAAATACCCTATAAATTTTTTTTTCCATTAATTTCTTAAATTTTAAGTCTAGTTCATGTAATTATTTGACCGTCAAAAAAACAATAACGAGTATTAATATAATTAAACATTACAAGTTTATTTTATTTATCAATAATTATAATCAATAATAACAATAAAAAAAAAACAATTAGCAACGAGTAACAATAACAACCATTAACACCAATTAAAACAAACAAACCATATATGGTCAAGATCTTAATTTCTTTTTTGTCATTTACCTTAATATTCGAGATTCATCCTATTCCATTGTTCAGTATGAAACGCAAAATAAGACCCCGTGACCGAGTTATATGAAAATTGATCTCGTCTTTCCTAATTCGGACTATGCTCTCCCAGATTTAAAAAAAAAAAATGGTAGATTTAGTTTCCGACAAAACAAATTAAAAATTTTCCTACGAAAGTTCACAATTAACAACCTATATACAAAAAATCTCATCATTAAAGTTAGATGAAAACAAATTATCATATTTCCCGCCGATCGATTAAAATTAAAATAGTACGTATGTATGTAAAAACAAAATTAGTTACAAACAAAAAGCCCACAAATTAAATAAGCAAAAAAGAAATTAAAGAAAGGAGAGGGACGCCCATTGGAGTAGAAGAATCAAAAAGAGACAACAACAACAGCAACAAAGCCGACAAAAATACAGGCTGGAATCAAATATTGCCAGCGGTATAAGCAAAATTGATTGAAAGAAAGGCACCCATAAAAAATTTATTAAAAAAACCTCTAAAAAATCAAATTGGCCACGCAACACTTATAAATAGTTATGTAAAAAATCTGTAATTAATTTAATAGTATTAATAATTTATTTATTTTTTTATTTTTTAAATTTAATATAATTTTTCATAATTTAATAATTTAAAATTACTATATATCCATCAAACTCTTACATATACGCGTCTACTTAGATTTTCCCTTAAAAAATATCCTGACCGTCAGATTATTGGAACCGGGCGATGAAGGAGTCGTCGGTGGGGAGATATCTGCTGAAGTGTCACCACCAAACCATCGCTGTCCACGTGGACCCACTTGATCCGTCATCCAACATAGGGCGCCGGTTTGGCTCCCTTGTTGCAGTACGTTGCCACCGACACGTGTGGCTCCCACAACCGAGCCAAACTCTCATAATCTTCGAATAAAAAAGGCGACTTGAAGTGAAATCGGTAAGAGTAGGAGAAATGGCCAATCATTAAACGCTTGCGGCTTTAATTTCTGTAAATTTTAATTGTTCACTAAGACTTGCACGTAAGATCGTTCCAGCTATTGCCTTCATACGTTATATATGCTTAATGTGAAAAGCAGCAACAACAAATTGTATTAATTAATTAATTATTATCGGACCAGTCGGTTCTAGGAGGAGGCAATGGAGCATTACGCCCCCATCCTCCACATATACAGACACACACACAAAGATAGGAACTAGCATCTGGGTGAATAGAAAGCGGGTCGACATGAGAAGATCCAAGGAGGAAGGGTCTAGATCGTGACCATAAGACAAAAGAAAATTATAAAATGTCGGGTAAGACTTCGATATTAGTATTTCGATACTCTAATTAGTAATAAATAAATAAAATAAAAGAATATAATATTTAAAGGAAAAATGAGATTGCTTTAGAAATGGTGCCCTCTAAAGTATATGCGAGAGATTTAATAGACTCTTATTAGTTGAGGAAGAGTCCGAATAAAAAAACATACGATATTAAGTCTAACACCTAATGTGTTAGTGAGATTGTAATCTTGTAAAGTTGGGTTCATGTTCATGGTGACGAGATCCATAGTAATCCCAGAAAGTATTAGGCCATTGGTCAATATTTGGACTCGAACTTAGGAATATTAGGCTAATATTGTACTAATGTAGATATATATATACATAGAGAGAGAGAGAGAAAAAAAAATATGTATATATTACTATTCAGCTCAATAGGAAGAATTGTTTTACTTACCTTATGCGTTGGGTTCTATATCCACGTACGTAATTTTTTACTTCAAGGGTGGTTAGTAGTCCGATTAGTCTGAAGCGAACCTCTAGACTTCCAGGCAGGCGAACTCTTGCCTGGGCACACCACCCCCTCCTCATCCATTAAAGGTCTCTATTAGTCACTAAGTAACCACTGTTACCAAACTCAAAAAAAAATTGTATTTTTTTTTTTTACTTTACTTATAAAATTTGTTTTAAGACCATGCAAGACGATAGTTTAAATGGTGATCCGACGTATATTTTATATAATTGGTCTGAGTTTAAATATTCGTGCTGCGCAAGCCCCCTGACTAGAATGGGCTGAGTGTCTTCGCCTTAAAGTTATACTTGAAGGATTTTGTGCTATAATTGTGAGAATCAAATTCGACAATCATTAGGTAAACTATAAAGAAAACACGATCAAATCTATTAATATTTGGGTGAGTTCTCCCTATAAAGTAAATTAAATAAAAATGTCAATAAATTGCTCTACTCTCGAACCACAAGTACGTTAATTTATATATCGAAGATATATTTTTTTTAAAGTAAAAAAAAAAAATTGTTCCAAGACAATTGATATGGATGCATCACCTTGATTTTAACAATGGATCATCATATACATTGACGTTCATTTATTGTGCGAAGAATTCCAAGGGGTTCAATTTAATGTCCTCTTAGATCTCCTGGTTCCTGGTCTAGCCGACAATAGTTAATCTTAAGCTTCCTAAAAGCCACACCAGAGAACTTCATTAATTGA
Organism: Carallia pectinifolia; assembly: GCA_037832335.1. Taxonomy (NCBI): domain Eukaryota; kingdom Viridiplantae; phylum Streptophyta; class Magnoliopsida; order Malpighiales; family Rhizophoraceae; genus Carallia; species Carallia pectinifolia. Next base: position 17,497,183 of record CM075447.1, on the reverse strand, counting down.
ACTTGTGTTTGTACTTTGCAGAGTCTTTAAAGTTTTCACCAGCAAGTACCCAAAAAGAAGAAAAAGGTTTTCTTCTGCTGCCTTTGATTCTTGACGTGTGCGAGGGTGCATAAGCAAACAATGTGGTACGCTTTTTTTCTTTTTTATTTTGTTTTTCCTTCTCAGGTATACGGGTCTATTTGGGTTACCAATTGAGAGAAGCCGGCAAACATAGCCGGCAGCAAAGTATACATAGTAGTAGTTGTTAACATATAAAATGATAATTTAAGATATTAAAATATAATTTCAAAAAATTTTGAGGATTTACAACAAATATTTTTAGAAAATATACTAAGTCTATGACTTCACTTTTGAGTTGTTCGTAACAGCTAGCCACCAGACAGGAGAAAAAAAAAAAAGAGTTAGTACAAATTGTGACGGCTGTAAAAGGGTCTTAATTCAAAGAATTTTATTATATAATTGTATTTTAATATTATAATATAATATATTTGATTATATTTAATATTTATTTATATTTTTTAAATTTTATTATTTAATAATTTATATTATTTTTTTTTCATTTAAAAAATCTCATACAATAATAAAAAAAAATCTCAACTCTAACATGTCTTTAATTGAAAATTATAAATCTTTCCCTCGGTGGGGCGAGGGGCCTTATATGCACATCGTGGTACGCGATGATTGGAGTCACGGTATGTAACGGCATCATGGCCGTTAAAAATTAAAGCTGATGCAAAAGGGGCCCCGCTACTAGATGGGGCCCACTCCCACCTAATTCCAATCTGCATACGCAAATCATTCAGCCAAAATTCCACGCCACTGGCCAGTGATGACACTAATCACAGCTTTAAAGCAGCAGCTTACACACTGACACACACAGTGACGCCCAAACATCCTCTCCTCCAGCCTTCCGCCGACAAAAATGCCGCACGCGCCGCCTCTCACCGCCGCTCTCGCTCTCACTCTCTCCTTCCTCTTCCTCACCACCACCGCCAACGCCCATAACATCACGCACATACTCACCAAGCACCCGGAATTCTCCACCTTCAACCACTACCTCACCGTCACCCACCTCGCCGCGGAAATCAACCGCCGCGAGACCATCACCGTCCTAGCCCTCGACAATGCCGCCATGTCTTCTTTATTATCCAGAAACCTTTCCGTCTACACCATCAGAAACGTCCTCTCTCTCCACGTCCTCGTCGACTACTTCGGGACCAAGAAGCTTCACCAGATAACCAAAGGCAGCACCTTGACCTCCACCATGTTCCAAGCCACCGGTGCTGCCCCCGGAACTTCCGGCTACGTCAACATCACCGACACCAGGGGTGGCAAAGTCGCTTTCGGCTCTGAAGACAACGGCGGCAAGCTTAGTTCTTTCTACGTCAAATCTCTGGTTGAGATCCCTTATAACATTTCCGTGTTGCAAATCAGCCAGGTGTTGTGATATTCCATTAATCTGCTTCTCTTCAGATTATACATATGTTCTGTTTTCCTTTTTGTCTTTTTTATAACATTTTTAGGCAGATCGATTGGTAAGGATAGAGTAGCCGTTGAAAAAATTAAAAATTAAACTTTTAAAATTTTATTTTGTTAGTATGAATTGAACTATAAATTTACGACGGTATTTTCCTATTTTCAATGCTTCGAAAGTGACTTTGATTGGTAATTGTAAGTCAAAGGTTGTAATTAGTTATCCTAGTTAAGCGCGATCGAAGTTGGACTGCTGTCGGCAGAGGTAATTCTTATTATTATTAAAAAGATAAAAACATAACCACGTTAAGTGAGCGTGGAGTTGAACTGATTAAAAATTTTAAATTTATATAAAATATATCACAAACTTAAATTTTGTGATAAGATTAAATTTATAATTTATTTACCGAATTTCACTCACTTACTGGGGATAATATTTTAACTTTTTTTTTTATAATAATAATAATTATTATTATGATTATTATTAGTATTTCATTACTATATATATGCATGAGCAGGCACTGAATTCGGCGGAAGCGGAGGCGCCAACGGCGGCGCCGTCGCTGAATCTGACGGTCATTTTGTCAAAGCAAGGATGCAAGGCATTCTCGGATCTGTTGGTGGCTGCGGGGGCACTGGGCACATTCGAGGCGAATCTTGAAGGAGGGTTAACGGTGTTCTGCCCTGCCGACACCGTACTTAACGGTTTCATGCCTAAGTACAAGAACTTGACGGCACCTCAAAAGCTGTCGTTACTTTTGTTTCACGGCTTCCCCGTGTACGAGTCCATGCAAATGCTGAAGTCCAATAACGGCGTCATGAACACGCTGGCAACGGATGGGGCCAACAAGTTTGACCTCAACGTCCAGACCGACGGAGAAGACGTGACGTTGGAGACCAAGGTCAACACGGCGAAAGTAACGGGGACCGTCAAGGATGAGGAGCCGTTAATTGTGTACACGATTGATAAGGTTCTGCTGCCTAAAGAGTTGTTCAAGGCAGCTCCGGCACCCAAGGCCAAGGCGGCGGATCCGCCGGAGGCTGATGCTCCGGCGGACGAAGATCCGGCTGATCAGACGGCGGATAGCAAAAATGGGGTTGGCAGAATGGACGGTGGGAGATTAATTATCATTACATGGAGTCTTTGCCTGGGAGGATTGATGTTTCTTTGATGTGATTATTGTGCACAATACAATAAAAATTTGATTGAGACCCATGCGTATGGACAAGATAAGATATGGGGGTTGATTAGATTTTTTTTTTTTGGGAAAGATATTGATGTAAAAAAAAAAAAAATCAATAATGGGTTCCACTTGACTGGGATGGTTTTGTCTTGTTTATTTGATTTCACTTATTTGTAAATGTATGTAATGGTGCTTCAGATTGTTTGGCTTTCGAATCCAATTTACGTTAGAAATTCAATAATGGTCGACCTTGCAGTTTTCTTTTATATCTAATTTTAATTCCAGTTGTAATTTTCAGTTTTAAAAATCACTCTAATATTTTTTACACAAAAAGGAAAATTGATATCGCATAGCAAATTAAATTGGCCTCTTAGTTTTGTTGTTTATTTTTTTAGCCAACAAAAGTAATAATTTAAAAAAAAAAAGTGCATCGTGCCAATATTTATGACGGTATATGCATGACCAAGTATTGATCAATTGGACGATGTGGCAAGGCACCATCATTTTGCCAAGAGGGTCTTACATATGTTTCTTTCTTTTTTTTTTTTATTAAAAGGGTGACCGAAGCCTTACAGTAAGTCTTACATATGTTATTCAACTACTAACTCCAATGAATGCACAAAGGAAACACATAAACGAGAACGCAAATGAGCCCAATAAGTAGAAAATAAGGACCCGAAGAAGGCCGTTTGTTTCAATGGGCCGAAATCCAAATTAGTATTTTACAATAGAAGAAAATGAGGGCCCATAAAAGGCCATTTGTTTCAATCGGCCAACGAGAATCCTTTATTGGATGCAGTATTGGCTGTAGTAGTTGGAAAAGTTTTCTTCCAACGACCAAACCTGAGATTCGATTCTTGGATTTATTACTCCACCCTCTCATCCCCTATTAGTTGGTCTCCAGTTCTTGAAAGACTTAAAAAAAAAAAAAAAAAAAAAGATTCTTTATTAGCAAAAACACAACTTTTATATTTTCTTGGACTGTAGTAAACAGAGAGGGGCAGGAACAAGGTTTGGAAAAATTTGAGTGCAAAGAACATAGAAGAAAACTTAAGAGGGGCACAGTTATAGTTGGTTAGTTAAGTCTGATCCGGAGAATGGTCCCGTCCGTAGTGGGAAAATCTAATTAGTAGGTTTGCCAAATGCACTTGATGCTTTTAGCGAACACAAGTTCTCAACGCAATTTCCAGCGCAAGTTTGACGGAAAATTTCATAGGCAGGCAGATTCGTGGTGTCTACATAAAATTTTCCCGAGTATATTTTGCTCTCGCGTGAAACAAATCTGCAAGAACCTTGAAATTAACAATACCCAAAAGTCATCTGCCTAGAAAAATCAACAAAATAGACTGTCAATGTCAGCGAGTGCCACCCAGGCAAGCGGTTTAATACTAGACGCCTGTGGAGGTTCGCTAAAATTTCGGCTGGCGGATAGGGTTCAAGTTATGCCTAACTCACCCTTGGGCTTTCAACTCTTCTTGGTTGACATCACAACAGGATCATGCAGGAGTAGATAGGCCTACATTGGCCCGCAGTTAGCTTTTACTTTTGTAATCGGCTTCGCCCTCGAACTGAACGGAAAAAAAGAATCCTCCGAGAGCCTAACTAAAACATTTTAGGGCCCAGGTTCTTGGTTTTTTTTGAGGAAGCCCAGGTTCTTCGTTAGACGACTAGATTCGTGTTAGGTAGAGGGAATTACACTTATTCTAGTTATAAACGTTTAAATATTTTTTTAATTTAGCTTTATTTTTTTATTTTTTTAATCAAATCCTAAATTTATCAGTTTTTTTATAAATTAGTCATTTCATTAATAGAAGTTAGTCAAACTATTAAATATGATGATTGACCAAATAGAGATAAATAAAAGATTCTTAAATAAGGTTTCTTTTATATTTTTCTATTTTAATCAAGTTCTCAATGTTTTAAACGTTTTCAATCAAGTCCAAACGTTCTAAACTTTTTTCAATTGAGTCCTCTAAAACCATATATATGACTTTGTTTATTCATTTCCGTTTGGTCAATGGTTGGTTTTAATGGTTTGACTAAATTCCATTAACGGAATGACTCGTTTGTAAAAGAATTGAAAGGTTTAGAACTCGATTGAAAAAATTAAAAGGTTTAGAATTGAATTGAAAAAAATTTATAAACGTTTAAGACTAAAATGAGTATTATCTCGTTTGTGAGAGGTATGAAGAGATACAAAATTTCTTTTCCCTTTCCAATTATTCTATGGAAATTGTTAATTTACGCCCCGTCAGACTTTTAAAAAAGATTATTTGATCATCCTTATCCAAATATTTGTCCATGTATGACTGTTCTTAATGCAATTCTAATGACTTAACTAGTCCGCACAGCTATATATTGTGGAGTATCAAAGGCATTCAGCATTTTCACGTTTGAAGGACGAAACAGCAAACAATATAGTGTCCCGTAATTTTCATATTTCATAAATTTCCCAATGATCCAATTCATCTCTTTTACTTTCCTCTATACCTTTGCTCTGCTCTTCTCATTGTTGCTAGTTAGATTATGGCGACAATCAAAGTTTTCGATCCAGAAAATGCCTCCAGGCCCCCAAAAGCTACCTCTTATAGGGAACTTGCACCAAATTGGTTCATTACCGCATCATTCCCTAAGAAACCTCGCCAAGAAATATGGACCTATCACATCTACAACTTGGTGAAGTATCTGCGGTAATTGTTTCGTCCCTAGAAGCGATCAAAGATGTGTTCAAAACTGAAAGCCTTTGAAGGAACTCAATGCAAAATTAGAAAATGCAGAATCTGGATTTTGCAAGAGCAGAAAATGCACAGCTAAATTCTGCAGAAAAGTGCAGTGCAGAGATTTTACAGAAATGCAGTGCAGGAAAAAACTGCAGTATACAAAAGTGCAAAAACTGTACTTCAGAAAGCTAATAAACCAGATTGCAGAAAGTGCAGTATGTTTACTGCAGAAAAATACAGAATAGTAGCAATCCAGAAAAGTGCAGAACAGAAAAGCAAGCAAAAGCTGTTTGCAAAAAAGTAGTAGGAAAAGTCATTTTTTTTCTTTCATATAAATAAATACTAGAAGAGATTGCTAGATACTTCTAGAAACTACAAGAACAGAAGAGAAGCTACAGTATCTAACACTCCTCCTTAGCTTCTTTTCTGTTCACACCCATGTCCATTCTTAGTTGTTCAAATCTGGACTTGGACAAAGCTTTTGTCATGATATCTGCCAATTGAACCTCCGAGCTGCAATGCACAAGGTTGACTTCTCCCTCTTGCTGTGCTTCTCGGATAAAATGATACTTTATCTTGAAATGTTTTGTTCGGCCATGAAAGATAGGATTTTTAGAAATAGCCACAGCAGACTTGTTGTCAACTCTAATCTCAATAGGTCCCTCTAGCTTATGCTTCAAGTCTACCAACATTTTCCTTAGCCAAATGGCTTGATTCACAGTTGAAGTTGCTGCGATATATTCAGCTTCTGCAGTAGATTGAGCCACAACTTGTTGCTTCTTTGAGCTCCATGCAATCACACCAGAGCCAAGGGTGAATAAATAACCTGAAGTGCTCTTCATATCGTCACAAGAGCCAGCCCAATCACTATCCGAAAAACCAAGTAACTTCAACTCCGATTTTCTTTGGAATAAAACACCGAAATCAATGGTGCCTTTTAAATATCTGAGAATTCTTTTGGCAGCCTTAAAATGCATCTCACTAGGAGATTGCATAAACCTTGATAATAGACTTGTAGCTTGCATGATGTCAGGTCTTGTTGCCGTCAACTATAATAAGCAACCAATCAAGTTTCGGTAGAGAGAACAATCGACCTCCTTAACTCCATCTTCCTTGCAAAGCTTCTCATTCTTCTCCAACGGAGTTGAGACTGGTTTGCAATTAAACATTCTAAATGTTTTTAGAACTTCAATGGCATACTTCCTTTGGTTGATGAAGATGCCTTGATTTGATTGAGAGATCTCCATGCCAAAGAAGTAGGACATTTCTCCGAGATCAGTCATCTCAAAGACTTTGTGCATCTTCTCTTTGAACTCTTGAATCAAGTTGCCATTGCTTCCAGTGACTAGAAGATCATCAACGTAGATTGAAATAATCAAAAGATCAGCACCATCAGACTTGATGTAGAGAGTGGTTTCATTTTTACTTCTTTCAAATCCTTGCTGCAGCAAGTGCTCATCAATTCTGCTATACCATGCTCTCGGTGCCTGTTTCAGCCCATACAAGGCTTTCTTGAGGAGATAGACCTTGTCTTCACTTCCTTTGACGAGAAAACCTTCAGGTTGTTCAACGAATATCTCTTCCTCTAATAAGCCATTTAGAAATACTTTAAGGTGTTGGATTGAGGGTTTCACACCATACCAAGCTTCATATGGTGTTTTTCCCTTTAAAGCTTTTGTAGGAAGCTGATTGAGTAGATAAGCTGATGTGTTGACAGCTTCGGCCCAAAATTTCTTAGGCATTTTCTTCTCAAATAAAAGACATCTAGCCATCTCCATCACTGTTCTGTTCTTTCTCTCACTTACTCCATTTTGTTGTGGAGTGTAACTAACAGTGAATTGGCGATGAACTCCTGCTTCTTCACAAAATTTGTTGAATTTATCTGAAGTATACTCAGTGCCATTGTCTGATCTAAGCACTTTTATCTTGCAACTAGCCTGATTCTCAATCCAAGCTTTAAATTTAAAGAACACTTGTGGCACTTCAGACTTATGTTTCAAGAAGTAGACCCAGCACATTCTAGTGTAATCATCAATGAAGAGAATGAAGTATCTACTTCCACTTAGAGAAGGGATGCTCATGGGGCCACACACATCAGTGTGTATAAGCTGCAATTTTTCAGTTGCTCTCCAAGCTTGATTAGAAGGGAACGGCAATCTAGACTGCTTCCCAAATTGGCAAACTTCACAAATAGAATTGCTCTCATTTACAGCAGGCATATCGAGAGCAAGTTTGTTTTTATGCAAATGATTCAAAGATGCATAGTTAAAATGTCCGAACCTTTTGTGCCATAATGTGCACTCATCAACAGTATGTGAATATGCAGATGTATCAGTATGATTCCAATCAAGAATAAAGCTTTTGTTCTTCATCTTGACAGTGAACAATTCGCAACCAGATGGATCAATGATTTTGCAGGATTTATCTTTAAAAAGCAAAGTATAATTCTTCTCTAGCAGCTGACCCACACTCAAAAGACTTTGATCAATATTAGGGACATAGAGCACGTCAGATATTGATTTCGTACCTGTTGGTGTTTCCACAGATACTGCTCCTTTTCCTTTTACTTGGATGTACTCCCCATTTCCAATTCTGACGTTGGAGAGATAAGATTGATTGAGATCTTTGAATTTTGCAACGTCATTAGTCATATGATGAGTGCAGCCGCTATCTATCAACCAAGCTTGTGAGTTGTCATTAGTTGCATAGCAATTTGCAACAAATAATTGCTCCTCCTGTTGGTTGTCTTCGGCCACCTGTGCTTGTTGAGTTCTATACTGTTGATTGCTCCTATTTTTACAAACTCTTGCCACATGCCCTTTCTTTTTGCAAATCTTGCATTGGGCATCAGGTTTAAACCAGCAAAACTTTGCAAGGTGTGTTGTTTTCTTACAATGTTGGCACAGTGGGAAAGATTTCTTCTTTTGCTCACCATCTTTGCTATTTGCTGCTTCTTTGTTGTCTTTTCCTTTGTTGTCCTCAGCATGCTTTTTTCCACCAAAATAGGGCCTATCTTTGTTCTTGGCAAAGAGGGCAGCCTCACTAGCATTTTCTTCCCTAATAGCTCTCCTGAGCTCAAGAGCTTGAAGAGCATTTACAAGCTCCGCAGGAGTAAACTTGCTTAGATCCTTCGAATCTTCTAGAGAAGAGATCTTAGTCTCATATTTTTCAGGCAAACATACCAAAATCTTCTCCACAATCCTCTGATTGTTGAGCTCTTCACCAAGCAGTCTAATTTGATTAACTGTCTCCATGAGTCTATCAGTGAACTCTTTGACAGTTTCGGTCTTCTTCATCTTTAAAGACTCAAACTTCCTTCTCAAGTTTAAAACTTGAATATGTCGAGTTTTGTCACTACCATGAAATTCATCTTTGAGCTTATCCCATGCTTGATTTGTTGTTTTACATGTCATAATCCTTGTGAAAATGACATTACTGACAGCAGAATGAATTATGGTCAAGGCTCTGAATGATTTGGCAGTTTCTTCGCTATGGTACTTGATTTGAGCCATAGTGGGATTGTCAGGAAGTGGTGGAACTTCTCCTCCTAACTCAACATACTTCCAAAGATCAAAGCCTCTTAGGTAGGCCTCCATTTGCACTGCCCAAATTGGGTAGTTTTCTCCAGAAAAGACAGGAGGTGCAGTAGATGGTAGAATGCTAGAGGACATCTTGAGTAGTGGAACGTACCTTGTTAGTTTTGGGATAACAAATTGGTCTTCACAAGCCCTTAAAGATCAAGGGGGCTCTGATACCACTGAAAGCCTTTGAAGGAACTCAATGCAAAATCAGAAAATGCAGAATCTGGATTTTGCAAGAGTAGAAAATGCGCAGCTAAGTTCTGCAGAAAAGTGCAGTGCAGAGATTTTGCAGAAATGCAGTGCAGGAAAAAAGTGCAGTATACAAAAGTGCAAAAACTGTACTTCAAAAAGCTAATAAACCAGATTGCAGAAAGTGCAGTATGTTTACTGCAGAAAAATACAGAATAGTAGCAATCCAGAAAAGTGCAGAACAGAAAAGCAAGCAAAAGCTGTTTGCAAAAAAGTAGTAGGAAAAGTCATTTTTTTTCTTTCATATAAAAGGTATTTATACAAGTGGATAGATTATTTTAGAAATTCCTACAACTTTCTTACTAGATACTACTTGCTAGACTCTAGATGCAAGTTACTAGAACTTTCTACATATTATAGATACATCCAAACTGAAAACAAAAAATTATAAATACTAGAAGAGATTGCTAGATACTTCTAGAAACTACAAGAACAGAAGAGAAGCTACAGTATCTAACAAAAACAAACGACCTGAGCTTCGCGCAAAGGCCTATTCCTCTTGGTATCGAGATACTTGAATATGGCAATTATGGCCTAATCTTTGCCCCGTATGGAGACCACTGGAGGCAGCTCAGGAAAATTTGTACCTTGGAACTCCTAAATGCAAAGCGTGTCCAGTCATTTGGATCAAAACGAGAAGACGAAGTGGGGAATCTTACACGACTCATTTCTTCTCAAGAAGGTGTTATCGTCAATCTAAGCAAGTATCTTTCCGCCATGGCAAATAATGTGGCATCACGCGCAGCATTGGGCGAGAAATGCAAAGATGGAGACGAATTCATGTCATTGCTAAGCAGAGCAATGGTACTTGGCGGAGGGCACAACTTGGCTGATTTCTTCCCTTCCATTAGATTTATTCCATACGTAACTGGGATGCAGCTGGAATTGGTGAGAATACAAAAGAAGATCGACAAGATTCTTGACAATATCATCAACGAGCGCAAACAAAGAAAATCTGCACCCTACAATGCTGAATCCAATCACAACAATTTACTTGATGTGCTTCTAGACAGTCAGGAGTCCGATCGGTCTGAGGTGCATCTCACACCCGACCAAATCAAAATTTTGATCATGGTACGACTTTAATGCAAATACAGTATTTTTAGACTTAGCTTGAAATCTAGCCTTATGAAATGAACTATTTTTTTAGTGATTGCACCATAGCCGACATATGCTAACTAGAATGAATGCTGACTATTTGCTATGCATAGCTCATGTCAAGTTCAATTGATTCAGGAGATTATTTTTGCTGCGAGCGACACAACATCATCAACTATGGCATGGGCAATGTCAGAGCTGGTTAGAAACCCAGAAGCTATGAAGAAGGCACAGGCTGAGGTGCGACAAGCTTTCAAAGAAAAAACAATAATAGGAGAGTTAGAAATTCAAGATCTACATTACTTAAAATCGGTTATTAAAGAAACTTTGCGTTTACATCCTGCTGTTGCCATAACACACCGAAAACCAAGAGAACAATGTGAGATTTGTGGGTATCAAATTCCAATAACAACAACAGTTTATATCAACATATGGGCATTAGGTAGAGATCCAAATATTTGGACAGAACCTGAATCCTTTAAACCAGAGAGGTTTAACGGCTCTCCATTTGGAGGAGGTAGAAGGATTTGTGCAGGGATATCATTTGCCACCCCGAGTATTGAACTCGCACTTGCTCACATGCTTTACTACTTTGATTGGAAACTTCCCAATGGAACTAGTCCTGAAGAGCTCGACATGAGTGAACTTTTCGGATTGTCTGTTAGAAGGAAGCACGATTTGTGCTTGATTGCCACTACTCGGATTCCATTTAGCAACTGACGTATTACGAATAATAATCTATGCAAGTATTTTAAACAATCTCAGATAAACCTCAAAAACCAGTGTCTTCTATCGGTTATAACAATAAAATTGTAATAAAATGGATGTTATGATCTACAAATAAGTTTAAGATGGATGTAGCTTACTTCTCTTTCGTCCATATCCATAACATGGTAAATTGGAAATAAGTTTGGAAAAGTCGTTCAATGACCCAATTTACATGTTATGCTCCAAGCACCGAAACAGATTACTTATTCAACTGAAAACCAACAATGCACAACTACTGGCTAATTAAGAACTACGAAAGAAGGCTTATTTTCCTCCTATAATGCACGGACACGTGGATTTTAAGAGGGTGTATGTGTCCGACATTTTCCGGACACGGATACGACACGGACACGTGTCCTACACGCCAAAAAGTGTCTGCCAAAAAAAAATTTGAAAAAAAAAATTAGACACAGTTCGAACACGCATTGGACACGTTGAGGACACATTTTAGACAGGCAGACACGGCTAAAAAAAATGAAAAGGTGATGGCCTGCCGCCTGACATGACAGCGACAGACCATCTGCCCATCCCAATGTCTTCTTGCTTTTTTTTATTTTTATTTTTTTGAAATTCAAATGGAGAAAGAGAGGTAAAGATTTCAATTTTTTTTAAAATTTATGGTTTTCTAAGGCAGATGCTATTTACACGTTGAAATAACTTTATACACGCAAAAAAATAATGATGGAAGCCCACTTTTAACTATTGTTTGTGCATGTAGGAAGCTTTTCTCTGCGTGAAAATATCAATCCCCGTTTTCTAAAAGTTATAATAATTATATAAATATATTTTTAGGTGAATAAAATTTATAAAATTATTTAAAAATATGTATATATATAATATACATAAATTTTATAAATTTAATTTTTTATATATATATATATATATAGCCGTGTCCAAGCCGTATCCGTATCCTAATATTTTTAAGATTAGTGTGTCACTGTGTCCGTGTCGTACTGTGTCCGTATCGCCGTGTCCGTGTCCGTGCTTGATAGTTTTCCTCTTAGGAAGATTCGATGAAAAGAAAGAAAGATGAAGTTGGCTAATTGCTTTCTGGATGTCTGGAATTTATATATAAATCATTTCCAGATTATTAATCATGGAAAAAGAACTGATCTTTCTTTGAATGTGATTATTGTGTCAAATAAATTTGATTGAGTCCAATGTGTGTGGGCAAGGTAAGATGTGTATAAAGGTTGATAAGATTTTTTCTTTTACCACCGGTGTAGTTGAAATGATAAAAAGACTCGTCCCTGTGTGAAAGATTGCAGCTCTGAGTCCCTGTCAAGTCAAGTTTTGGGACTAAACATGCTGAGCCACAAATTGCCTCCAGGCCCCCCAAGCTCCCTCTTATTGGGAACTTGCACCAAATTGATTCACTACCACATCATTCCTTCACAAACCTTGCCAGGAAATATGGATCTGTCAGGCACCCCCAACTAGGTGAACTATCTGCTGTGGTTGTTTGGTCACCAGAAGCCATCAAAGAAGTGCTCAAAATCAACAACCTGAGCTTTGCGCAAGGGCCTCGTGCTCCCTTTGTCCAAATATTAAAATTTGGTAATTGTGGCCTAATCTTTGCCCCGTTTGCAGATTACTGGATGCAGTAGATTAAGAACAGTTATTGTTAGTTAAGTCTGATCCTGAGACTGGCCCTATAGTGGGGAAATCCAATTAGTAGGTTGGCCAAATGCATTTGATGATTTAGCGACCACGTGGTGTCTAGTCAAATTTCCCTACGCTCTAAGAGTAATTTCCCGCGCAAGTTTGACAAAAAAATTCATAGGCAGGCAGACTCCAGGTGTCTACATCAAAATTTCCCACTTCTATTTGGCTTTCGCGTGAAACAAATCTGTTAGAACCTTGAAACTACAAGGGCACGGGTGTACGGTCAGAAAGAATTGGTCAGAAGAAGTGTTAATAATACAACAGTGTTACTGATTTATACAACAAGATTGATAAAATATGCAACAAAAATCATCGCGTTATTTTTTGTTACAGAAAAAATCTACGTTGTTGCAGAAATATTCTTTGTTGTTGCATGATTGACACTTCTTCTGTCCTCCTCTCTCTGACCGTCGATCTTTTTCGAAACTACAATACTCAAAAGTCATCTGCCTAGAAAAATCAACAAAATGGAACTGTTAGTAACAGCGAGTTCCAATCAGGCTAGCCGTTTGGTACGAAGGGCCTGTAGAGGTTCGCTAAAATTTTAGCTAGCGGATTGGCTAAAATTAGCTAAAATTATGCCATACTCAGCCTTGGGCTTTCAGCTTTTGTTCGATGGCATCGTGACAGGATCAAGTAGGAGTAGATAGGCCTACAATGGCCCGCTGTTGGCTTTTACTTTTGTAACGCGCTTCGAGCTCCAATGAAACGAGAAAAAGAAATTCCCTAGAGACCTAACTAAAACATTTTAGGTCAAAATATTAAATTAGTGCTTAAGGCTTGGATTAGTATCTAATTATAAATATAACGTTTTTTTTTTGTAAAATTAATCTCCAATGTTTTTGTTTTAGAATAATTCAATACTTTCCTTTTATTTGACTATTTAATTTATAAGGAGTATACTATTTACTCGTCATATTATTAGACCACTTCCTAGTATGATGAAATATTATTAAAAATATGAAGTTATGATATTTTATTTTATTTTTTTTCATTTTTTTCAAAAATAGGGAAATGAAAAAATAAAAAAAAAATATTACGCTACCATATTTTTATTGATATAATATTTTATTAAGAGGTGATTTGATGACACAACGAATAGATGATGTATTCCTTAGTAAATTAAACATGTTAGATAATAGAAAAATATTAAATTATTTTACAGTAAAAATGTTAGAGAGCAATTTTATAAAAAAAAAACGTTGTATTTATAATTAAATATTAACACAAACATTAAACACCAATTTAAAATTTTAGCAAACATTTATGGCCTATGTTCTTAGTTAGACGTTTTAAAATTCAAACTAATTATTGAATTAGAAAGCTCAGACGTTTAAAGTTCGACAGATTTAATTAGTTTAACTAGAATTGAATAAGTAAAATTGATATTTAATATTAAATATAAAAAAATTATTATTTATATACATTAGATAGAGATATCAATGAGTTCAATGTGTGTGTGTGTGTATAATTTGAGAGATTTAATAATCTGTGATTTATAATTTGACTTATGATAATGTTAAAAATTAATTGATATATTATATAGAGGTAGATAATTAACAGTAATTTAATAAGTTAAGATACTTTGTATTTTAATTTCCACTGTAGAAAGAGAAACAACCTTACTTATTAGTATAACACAATTTCTTACTGTTATATTTTGTTGCTAATGTGTTCATAAGAAAAAGATCAGGTAAAAAAACTATTAAGTTAGTATATTTATTAAAAAATAATGCTTATACAATATTATTTTAGAATAAAAGATGAAGTGAAAGAACTTGAAAAGAAACGAGAAACAAAAAAGTGTCCTATGCTTAACTGTTAAGAAGCAAATTGAAAGAATGAAGAGGGAAGGAGGAAGACACAAAAGCCTGAACTTTGGAAAGAGAGACTTTTAAAGTTCGAAATTCAAACTTAAAAATCAAACCCAAAATTATATTGGTGAAAGTTATAATATTTATGTTGAACTAATCAAAAGTCACACGGCTGAGGTGTATTGGAACGCAAATGATTACTGAAATATATTGTTGTAATGAAATTAGCAATCACAAACCAGCTATTAGCGTGTTTGTACGAGGACAACGATTCCAAACCCAAAGACTTAGGTTCGACTTTAGCAAGAAGCAAAAATTTTCCAGCCTTATCTGCAGAGAGTCACTTTACTTAAGAAAATCGGATCGAATCAAATCATAAAATTGAGAACGGTTCACTGATTCAGCTGGTCCAGTCCATTTTGTCTATTATGGATTAAATAATTAGATTTTTTGTAAGAGTATAAAGACATCATAATCTTTTTTTTCTTCCCAATTTTTTGCAGAAATTGCTGATTTAAGCCCCCATCTGACTTTGAAAAACAATTGCTTGATCTTTCTTAGCCCAATTTGGTCCAAGCAAGATTGTTCTTAATGCAATTCTAAAAAGGCAAGTGGTAACAAATCCGAACTGCTATATACTGTAAACTATCAAATGCATTAACCAATTTCACGTTATAAGGACGAAAGAGCGAACAATATAGTACCCTGCAATTTTCGTAAGCCATGAATTTCCCAATACTCCAATTTATCTCCTCCCCTTTCCTCCATACTTTTGTTATGCTCTTCTCATTGTTGCTAGTAAGGTTTTGGCGACAATCCAAGTCTTCGAACCACAAATTGCCTCCAGGCCCTCCCAAGCTCCCTCTTATAGGGAACTTGCACCAAATTGGTCCATTACCGCACTATTCTTTCAGAAACCTTGCAAAGAAATATGGACCTGTCATGCACCTACAACTCGGTGAAGTATCTGCTGTGATTGTTTCGTCACCGGAAGCGATTATAGAAGTGCTCAAAACAAAAGACCTGAGCTTTGCGCAAAGGCTTGGCGTTCTTGGTATCGAAATACTGGAATATGGCAATTATGGCCTAATATTTGCCCCATATGGAGATTACTGGAGGCAGCTTAGAAAAATTTGTACCCTGGAACTCCTAAATGCAAAGCGCGTCCAGTCATTTGGATCAATACGAGAAGATGAAGTGAGGAATCTAACACGGTTCATTTCTTCTCAGGAAGGTACTCCTGTCAATCAAAGCAAGCATTTTTCTGCCATGGCAAATAATGTGGCATCGCGCGCAGCATTGGGTGAGAAATGCAAAGATGGAGACGAATTCATGTCATTACTAAGCAGAGCAATAGTACTTGGTGGGCGGTATAACTTGCCTGATTTATACCCTTCCATTCGATCTCTTCGATACATAACTGGGATGCAACCGGAATTGGTGAGGATACGACATAAGCTTGGGAAGATTTTTGACAATATGATCGACAAGCAGAAAACAAAGAAAATCTGCACTCTACAATGATCAATCAAATCACAACAGTTTATTTGATGTGCTTCTAGACCTTCAGGATTCTGATCGGCCTGAGGTGCATCTCACAATCGACCAGGTCAAAATACTAATCGTGGTACGACTTTAAAGCAAATGCATTACCTTAGACTTGACTAATCTAGCTTATAAAATGAATTGTTTCCTTTGTGATAGCACTATTTCTCAGATGTACTAACTGGAATGAATGCTGGCTAATTGTCAACTATAGCTCATTTCAAGGTCAATTGTTTCAGGAGATTATCTTTGCTGCCAGCGACACATCATCAACAACCATGGCATGGGCCATGTCGGAGTTGGTTAAGAACCCAGAAGCTATGAAGAAGGCACAGGCTGAAGTGCGACAAGCTCTCGAAGGAAAAACAAAAATAGAAGAATCAGGAATTCAAGATCTACATTACTTAAAATCAGTTATCAAAGAAACTCTGCGTCTGCATCCTGCTGTTACCATACTAACCAGAAAACCAGGGGAAAAATACGAGATTGGTGGGTACCAAATTCCAATGAGTGCAACCGTTGATATCAACATATGGGGATTAGACAGAGATCCAAATATATGGACAGAAGCTGAATCTTTTAAACCAGAGAGATTCCAGGACTCTCCAGTTGAGTATAAAGAGGTAAACTTTGATATGATACTATTTGGAGGAGGTAGGAGGATTTGTCCTGGGATATCATTTGCTACCCCAATCATAGAACTTGCACTTGCCTACATGCTTTACTACTTTGACTGAAAACTTCCCAATGGAACCAGACCTGAAGAGCTCGACATGAGTGAACTTTTTGGATTGGCTGTTAAAAGGAAGCACGATTTGTGCTTGATTGCAACAACTCGGGTTCCATTTAGCAACTAAGGTATTATGAACAATAATCGGTGTGTATTCAACACAATCTCTGATAAAACATAATTATCAGGGTCTTATATCTAGTACGACAATAACTTTTTAAAAAATGGATCATATGATCTACCATTAAGTTTAACAAGGATGTGGCTTGCTTCTCATTTTGTCCATATCATGGTAATTTGAAAATATTGTCTGGACAAACCATTCCGTGACCCAATTTACATTCTGCTCCAAGCACTGAAACAGATTACTTATTCTACTGAAAACTAACAATGCACAATTACTGGCTAAAAAAGGACTAAGAAGACAGCTTCTCTTCCTTTTAGGAAGGTTCAATGAAAAGAAAGAAAACGGAAATTGGCTACATGCCTACTGGAAATATGGAATTTACGGATAAATGATTTCCAAACTATTAATCATGGTTAGTTGGAGTCTGTGTTTGGGACTGAGGTTTCTTTTATTTGATTATTGTGTAAAATAAATTTGATTGAGACAAATGCGTATGGCCAATATAAGATATAGAGGTTGATTAGATTTTATTTTTTTTTTGAGATAAATTTGGTGTAAAAAAATAAACAACGGGACCACTTGATTGCAGTCTCGGTATGGTCTACATTGGGGTCTATTCTTTTTCTCTTTTATCAACTAAAAAAATAAAACACCGAGAAAAGCCTCAAGTAAGTAGGATGAAAACAAAGGTAAAAACATCACAAACTAATTGGAATATCTGACAAAAACAAAGAAAAACACCCGGTTGAGTATAAAGCTGGATTCGGATAAACCCGAACATTGTCTCCAATTCATTCAGAAAAGAGAAAACATAGGTTCGTCACACTTAAAAGAGAAATGCAATGAGTACGCAAAAATCTGAATTATTAAATTATAAAAAATATATAAATTTTAAAAAAAATTAAAAATAAATAAACTATTAGATATCATTGAATTAACTGCATATTTATCCTTGTATATCTATATAGTAAACTTCGATAGATAGATAGATAGATAAATAGATAGATAGGTCTTTTAAGAACCCCTCACCTACCCGAACGCTCCCCCAAGAAAACCAAAAAAATAAAAAACAAAAAAGGATTTACAGCAATGTCTCATCATCCAAAGAAACAACGGCCGATGAAAGAAACTAATTCTCCGCAGAAATTTGGTTACAAGCCAAAGTATAAGTATATGTATAATGTCCAGAGATAAAGAGCAGAGACAAATAGAGCTATAGTGAGTCGGTGCACGGACCTCAAATTGGGATCCTCGCCGGTAGTGCGGGACGAAGCGCGCGAACGACCCATTCTCCAGCGAGACAAGAACGGAATGCACAAACAAAACCCTAACAATTCTTGAATTTCACAAACTTGTAGTAAAAAAAATAAATAAATAAAAAACAGAGGAAGAACAAGAAAAACTGTAAAGAATCTTGAATTTTTTTTTTTTTTCTTTTGGGTCAATAAAGAATCTTGAATTTAAAAGATGATTCTTGACCAAAAAAAGCACAAACAAATGCCTAACGATTCTTGAATTTAACAAATGGTAGGACCAGCTTGCTACAGTAGGCCTAATCCAGGGAGGAGATCCAGGCCCACATCAATAAGAGCAAAAGCACACATCAGCCAGGCTGTGTGGTTCTGTTAGCCGTAGCAAATTGGTCCCTTACCGCACCATGAAAAGGGTGAAGGAAGTGGCTGAGCAGTTGCTCGAGTGGTGGGGGTAGTACCACACCACTCAAGGTTTCGAACCCCCGCCTAATTCACAGTTGCCTCCCTCCCCAAATGCCCAAGTATGGGCTCCCAGCCACTAGGCCAACGACCAAAAAGAAAAAAAAAATGAAGGAATTGATGGTGATGAGAAGAGTGCAATCCTTTTGGAAAATCCCATAGAACAACCATAGCATAGCGCCGAGGAGTGCAATCACGAATGGGATAGACTGAAACCCTTCGCTTGTTTTCTTCTTGTAAATTAGATACAATGTTGGCCTATAATATATACATCAGTGCTCCTTGTAAGTTAGTAAATAAGCACAACACATAAAATAAATTCAAAACTTAACAGGAAAAATGACTTACAGTGGAGCAAGGCAGACCATACAAGATAGGATTTACCTATTCCCATCGAAAAGAAAAGGAAAAACAACAAAGTTAATTAGTTAGTTTTACTAAGTGCATGAATGCAGAAACAGTTAGGCATTATTATCTTCGGTATTTTTTCAAGAAGATAATAAAGAAATGGAGATGTAGACGAGCAAGAAATTGATGAAGGAGGGACTTGTTTCTACCTAAAAGACAAAAACCAAACATCTATGAGAAGTGCAAGGCCATTTCTCATAAACACCTTAAAACGCTTATCTATTGCCTTCTCTTCGGGCGAAAGATTTTCCTCAAACGGATCAGGGTAAAGTAAACTTCTTTCCAGTATGAAATCTTTCCTGTGTTTCCTCTCATCAAGCCTGTCAACAAGTCATCGACGAGATCAGAACACATCAAAGTGAAGTCTTTAACTCTGAGAAAAGAACCGGTTGGTGATCAAAGCAAGATAATCAGGAATTGAGCTTGAAGTAAAAAATCTGATGTTATCTCAAGAACGTAGAATTAGGAAGAAAAAAGCTCAAGTGAACAGGTCAAAGGGCTATAATCATTATTACAAGCCTTATCATTTGATCCCATCCATCTAACACACGTGGATATGCTTTTGAGTAAATGCTTAATACTCACAGTCTTCTGTTACTAAACAGAAGAAAAGGCTACAATTATTATCATGCATTTCACGCAATCTCATCTATCAAAAATGCACATATACTGGTACCTTTTTGAGTAAATGCATAGTAATCGCAGTTTCAGTTAATGTTAAGGATCAGTGTCAGCATCCTTGAATTCCATATCTGCTAGTAATTGCTCAGTATCGTTATCAAATCCAATCTCATATTCCCATCTCTTGAATTATAGCTACTCAACTCAGTCACAGAACATCCTTCTTCTCCTGAAACCCTTGGTTTTTTCTCGCCAATGCTCCTGTCTGCCTGAGGCTCTGCAGAAATTCGAAAGGAAAAAGTTACAAAAAATTTCTCCTATGACAAAGCTTAGAAGAAGGAAATTCATCAAGTATGTGAATATGCTAAACATGTTCAACAGATCAATCAAGCTTTCTATTTTGCCGTACAGTTTAACAGAACTTGATTTCTGAACAAAACTTGTTTGAACAGCAATGCACCTGTGCCTAATTTCATCTAGCAAATTGTGCAATGTTGTGACAGGCACAAAAATTAAAGATATGGAGCAATGTAACCTAAGTTTCCAATATAAACATCAAATTTAGAAAAAATACCTTCAACTTCAATACTATCAATAACTTGGGGTCCAATGGAGGAATTCCTAACACGTTAAGACTGCGTTACTGCTGCTTAGACCCATTTGAGAACCGATTTTTGATACCAAGAAGAGAAGACGCAAAAGAGCATTGAGGATTAGAGTTAGCCCTATGTTCATCCCAAAAGAGTGATCTTCAAGAAAGTTGCGACAAAAAATACACATATCTTGGGATTGTTCATTCTCTTGCCTCCATTTGGGATTAGATGAGGATTGACTACGTATATCTTCTTTTCTTGGTGGTTCACTTCTGACAGAACACATCCACAAGGATCAGCGAAGCAGGGTCATATGCAACTGAAAGTTAGAAAAACAGCAGCGAGGGTAGATATCCTGGATTGTTGTAGATACAGGTGGCTATTGTTTCAATGAAAGCACTCTAAGGATAGAGGCCTCTGCGGTAATAGATGCAACCATGGAAGGTGAAGTTGCTATAATGAACTCAATACATGTCCTTAATACGCAAGAAAGTGCAAGAACTGGAAGTACAACTATACAAGACATGGAGAACCAAGAACAAGTATGTCACTAGGTGTCACATCACTGAGTTTTCCAGAAGTAATGTGAATTTGATATGTTATAAAAACCCACACAGACAGCCTATTGTATTCCCTAGAATATTTTAGAATGAAAATGTCAAGTTGGAAGGTTTTGGTTTCTCCAAACCTTCAGGTATCAGTTGCCTAGCTTCCATCTCACTGTATAGCTTCATTGCCAGATGATCTTTTCCACACTGGCGAAGCCCATAATACATTTCTAATAAGATGTCTGAATCAGGGGAAATACATCTCCCCAACATTTCCTTTAAAACTTGGAATGCTCCTTCAAAATCCTCGTTCTTGCAAAAGGCAGATATCAACATCTTGAAAGTTTGCTCGTTGGGATGACAACCACTCCTCAGCATGCATTTGTACAGCTGAAAAGCACGGTCAGAGTTTTTCCTCAGGCACTGCCCACCAATAAGTGCAGAATATGTAGATGCATTAGGAACAAAGTTCTCTTTATCGAGTTCTTTGACCAAATACGCTGCTTTTTTGGTCTTACCCTCTTTGCACAGTCCCAAAATCAGGGCATTGTAAGTCAGTATATCAGCCTTAACTCCATTCCTTAACATCTCCTCATAAAGTCTACCTCCCATTTCACTATTGCATGCTTGGCTATACCCATTTATTAAGATATTGTAAGTTACAGTTGTAGGAGCCACATTCATGGCCTTCATTTCACTGAAAACTCTATTTGCTTCTGGCAGTTTTCCTTCCTTGCAGAACCCATGAATTAAAGTGTTATAAGTAACCACATTAGGCTCCACCCCATTCTTCCCCATTGAGTTTCTGAGCCTCAAAGCCAAGTTCAAAAGACCCTTAGAACAATGTCCTGCAATCAAAGTATTGTAAGATGCAACATTAGGACTAATTCCATTGCTCTCCATTTCCCTAATCATTTCAACTGCCTTTTCAAGTTTCCCTGACTGGCAAAAGGCATGCATTACCATATTAAGAGTATACACATTCAGTGATATCCTACGACGCCGGATTTCTCTATAGAATGCCAGAGCAATATCCACCCTGTTCAAATCAAGCAATGAACTCAAATAGGCATTGCAAGACTCAACAGTTGGCAAGAATCCATACTCCTTCATTCGACAAAAAGTATCCGACGCATTCCTAAATCTCTTCAAATGAGCGTAAGTCTTAAACAAAGAATCAAAAACACGAGGAGAAGAATCGCACATTCGATAGGAATACAGCAGTCCTTCAAACAACTTATCAGGCAAAACTGTCGAACCTGATGATACAAGAATACTCCTCAAAATGGACTCAGCAGACTTAAATTTCCGATTTTTGGTTAAAATGTGGAGGATTATTGAATGAGTTTCGAGTGTATGGGAATTGGGGTTCTGGGTTTTGACCCATATAAAAAACTCCAAAGAAAGAACATGGTCTTTTTGAATCTTCAACAGAACGTGCATAACTCTAAAGGGTTTCAAATGGGTTGCAAGTCGATTAAGCTTATCCCAGTCAGAGTGAACTAGGTGGCTATGCGCAACATTAACAAAGTCCAAATCTTGACCTTTGAGTTCAGGGATTGTTCTGTGAGGTATTGGAATTGGGTTCCGATTCTTCCTTCCCAAATTACCACAAGAAAACATGGGTTTTGCAGACGTGGGTCTCGTCGATTCAACGGAAGCAATCACAGTTGAAAAATTCACGAACCTAATAAGTTTCAGTGCTTTAAAATCCATGATGAGACGCAGGAAACGATGAGGACTGGAATTGGGTGTCAATCAAATTGAAGAAACGGAACAATAAAAGAAGAATCTTTTGTAAAGAAGCGGAAAAGCTGCATATACTGAAGGTGGGGGTGACTCACCTTTGTCGAGAAATGGCCAGTTCGTCGGTTAAAGAAAATCAAAAACCAGTAGCAAACCTACTTCTGCTGGACCGCTGCTGGTAGCTCGGCTGAAGTATGCTATTTGCCACTTTGAAACTCAAAGGCCAAAACAAAGGGTAACAACGTATCCTATCTAACATTATTAGGATTGAACCGATTATTAAATTAAAAATGTTAATGTATTAAAATTTAATTAATTAAATCAGTTGAATTAATATTTTAATAAATATTTTATTATATATATATATATATATAACTAAATAATAATTTTTTTAATTTTAAGTATTAGATTAAAAACTTCAATCAAATTTATGATTAAATTCAACTTTTTAACTAAATTTATAACTTAAATTATAATTTAAATAAATTTAGAATTAAATTATAATTTATAAATTTTAGTTTATTTTAAACTAATCCAACCGATCTAATTTTTATCGATTTTAATCAATTTTGAACCGTACTTGATCAATTTTGACTGATTTTGACCGATTCGAGTTTTTCTTCAAAATTAGCATGAACCAGACCAGATTCTTGGTCAGTCAACAATTAAATCGGTCCAACTAATCGGTCTGTTTTGGTTTTTTCAATACTAATCAGGTCATGTGCTTAGTGATCGCGTGAGTTTTTTTTTTTTAAATTTGTAGAGACTAAGAATTGAATTTTAAATTTAAAATTTAAAATTCAAATGACTCTATCAATGAACTTTATAACCAGTGACTTGCAACGCGAGTATTCTACTTTCCAATGTTTGGTTTAATTTTTCTGATTGGAATTTCTTAATTATGCAATTAAAGGTTGACACAAGTTCGAATGATTTTTAATCAAAAATGGCTGTTTATGTGAAGCAATTGTATGCGATGCGAGTGATCTTATTAGCTTTTCCTTCTATTGCTTTCGTGAAGCAATGATATGTGAGTGATCTTATGTTCACAGAAATTCCAACGATTATTTTTTTTGTACTGTTTTCCAGCGACTCTGCTACTCATATGCACACACACACACGCAGTTGCACGTGGATTGCGACTAATCAAACAATTTGCAATCCACATGCACTAGCAGTACTAGTTAGGGAACTGTAGCCTAAGGCCACTGTGCTTCCAACCCAGATTCTCAATTAACTTAAGCAGCTCAAGATTGCCGTGAAGTTACTTATCATAGAGACCAAGCATAGGTGGGTGGGAAAATGGAAGATGTCTTCAGTGATTAGGTGAAAGAAGAAAAAAAAAATTTGTTGTCAAAAACCCACTTTGTAAGGAATATCTCCAAACAAATTCCAGAATCCCTTGAAAGAAGCAGAATTGGATGGGAATCTACGCAAAATTCCTGGCTGAAACTGTTTAAGTTTAAGGTTTAAACTTAGATGTGAAACTTTGGATTCCGTTCACTCTTTCCAACTATATAAATTGGATTAATTTAGGGCGCCCTGGCTATTATTTACATTGTTTCTATTTCTTGGTCCTGTTCTGCTTACCTCTGAACTTTCTATAGTTTGTGTTTGGACGAAGAAATGTCTCTCATCTTTGACCTTCCCTTGATGCCAACCATAATTTAGTATGTAACAAGTGGTCTACTGAATCACATTCACGGTAAATGATGCTGGTAGTACAGGAAAGACCAAAAATGGACCAGGACATGTAAATAAGTTTGGGCAGAAAGCTTTGCTATCTGGTTTCGTAAAAGGAAATATTTGATAAGATATTTTTTTTTAGATAAGATTAAGTGAAATTAATATAATATGAGTTGTCATATGTTTGAATTTAATAAAAATAAATAAATAAATAAATTATTAAATATTATTAGATAAATTATAAATTACATTTTATTATTATTTAAAATAAAATTATATAGTAAAACTGTTTATAAATTAGTGTGAGAAAACCAAAGAGAAAATGAAAAGACCTCGGTTTCACCAAGTCCAAATATTTGCGGGACAGAAAAATCCAAATATTTAAGCAATGGGCGAGAGGACTTTCTAAAGTACAGTCAATGTAAATGGTCAGAAACCCAATCCACAATCTGACTACTGTCTAATAAACATATTTGGTTTGAGTCCAAATCTACTGGGTGGTTGTTATGGTGTGCTGTCTTTCTCTGTGGCGGTTATCGTGTGTTGGTCACATTTTTTACCGTCTGCACTCCTCACGGTGAGTTTTGCTAGTGGTTACTGCTTCCTTGGTGAAGCTTGGTCCCCGTTGTGTGAGTCCTGGTGCTTGGGTGCCCCATTCTACCTTGTTTGGTGTTGTTTCCCTGCCTGCGCCTGCTTCCAGCTTGGGAGTTGGGTGGCACCCCCGCTTTCCCCCGTCGTTTTGATGGGTGGAGACAGGGGATGTGGCTTTTTAGTCCTCTCAGTGGCCCTGTACAGTTGACCCGCCACCTGTCACACCTGCCGTTCGAGGTCACCGGTTTTTGTGGGCTCGCTGATGCTCAATTCCTTTTGCTCCTACAGTTTGGATCTGTGTTTAACGCCCCTCTGTGGCGTTTTTGCAACCCCTGGCGTGCATTCTGCTGTGAGCGATGTCTCGGTCACCGTATGCTCCTCTATGTTCCACCGGTCCCAATCCCCATCGTTGCCAACTTGTGTCTGGTGGGAGTCCTACCCTGTGTTTGCGTTGTGGGTGGGATTGGGCGTGTCATCTTTGATCCAACGAGCTTGTTTTCTCTCAGGGTTTTAAGCCTAGAATTACATTCAATGTTAGCTTGTTGGTTTTACTATAGGGCTAAGGGTTTAGTGGGTTGTATGCTAGGCCTATATGTAAAGGTGGCCTTTATTGTACTTTTGTGCTTTTCTAGTGTCAGCTGTGCAGGCCGAGCTGGGCCTTTCTCTACGGGAGTTTGTCTACTTTAATGAAGTTTACTTTGCTTTTGTTATAAAAAAAAAAAAATCAAACTTCAGTCTAATAAAGGGGGTCTTCTTTTGTTTTTATAAAGAAATTAGTTTCGCAAAACGAACTTATGAGTTATGGAGTAACCATGGTATGACGCTAAGACTCTCCCCTCATTTTAACTATAATCAAATAAATAAATAAAATCGTAACACCAATATATTCATAATATCTTAATTTTTTTGCACCAAAAAAAAAAAATCTTAATTGTTCAAAATTGACTAGCCCTTTCACTGAAGAACAACATCATATACCATGATAGACGTATTTAATTGGTCCATGGATTTGAAACCAAATAAATCTAATATTTTTTAAAAGGAAAGCATGATAAATCATGTTACTCTCCGCATGAGAACAATCCATTCTCCAGAATTTGTGGTCATATGAATAGGCTGGATCTACCTAAACATATTTAATGCGTGGGTGTGTTACTGAACAATTTATCAATAAAATGTACTGTTTAGAGAAAAGTTATGTAGGTATGTAATGGTAAGTACAAAATTAAAACGTGAGATTTAAACTATTAAATTGTAAATAAAATATTTAATTTAAAAATATATATATAAATTATTAAATTAATTATATATTATAGGTAATTTTACCCTCAAATATCAACTCCAGCAGGTAAAAGTTTTAATGTGCCTGCTGACCAATTAATATCTGACACAGTTTATAGCAACAAAGTACAAGCGGTAGTCGTTGAGCGAATAAAGTGAAAAGTGGGAAAATTTTTGCTGCAGTTCACAGGTTTCTCCTTGTAACTTTGCAATGATCAAATTCCTGTGAGCAGGAATAGGAAATAGTGCAGTCTACTAATTGTGCCAACGACCAAAGCCAACACAATACAAAACAAGGCCCCATGAATCTCTCTAGATTGTTTACGGGGTAAAAGTACTCATCCCTACAGGCTTTTCAGAATTCTATTGTCAATTTCCCTTTTTTTTATTTTTTTTGCAAAATCTCATGTCAATTTAACACATTGTCCGGGTGAACCGTGATATTACATTGTGAGAATTATGTCTGAACTCTCAATGGACTTGGGGGTTTTCCTTTCTGAGACACAATCCAACCCCCATAAGACAACCAAATAGGTACAACCTGACCACGACCTTTACATGTAATATGAAGGTTTTGGTTTCATTCTTTCATATTCTACCAACGAAGTCGATGCCTTTTCAAGCAAGGACTTCCCATCCCCTCGGTGCCGTAAATCATGCAGTTCGCTGCTGTGTGTATATGCCCTTCAGGATTGTGAGACCATGTCTGTAATGCGTTTCATTAAATGAAATTTTACATCTTCAGTTCAAATGAAGTAGGATTTAAAAAAAGGATAAATACAATTATGGGCTTCTCTATCTAATTAAAAGAAGGTGCAAGCAGGGTCAAGCATTTTTTGGATTGTAAAATGGGGATTGATGAAATTTGCAGTTAACACAGATGCTCTCATAGTCACCGGAACTAATCTTACATTAAAATATATATATATATATATATATATATATATCGATTTTTGGAAGAAGAAGAAGAAGAAACAAAACCATACTTCTCCCCTCCCCCGGGTCAGTACATCAAATTATTGATCTTTCGAAGGAAATGTGTCGAAGGGAAACTCATCAATCCTAGGATTTTTTTTCTTTTTTCTTGGTTTAATAAAATGAGATAGTGAAGACGGTATCTAAATAAATTTGTTAAAGAGTATTATACCTATACCCAACAAAAGTGCAATCAGTTCAAATGATTAATTTGTTGTTAATGCTGAATAGAATGTAAAGTTTAGTTTTATTGATTATAGCGAGAAATACTCAGTCCAAGGAATTTGAAAGGGTTAAAAAGGACAAACCTCTTTAGGCCTCTAGGCCCCTATTTAACGGTCCACCACCATAGTGTTTAAAAAAAAAAGCTGAAACAAAAACTATCACAGGATTTTTCACAATTCACCGTCTCGATCGTCTCGTGTAGCAAATGTGAACCTGCTAGAAGATCGTGTCACACACGGTCTTAGAAGTTCAGTGATTTCACAACGGCCGTTTGACAATCTCGTGATTTCACAACGGCCCTATGACAATCTCACTAAACACAAAAAAAATTTAAAAAAGGTCTCTCGATATGTGCAAACAAATACAACAACAACAACAAAAACAACAAACAACAAATCGTCTTTGAACTCCATGTCAATGTTGAATATGTACGTATCCTTTCAAGCTCTTTTGCCCTTCCTTTTGGCCCTTTCTGCCTCCTCTAGATCCCCCCTCTCGCTCTCTCTCCCCCACACACACACAATGGTACATATAATGTAGTTATTTAGTTCAAGGAACAAAAGAAAAGCTCCTCTTGCCATGCGCTGACAATTTAACAGGACATACAATACAAAGCAAAAAAATTATTGATATGATAAGGCTATTTTCACAAGAGAAGATAGCTATATATCTTTGGCTTACTTTTGGCAGGAAATATTTTCATTACTAAAATAGCCACATTTACTCTTAAATAAAGTTTTAAATTCGAGCGTAGTGTATAAAAAAATGGACACTGAAATAATTTTACTCTCTCTTAGTCTTTTCCAATTTAACTCTAAATTAATCCGAGTCAATATGACTCATGAATACTAAGTTCTTAGATTGAAAAAAAAAAAAAAAAAGTAGTTTCTGGGACGTGAATTTTAGATCATCAACTTAATTATTGCTCTCAACATAGGAGCTTAGAATCATTGTAGAGCTCATTAATATTCGATCAACTGTGAAGTTATTGTCTCTAACCCTTCGGGCTTCGAGGAATGGCTTCGATTTTCTAAGACTTTTGTCTGTCATTAACGTCTTCTCCCAAAAACCACCCAAACACTTGTCTTGCTACTATATATACGCCACCGTTTTACACTTTCCTCAACACTTCTCTCTCTCTCTCTCTCTTTGTGGCTCACTGAAGAGATGTCCATCTTCCAAGACAAAGAGAAGAGGAGACAGCCGAAGTTCTGCATCAATGACCACGTGGACATCCTCATCGAGATCATTAAACGCCTCGACGGCCGCTCCCTCTCTGCCGCCGCCTGCGTCTGCCGCCTCTGGTGCACCATTGCCCGCAACGACTCTCTCTGGGAGGACCTCTGCTTCCCGCCACCCGCACCCCACGTCTCTCCACCAGCCGTCACCTTCTCCAGCGTCCGCCCCGTCGTCGTCGCCCTCGGAGGATACCGGCGGCTCTACATGGCCTGCGTGCGCCCTGCTTTGAGTCGGCTATACGGTGGCCGGCCGAAGAACTCGGACCGGGTCAGGAGGGTTTGGACTCGGGACGAGCTGCAGCTCTCGCTTTCTCTCTTCTCCGTTGATTACTACGAGAGACTTGGGAGAGTTGGCGGTGGCGGTGGCGGTGGCGGTGGCGGTGGAGGTGGCGGTGCGTCCGCGTCCGCATCGTCCCTCATGTTCCTTTGCCACCCAGTCAACGTCTGATTTGATGACTCTTTTTTTTTTCGCCTCCGTGCCAAAATAATCATAAGAAACCCAATTATCTGAACAATTCATAATCATAACCCATATAGATTTTTCTTTTTTTTATTTTTTTGGGAATTCTTGATTCATTCTTTACATGTTTAACTTTGTACTATTGTTATTTTTTGTCACCATTTTCTACGGAAATAACATTGCATCAATTAAATTGTTAATTAATGGTTTTTCCTCACTTAAATACATTTTGTGTTCAAAACAAAGGTCATTGAATGGATGTTTATTTATACATTATAGACAACCAAAACATAAAGAATTGTTGTATTCATATTCATGCCATTAATTCAGTTGTGTAGTTAGGCTGTTTAAGCGTCAAATTAGTAGTGTTTAAATAATAAAAAAAAAGTTTTGATTTTTTCCTTTTTAATTGATGCAAGGCCAAGGCTTGTGTTAGGTCTGTTCCCTTTTTTTTTAAATTTCTTTTATTTTTACCATTGTTCTTTTTTTTTATAAGGAAGTGCAATGCATAGTTCCAAATTACTCCGGCGAGAGAGGCAGCAATCAGAATAGGTCTGGCGTGTGAGCATAATCCAATAGTCCGATTCGCTGTGAACTGGATAATTGCGATTTCTTTTACTTTTGTTTAATACTACTCAATATTCAATTTAATGAGCTGATCAATTTAGATTGATTTGAATATGATTTTAAAAGATATTGAAAGGCCTCTCGATAGTCATTTAACGGAATGACATTTTCAATGCTGAAACCTAAAATCTTTAGTTAAGGGGCATTAAAACCTCACCATCTGTATAATTGTGGATTTTTGTTTTTTGGTTTATATAATTGTGGATTTTTTGTTTGCTTCTTGCTGTGATTTTATTTATGGGCCGAAAATTGACAATTGATTCTGGACCCGCCTTCTAAACTATGCGGTCCTAACTTACTTATGTTTGTTTTTAAGTATTTTACTGAGGACACTGAACATAGACATTTTTTAAAAAAAATTTTAAAAATTAATTTTGAAAATAAAGTATGAGATTTACAAAATAAAGAAAGTTATTTTTAATCTGAATCTCATAAAAAAGCATATGAGTCATTATATAGACTATGCGTTTTACACATACCTCTCAATATATTGTTATATAATTAAATTAAAAATAAGTAGTATATAAGTTGTTGAATAGATTACACACTCTTTGTTTATTTTTCACTATGTTATTAGGTGGCCAAATCCTCAAAAAAAAATATATGTGATTATCATATAATTAAGCATTTTATCATCACCGGCCGGCAACATTGGAATGCATATATTTGACTATATTTGGACATCCGGCATCCGATGTCCATTTGCGGGGTCAAAAATGAGAACGCATAATATATTCTTCTAAAAAATTAAGCTTAGATGCCAAAACAAAAAGGTATGAGGAAAAAACAAAAAAAAAGATAAGAGAGTGGTATAGTGTCACGTATAAGATAATGTAGCACTATCACAATTTTTATTTGCATGGAAAGGGTTAGGAATTTCTTACACACATTGGTTGGTCACATCTTCCCGCAAAAAGAAATTATTCTTTGTACTAGGTGAAAGTAGTCACCGCTTCCCAACCATCACAAAAATTTCAAAATTTAATTTACAGGATCGCCAATTTCCAAATTCCAAAGCCTTGTACGAGACAAAGAATTTCAGTACATATATACGTACATTATACATGGATTAATATTTGCTTGTCTTATAACCAATGATCAACCATCCAAGGTGGCAGTATATTTTTCATCCATTTGATCTGGGTTTGAGTTTTAAAGTCAGTGTTTTAAAAATAATGACCTCCTTTACTTGTTAGTTTATCTATGTGCAGTATGGTGTTGATATCAAATTCATTAATATTATGATTGGTTTGAAAAAGTTATGTTCGAATCTAATAAAAATTTGAGTAATAGTCTGCTCCTTAGGAAATGATTGAATAAAATATAACAATAATATAAATACCAACTTTAACCTATAAGTATTATAACTAATACATCTTTTTCTTTTTTGCTAAAAAAAAAAAAACCAATGGTCTGTGGCAGATAAACATAACGTGAGCTTCACGTTATCTTTG
This sequence comes from Carallia pectinifolia, assembly GCA_037832335.1. NCBI lineage: Eukaryota > Viridiplantae > Streptophyta > Magnoliopsida > Malpighiales > Rhizophoraceae > Carallia > Carallia pectinifolia. Next base: position 17,466,064 of record CM075447.1, on the reverse strand, counting down.
ATTTGAGTGAAAGTTGAGGCAAAGAAAAGTAAAAAAAAAACAAAAAAACAAAAAAGAAAAGTTAAAAAAAAAATTGTATGAGAAAAACTGTTTCTTGTTTGGTTACTTACCACATAGGAAAGGAAAAAAAAGAAAAAGGTAAAGTGAATGACAGTTTTATATGAGATCCATAACATTTTAATTTCACCAATTTAGTATGAATGGCATGAGAAAGTTGAGAATAATCACTTCAATTTTTGATAAATTATTTATCTACCCTCACTTCTCTCCATTTTTTTTTAAAATGAGTTTTGAAAATATGGATGAATTGATAATTGTAAGAATAAATATTTATTTTTCTTTGTATTTTTTCAATAAGTAGATACATTATTTATTTAATTTTCTTCTTATCTTCTAACTTATCTAAATAAGTTTTGGGAAAACAAAATTCTTTCTTTAATGTGTCTTTTCGAACTAGTTTTGTATCCAGAAAAAGTGTAGGTTGGAGACCCGACTCCACCAAATTTCAAACGAATATAGTCGGTGTCATCGTTTCTAACAGTGGTTTATTCATTTGTATTGGCTATCAAGTGGCCACCCTTTTTTTTTCTTTTTTTCTTTTACTTTTTCTTTGTCAAAAAAAAAAAAGCCGTGAATTGATGAATATTGTTAAGACAGTTACTTTTTATATTTTTTTTATAATTATTAATTAAAAATTAATACGTGAATTTTTTTAACAATAAATTTTTAATACAAATAATTTTTTATTTTTTAACAATTAATCAACACATATTATATATGATAATTAAAAAATAATAATTATCACTCACGAAATTCTTGATTCACCCCACTTCTCCTCACTGCAAATGATCAGTTAATTAACTATCAAAAATCGGAATCGTGTGGTAAAATATTTCGCCAATTAGTTGTGTGTTTGCTTTCGAATTGCTACTTCAACGCATTTGATTTGATAAATAATAAAATAAAAATAAATATACTGGAATAAATTTTATTTTACCATGTCTATTTGTATGGTTTATTTACAATATTTTAGGTAGACAAAATTATTATTTTTGACATTAGGATAAACGACCATGATTACACCACGCGGCAACGCCAAACCGTCCTAACCGATATAAAATTACAGAAAAAAAAACAGAAAAAAAAATATTTTACTTGTAATTTAAGAAAGAGGCATTATTATTATTATTATTATTATTATTATTATTATTATTATTTTAACTAAAAAGAAAAAGAAAAAGAAGAGATACAATACGCACACTTGCGCACGATAGAAAGGCCCACCATTAAATACTATTAACACCGTTTACCTCCACTGAAAATTATCATTTTATTTTTATTAATTTTCCCTACATTTCCGATCGGCGATCGACGGGAACCTCCCGATTCCTCGCCGCCGATCCGCCCGAAATCCCGGCCCGACAACTCTTGAACTCTTTGCTTTCTCGCCTGCCGCTTTTCTTGTCTTCTTCGCCGAAATAGCAAACGAAAAAAAAAAAGGGTACAAAATAGTAAATGTGTGTTGTTTTGCGAGTGTAACTGTTCATTCAGATTCACGAAATCGGGTCGGTTTCTCGGTTCGCTCGGGGTCTCAAGTACACGTGGCGATCTGGGTCTTGCTCCGCTTCTCATTTGCAGGCTTAAATGTGAGTGAATTGTTTCTCTATTTCTTTTAGTTCTTCGTTTCTGTTTTCTGGACTTTGATTTGGTTGTAAATTGACTGTTACTTTACGCTGAATACTTCGATTTTGGAGTAAAGTTTTAATTTTTAGTGGAGGTTTTGAGATTTTAGTAATTGGGTAATTTATAGTTTCGTTGAGCTTCTTCGATCTTTGTGCATTTGTTTGAGGCAATGATTTGTGGAATTTGGAGTTTGATTTGGGGATTTTAGCTTAATTGTGTGCTTAATTATGAAATACCTCTTGATTTAGAAGCTTGCATGAGGAAATGGTTTGTTAATTACTTGTGGGACTGTTACCTTTTTGGTTACTGGGAGTGTGTGGGAAAATGAAGGAAAATGGGATAGGGTTTGCAGATATTAAATGCCGTTCGTAGAGAATTGAAGAGATCGAGCTATTGCATCTTTTTAAATAATGGTTGATTTGTTGTTTTAGAAGGTGTAGATGCATTGTTGCGACTCTATTGAGCTTAAAGGGGCAACGGTCTTGGGTTTTAATTTGTGTACTTCTCTGCATTTCTGAGTAACCAATCAGAGCATGAAGCTATTTTTTTCTCCAAAAAAAAAAAAAAGACCTGTTTCAAGAGTGTATTTGAACTTCCTAGAAATGGTTTCTGGTGACGATTGTATTTTTGTCACTACCATCAAGTTATTTCATTCAAGTAATTTTGTTCTTGTTTAATAGGGGTTTAGTTCTTAAATTTGAAGCTCGATGCATGCAAGGACATAAATATCTTGCAAATATGTGCAGATGGTGAAATGTGGTTGTACACGAAGATTTTGTGTCTTATGTTGTTAAACATCCTAGGCTGGCCATAGCTGTTGTTTCAAAATTGGGGCTTATCAGTAGTTTGGACATATTCATGGAAGCAAACATAGAGGAGGCTCTCAGGGCAAAAGAGATTGCCGAGAGGAGCTTTACTGAAAAAGACTTTGCCAGCGCGAAGAGTTATGCTTTGAAGGCTAAAAGTCTGTGTCCTGGGCTAGAGGGAATATCTCAGATGGTGGCCACTTTTGAAGTCTATATTGCATCTGAGGTCAAGTGCAACGGTGGAATTGATTATTATTCAGTTCTTGGACTGAAGCCTTCTGCAGATAGAGATGCAGTGAAAAAGCAGTACAAGAAGTTGGCTGTGTTGCTTCACCCTGACAAAAATAAGACTGTGGGAGCTGATGGTGCATTCAAACTTGTATCTGAAGCATGGACTATGTTGTCTGATAGTCTTAAGAGAAAATCTCATGATATCAAGAGAAACAAACAGTCGGAGTCCCGTGTTGTTCAGACAAACTTTTCGTCAGTTCACGCTGCTGGAGTTGCTGCCTATAACAGCTATTCTAATCTGCCGACGACTCATGGACTTGATAGCTTTTGGACTGTCTGCACTTCTTGTAAAGTTCAGTATGAATATCTCCGGAAGTACGTGAATAAGAGACTTTCTTGCAAGAATTGCCGTGGTACCTTCATAGCGGTTGAAACTGGGACAGCTCCAGTGAATGGATCTTTCCCTTACGGTCCTTGGTCATATGTTCCTACTAATGGGTATGCAAATCATGGGTATGATGGGGCTGCCTTTGTCCCAGCCAACACTACCATGTTCAGGGGTAATGGGGTCCCAAATTTACATTCACCACATGGATATGAATATGCTTCAAGCGTACCATATCAGTGGAACTCATTCTCTGGGACTTCTACCGGTGTTGTCAGTCACAGTGGAGCATCGGCTGTATCTGCTGACGTCTTTTATCAAGTGAACGGAAATGTTGGTGAAACTAGAGCAAAAGTCAAATCCGCAGCCAATGGACAGCATTCCGTGAAAGCCACAGTGCTCAATGTAAATGCAAATCTATCTTCGAGCTGTAATGAATCCTCTTATTCCATGGTTGGTGCTCCTCATAAGAAAAGGAAAGTTGTTGTTGGTGCCACTTTTAGAAATGGGCCTGAAGAAAAGAGATTGAAGTCTGCTTCAGACGTAGCGTCCATTCATGGAAATTCAACTGTTGAGAATGACAGCAAGCTTTCTGGTCCAAGTGAACTTCCGATGAGACGGAGCTCCATTGCTCCTGCTTTTGATGCAAGAAAGATGTTGATTGACAAGGCAAGGAATGGTATCCAGAAGAAATTGGAAGAAATGATGATAGCTGCTGCAGCAGTTAAGGAGAATGCGGAAGATCAATCTAAAAAACAATGGGGCTCCGATGTTTGTGGTCGTCAAAGCAAGCCAAATAGAATTGGTCCCGTCTCTATAACAGTCCCTGACCCTGATTTCCATGATTTTGATAAAGATAGATCAGAGGAATGCTTCAAGGCAAAGCAAATATGGGCTTTATACGATGAAGATGATGGTATGCCTCGTTTGTACTGTTTAATCCGCCAGGTCATCTCAGTCGACCCCTTCAAGCTTCACATCACTTACTTGAACTCTAAAACGGATAACGAATTTGGTTCGGTAAATTGGATAGATTCTGGTTTTACAAAATCTTGTGGGCACTTCAGAGCACTCAATTCTGATGTTGTTGATCAAGTCAACATTTTCTCTCATGTTTTAGGAGGGGAGAAAGCTGGCAGGGGTGGTTGTGTCCGAATATTCCCGAAAAGTGGAGATATCTGGGCAGTTTATCGAAATTGGTCACCAGATTGGGACAGATCGACCCCAGATGATGTGAGGCACCGGTATGAGATGGTGGAGGTTCTTGACAATTATTCTGAAGAGCTTGGCGTTTGTGTTACTCCACTGATTAAATTGGCAGGTTTCAAGACAGTATACCAAAGGAACCCGAACAAAGATGCAATTAGATGGATTTCTAAGGGAGAGATGTTTCGCTTCTCTCACCAAGTGCCATCTTGGCCACTAGAAGGAGAAGCAAGTAATTTGCCGGACAAGTGTTGGGATCTAGACCCAGCTGCAACTCCAGATGAGCTGCTTCATGCTGTAACAGATGAAGTGAAGGCTTAGAATGAACCTAGTCAAGCAGGAAAGCAAGATTTATTTGGAGTTCGATTTACCATTCTTACAGAAAATTTTTAGGTTGACTGTACAATATTTCACACACTTCAATCCAATGCCACGTAATTTGGTGCTTATGGAACGACGATGTGTCTGGAACTCGAGTCTATTAACTACTTTGTTGGACAGAATTATACTGAAGATTCTGTTCAATTAGAGGCTGTTGTAACAATAACCGAGTAGTCAGAAATGATAGCGAACTTGAAAGAAATGTGATCTCTGTATTGCCCCAGCATTCAATGCTGGAAAGTTTCACATTTTAGCCATTTGATTATTAGGCTAGACCATCTGCCATTTCTGCTTGGTCTTACCATGATTTAATGAACACTTGACTCTTATCAGTTTTTTTGATACTTTGTTGATGGTTACCCCATTGTAAGTTAGAGATCATGAGTCGCCAAAAGAGTCTTTTTGTGGAAGTAGATTTGGATTGCTGAGAATGGACTACTAATTTGCCATTGTTTCGAGAGATCAAAAGCTCATCAATCGTGTAACGGGCACAGACGTGGAGCTGTATGTGGAGTTTTCCGGACCCTTTTGAGCTGGTGGGCTTCAGCTACGGGCAGGCAATGACAGAATACAAGCAAGATATATCAATATCCGGGTCCGTCTGTGAAGACCACCGGACTCTCAAGCCTAATCGTCTGACTTATGAACTTTAAACTTTTTCATATTGTATGTACAAAATTTAGCTGGCAAATTTTAATTTTCAAGTCCCTTTTTTTGTCTAATTAAATTTTGGATGGGTGTAATTTATATGTGAAAGGTTTACGATTCGAATTTTAGATCTTACCCTTCCCAAACTTTAAATTTGATGGCTACCAGGAGATTTGACCCTGCCACGCTCATGACGCAAAATCAAGGTGATGGCTTGGACTAGTGCAAGTGGTTTAAAATCCGACATTCAATTCTCAGCATCCATAAAAAAGAGAGCTTAATGGGCTACCAGCCAGTGGCGTCGTCGATCCAATAAAGTAACAAGCAGTTTAAATATAATTTGTGGAGTTTGGGCTCTGGCCTTTTTGTTAATAAATTTCCTATCCCACCAAAAGGAATCCTCCGGCCCACAAAAATATTTGCAAAGATTATAGCTGAACGGCACAAAGTGGGTAGAGACTATCAATTTTTTGAAAGCGTTTTCTCTGGCATTATGGGTGCACATTGTTAAATATGTATTGAGACAAAAATTTTTAACTTCAAATAGATATGAACTGTGTCATTGAAAGTCGCAACAAAAAGATATATATCGTTGAAAAGTTAAATTTATAAAAAAAAAAACTGTCAAATTCTATTAAATGAAATTATATTACTACTTATTATTATTTTAGTACAACTATATGGTCTTACTCTACTTTTTAGTGAAGGAGAGAAGAAGTCATTCTCTGCAATGCAATCAGTTCTCTTACTTTTCTTTCCTTTCAGTCCAAGTTAGATTAATTAAAGATGACCCCCACCATTTCCTTTCACTCATCAAAGCTTAGCTGTACAGGACCATCCTCTTCCATTAAGTCACAGTCTCAAAGCCTGATGGAACAGTGATGGGCCTTCAGCAGGACCCACAAATCCTCACAAAATCAAATCAGGACCCACAACTGCTCATCACATGCTCCCATCAAAACACACCTCCCCATCAAAGCCACTTTTGAGAACATGCAGTGATGCAGTCTGTACTTCACTAATCAAAAGGCCAATTATCCCATTGGCTGCCTGCATAGAATTGGTTATTCTTCTTCTTTTTTTTGCTTTTTGAAAGAAACAAAATTCGTTATTCTATAGCCACTAGACCAAGATATGAGGTTTCAGGTTTCCTAAGACATGACCATGAAGGTGGCCATCAAAACGGGACACGATGATGCATGATTCATCCCAAAAGAATAGATTTATCCAAAATAAATAAATAAATAAGTGAACACGCATAATGAGAATACGATAAGATTATAGTGATCTAAACTGTTTAAATTGTAAAAAACATATTTAAATTTAAAAAATTAATAAATTAATAAATATTATTAAATTAATTACATGTGTCTGCATAATCAAACTCACACTCACATTTATCGTTAGTCTATTATGCATTTCTAATTCCGCCAGTCATGGAACTTTGGAGCGGGGCAAGTTGCAAAGCACTAATAACTAAACGAACAAAGTGCATAAAATAAGGCAACAGGATCCACATTCTTGATATGACACGAAAGCTACCATGTACAAATTAGAATTATTAGCATTTGTTACCAAACGGTTCCAACAGAGAGAGCTCTACACCTTTCGTACTCTCTCTAAACCTTCCCCATTTCCCCTACCTTTCATTCTTCAACTAAACCAGAGACTGTATATTACATCTTCTTCTAAAGACCAGACCCCGACAAGCCTTCTGGCTTGTGATCTGTGATTACATTAATATGAAAAGAAAAATATAAAAGCTTTAGGAACCTGTCATATAAATATGTATATAAGCTTTGTGAATCTTGTCTTCTTTGCAGTTTCCTCCACCAAGTTCCATGGTGAAGAACTTGTAATATTTTCTCTCCTTCGGTTGGTATGGCCTACGAAGCTGACTGTTATATTTGTAAAGAAAAAGAAGGCTCCTGTTGTGTCAATCCCTTGAAAATAATCTTCTGAGTTCAGTCCTCACTATCTCTATATTTCCTCTGTGTCTTTCTTTTCTTTTCTATATAACTGTTGAGATGCCACTCCCTATTGGAGCTGCAAATGGGCTCTCTGGAAGATTGATTCCTTGGCTGCTGCATGAGACATTTAAAAGGAAATTAAAAAAAAAAAAAAAAGACAACAGATTCTGCATGCAAAACTAAGATGATGGTGTCATTTTCAGTGTTTTTATATATTATTGTTGTTTTTTATGGTGTGAGTTATTACGGTAAAAAAGTACTGAGTTAAATTTATTTAAATTCATTTTTATTTCAGTTGTTGGATTTGTTGTTTGTTAAAATGACTTAAATCACTTTAATTAACTTATCTCCAAACTTATATTTACAACAATCTTCTATATCCCACCGATGTGGGATTTCCTAATTCCAACAATTATTTCCAGTGGTTTTAATATTTTGCTATTGGTACATAAGCCTCTAATATAGCAGAAAACTGCATGTCAGTTTTTACCTGTCCTGCTCATTGTACTTGGTGTTTATATGCCTGACTTTCTTTTCGCTTGTGGAACCATTGTTCAAAACGTCTAGCAAATAATTGAAACGCTCTGCAGATGGGAAGCCTCCTTGGTCTGCATGTGAATATTTGCATTACAAAGAACATTTGTCACAGAAAACCAGTGAAGAATCGAAAGAGTAAAATGCTGAAAAACATTTACGCAGAAAGAAAAACAAAATGAAATGGTATTGGACCTTCTGCGAACTTCAACTCATCCATTGAGTAGCCAAAATAAGAATGATGGCTCAGCGGCTTAGGCGCCAACTGCACGTCAGAGAAACGTCTCCTCTCAAATTCGAGTGCTTGTTCGTGTTCCTCCAGAAGCTGCTTCCTAAATGGTCTTGAATTATCACAAGACCGCGACACTATTAACATGACCGAAAAAAAGAGAGGAGAATGTCAGCACACAGCGACTAAATAAAAAGGACTATAAAGAACCATTTATCTCAGCTGTTAAATCACGGACCTGAGTGAAACTCAGAATCTCCATCCATGAAGTATGAGCTGAACTGATTTGGATGTTGTATTTTGTCTGCATACTTCCTGTACGAACAAAAGTTTTGAAACAATAAAATATGAAATTCCAAAATCCAACTCTTCAGAAACCATCAAGACATCACCAAAAAATTTACTATGAAACTCCATCACGGATTGTAAGCATGCTTCCAATGGATAGAAGACTAACATAAGATTCACAGAGAAAAAAAATAAAAAATAGTAGCTTTACGAACGATTATTCCCAACTAGAAGACAACTCTCTCTACTTTTTAGTTTTAAAAAAAAAAACAAAAAAAGGAAAAACAGGCATGACACATGAGTTGCACTCGATGGTTAATTCTAAAAAGCACAACAAGTGCAGAAAGTTAGCACCAAGGTTTTGTCAACAAAGGCACACAAGCCAGCTGGAGTCATCCTGTCTTGTTAACATCAATGATTACGAGAAAATAGAAACAATCATAGCATTGTCCAAATAAATAGCGATACCACAAAAATACCTTTTGACTCATTTCAAGCAATATACAAAGCAAAGAAAAAATTTTATTTCAGAAATAAAAGACAGTATCATCTTTTGAGCCATAAAGCCAGGCCCCAAGCACAACTCAACAAGCTGATAAGGGAAACATTTCATCCCTGAAGAGACAAAAATATTCACCTGTCAAGAAGCCTCGACTTTTCCCTGTAAGGCTTCACCAGAACGCGAGCCCCGCATACAAAATGGGGGTTCCCCTTTGCCAATATTTGCTTGACCGTCTCCGCAAAAGCAAAGGTGACAAATCCAAACATTCTTTTCTGTTGGCATGGAATCCTAACATCTTGAACAGGCCCAAATTTGCTACAAAAATAAATTATGAAACCAACATGAAACCTCTTTCGAAACTGGGGGGGGGGGGGCAAAACAAGAAATTAGGATTTACCAGTAAAATTCATTGATTCTTACCTGAAATAGTTGGAAACATCTTGCTCAGTGAAGGTACTTTCAGCTGGAAATGTAAGATATATCTGTCTAGAACCGGCAACAATTCCTCCGGGGTCGTTCCTATCAGCAGCATACTCCAAATACTTTGGAACATCTTCTGCCAATATCACTGAGTGCTGCCCATGAGGCCTGTGTCGAACAATAAAAAGATTTAAAATTTAGGTGCATCAACAGTAAACAGACATAAAATGAAGAACTTTCTTAGTCCTCTTCGATGAATAGAAGACCTGTCAATAAGACGAATGCTGTTCTTCAATCGAGCTAGAAGCTTTGTCAGGCTATACCCAGCCTTACCATGTCGTTGGCTCTCTGTGAGATAGCCCTCAGCCTGAAGGGTTCTCCCGTACTTCTCGTAATACATCATTGGCAAGGAGGCAATTGAAACAGGCATCCCTCGTCTTGATTTTAGAAGTTCAGCGAGCTCCAATTCTAGCTTTTCAAGAGATCCAGGTGAGACAACATGTTCTTCATTTAAAGACTCATTGGAATTCGGGTTGAAAATCTGGGAAAAACTTTCTGGCATAGGGTGCCCATGGAAATACCTACAGTTATTTCCATGCTTACAGAACCCCTTGTTGAAGTAATGGCAAACTTTAACAGGAAACTCCGGCAAGCTCGGAGACCTTCTACTTGTTCTGGGACCCAAAGCTTGTTCTTGGTAAAAGTAATTGCTAGAAAAATCAGAATTTACAGAATTAACAAACTCTAACTGATCATCCAAAGTCAAGAACTGCAATTGATTTTGAAGCTGATAATCTTCACCAGCTGACTCTGGGTACACTGGTTGACCAAAATCCAAATTATGCCCATGTTGCTGCTCACCGCTCAGTTGGGCATCCCAATAAGCACTCGCAGCCCTAAGCAATGTAGGAGATGGCACCGAGCTTGATGAAGCGGGTGAATAAGGATTGAATTGTAAAGGAATATCTGAAACAGGTGCTACATTCATCGGAGATGGTGAGATTGGTGCAGAAACTGACAGCTTGTTTAGGCCAAGGTCAGACTTGGCTTTGTTAATCAATGAATAAATCAAATTATCCGGGCTAAATGCCAGTCGGATCATTTCTCGTTCACCATGGTCTTGTAGCAAAAGATAACCAATAATCTTAGAAACATTTTCAGGCTCTAGCTTCTGAATTCTATTGTAGACAACTTTTGTGGACTCTGTAAAATCCATCTTCAATTCTCAACCCTGCAAAACAATCAATGAAAATCAAGTAAAAATTTTATTAAAATTTCTAGATAAGTTCAAAAGCACCTAATATTGAATTCTTTAACACCCTCAAATTAAAATTTAGGAAATCTAACAGGTCAATAAAGTTGTGACTATTAATCTGCAAATTCATAAAGGCATTATCCAAGAAAGGAATACACATAAAAAATTCTTTGTTTTGCGTTGTATCACTTCCATCCTTAGAGCCTACATTCATAGAACTAACCAAAATCTGACCAACGTGTTCAGAAAAAAATCGTAAAGAACAACAGAAACAGAGACAGAGATGAATATAACCCGCAAACGAAGCCCCCAAAAAGTCACCATTTGAACAACACAATCAGCAGGAAATAGAGACATTAATGTCTTTAATTAGCGTAGAAAGAAAAGGCCAATTGAGAAAAAGCTATCAAATAAAGAGCACAAAAATGGACCATCCAATACAGTTTGGTGCCTTTTGCTGAAGAATCTCCGTGACTAAAACCAGAAAACTATACCAAACACCAGACTTCAAAAGTACTGCAAAAATGCAAACAGGTTTCACAGTGTCAACGGAAATCCTAAAAAAAAATTTTTTTTGTTTATGAGACAACAACCGAAGCCACAATTCCACCGGTTATAAGAAACCATCCGCAAACACCAACAATCTTCAACTTCTTTTTCTTCTTCTTCTTCTTCTTCTTCTTGTTATATTTTTCCCCAAGAGAAGGAAAACAAAGGAAGCAAAAAAGTCAAAAGCCTTTTTTTTTTTTTATAACATCTAAGTGAAAAACAGCATCTTGAACATACTCTGAATGTCTACATGGGTTTGTCCGAATTCCCAAAACTCTAGAATTCCTAAAAAAAATTTCTCATTATTTCACCTCCACGACACCGAATTCACCGTCAGGCACAGAAAGGCAAAAATCGAAAGAATTTTCAAGAACCCCCACTGAAAGCACAAAGTTTGAAGTTAAAAAACATAAAAAAAAATTGACTTTGAAACCAAGCCCCAATGCCAGTAATGACAAAGATTCACCGTCTAGAAATTACAAGGCAAAGGAAGAGACACGAAAGTATAACTTGACACCATTTTCCTTCTGGCGCTTAGAAATTAATGTTCTGAAACATTTCAAGACAAAAAGACCATCAAGAAACAATCTTTTTTCCAAACAAAGATCTGGGTCAGGATTACCCACCAAATCTTTCAGGCCTTTGAAGAACCAATAGTTAAAACAACCAACCCAAGGCCTGAAACAACACCTCCTCCATAACCATGCTTGTCAACTTTTGATTGATCACTCTCTTTCTCTTTCTCTTTCTCTTTCTCTCTCCCCTCTTTCTGTTTCTGCTTACCTGTCTCTTCGTTGTTTTCTTAACTTAAGTTTTGCTAAAATTATCTGCTTCTTCTTCTTCTTCTTCTTCTATTCTGTCTCAATTCTCCGTTTCCCCCACAAAAACGACACTACTCTTAAAAAAAGCAAAAATGACAGAAAGGATAGCTTTAAAGGGCGCCTTGTCTTTAGTTCAAATCAAAACACCAAACACCACACTCCCTCACTGTCTCTCACGCATATTTATTTATTTATTTACTACATATATTACAATAATTATTATAATTATTAATTCCTCTCTCTCTCTCTCTCTCTTGTTTGTTAAGATTTCACTCTTATCCTGATGGGTTTTTTTAAACTTTGAAATGTTCTCTTGTTCGATAAAATTTAATTGAAAAAAACAAACATTTTACAGCTTGTACTTGTCGTTGGAGAAAATTACGGGAATTTGGCTCGGATTTCCGGAACTGTCATGCTATTTATTAATTGACATAATGACCCTTTTCTTTCCCCAATATTTTAAATTGCCCCTTCCCTTTTTCCCCCATTTTCTTGTAATTCAAGTTTTTTTTTAACAAAAAAAAAGAGACTGAAAGAGACAAAAATTTAAGGTCAGTGACTGCAGTTTCACTGCTTGAACGCATAATAGATGCCGAGCATGCAATCAAGGGTGGCCCCACGTGGAGGAGATTAGCGGCAGTGATTCGTGTACAACTGGGGTCCAGCCTCAATCTAATCTGTATCCCTGCATGGTTGCCACGTGTCGAACTTTCAGCGAAGTACAGTCTGTTTTCCAGTGCATGTTAACTGCAAAACGAAACTCAAACTCTCTTTCTTTAGAAAAACAAATATTTAGTGCAATTCTCAAAATAAGATCAAAAGTAATAAATGTCTTTGATTGATTGAAAATTAAAAGAATAATAAATAAATTATTAAATATTATGAAATAAATTATATTATTATTTTGATATTACATAAAACTAAACTTTTGAGTGGAACTTTTTTTTTTCTTTTACTATTTAATTTGTACAAGGTTATCTTAAGGTGGGTTCCACACCTTGTCCCGCCTGGCAATGGCTGGGTCCCAGCCACCTGGAACTTGCGATTCACAATTCGCCCTCCGTGATTGGTGGTCATAAAATCAAAAGTAAAAAAAAAAAAAAAAGAAACAAACAAACAAACAAAAAACAACTGTGATTTGGTGGCGGTAAATAAATAAAAAGTCAAGGGTGGTTATGATGGAAACAGGGATTTATCGGGGTGGTGAGCGGTTCAACCGGCAAAAGGAGAGGGATTGCCAGTTACTACTTACTCGAGTGGAATCTAACGCAAATTCGCCGTCAGATAATCGGGGAAGGGACGTTACAAAATCTCCGTTGGAACCGGGAGATTCCGTTTAGCCTGCCTCCAGTTATAAAATTTTTCCAAAAATTTTGGGTTTTTTTTTTTAAATGTATTTGTGTTTTTCTTTATTTTTTCTTTGATTATTATTTATCTTATTAGCAAGTTCAATGAATATTGTTCCAATAATTTTAAATAGGTATTGCAAATTGATCACGCAAGATAGAATTTGAGGACTAAATCTAAAAGTCAAATTCAAAACTTACTTATCATTTATGAATTTTGATTACATCCTTATCCTAATGTGTTGTGACCTTGCAAGTCTAAGATAAAATTAAAGTTGGTCATCTTCACATCTTAATATTTAATGTAAAATTTAATTCTCAAATGGTGCTTTTGTTTCATAAAATAAGATAAGATAGAATATGCAAGTTGTTAACGATCTCACTTTAGCATATGTTTGGTTGGTTAATAAAATAAGTATAAGATATGTTAATATTAATTTACTATCCTATGAATATGAGATAGTATTATTCTTCTCACTCCTATGGGTTAGTTTATCCCACATCATTAGTGTTAATAAATTATATATTTATTAAAATATTTTTTTAATTAAAATAAATTTTAAATATTTTTTAAAAAATTAACATAAATTTTAAAAAATTTATTTCTCTCTCTTCTTCTCTCTCTCTTATTTCCTTTCTCTCACCTCCCTCTTTTCTTTCTCTCTCTTCGTCTCTCTCTCTCTCTCTCATTCTTTCATTTTCTTTTATATAAATTTAAAAATTTATATCTTAAAATTTATTTAATTTTTTCCTCAAAAAAATTAAAAAAATATTAATCTCTTTTCTTTTATATCTTAAAATTTATTTGTATAAATAAAATTAATTTTTAATTTTAAAAAAATATTTTTTATACAAAATTGAAAAATTATAAACAATATAATATATAATAACATATAAAATAAATAATAATTTTATTACTTAATTTTAATTATTTTTAATAAAAATATAAAAATTAATATTAAATATAAATCAATTATTTCTAATGGTAAAAAAGTTATTTTGATATATTATACTATTATATCTCATATCATCCAAATATTAAATAAAATAATTATTCTATACTATTTGATAACATCTAAATATAATATAAATTAGTAATATAGTCTATCTTATATTATATTATTTTATATTATCCTTTTTAGTTTGTGGACTAAACACATCTAAAATCTCTTCAACTTGTATAATTGTGTTCACATTTCGAACAGTCTTAGGATGAAAATATTGGTATACTTCCGGTTGTACTACAGTGTATTGTTTTCCTGGGAACAATCGCCCTACGTCATATTTACATTTAAATTGTTGAATTCCCCAAAGCTTTAAACATCCTAAACTTACTTCTCCGACAGATTGTGATTTAGAGCATCAAAGAATTTGTATTTAGAGCATCATTTATTTTTATTTATTTTTATTTTTTTTGAAAAAAAATAGAATTGGCATTTATTTGGTAGACATCAATTTTACGTATTTAGCGTAACATTCTAATCAAATAAGTTTAAAATAGGTAGCTTTGTTATTTTATGAGATGTCTTGTTTTGTTTGTAGGGTTGGTTGAAGAGTCCTAGAGTAGGCTATTTCGTCTTTGAACCACTGCTTCATATTATTATTATTATTATTATTATTATTATTATTATTATTATCATTTTTTGAGTTCTATTATATGGACATAAAAAAGTAAAGTTCATATTGTAACAATCAATATGTTTTATATAATCGTAATGAAAAAATATGAACACAAAAATAGTTATATATTTTTGTTCAACATTTTATTATTATGATTGTACAAAATACACTAGTTATTACGATATAAATACTATATGATAATTTTTTTGTATACCCATAAATTTTTTTTATTTTTTTTTTATAATCCATCGGACGATGAAACTCGACGTTGGGTAACTTATTATATTCTCCTAATGATTCTGTCAAATTTGTCAAGTAGCTCAAATAAATGGGTAACGTCAAAGGTAAGATGAAATATACATCGACACCTTTGTCACAATCAACGAACGTTATTAGAATTAAGGCAGTCTGACTCGATCATTGCCCTTTTTTTTTTTTTTCATGCCAACTATACCATAAAATATTTGCTTTTATTCTTATAAATTTCATACCAGACTAAAAATTGAAACCTTAAAAATAAATACATAAATTTTAACTAATAGGTGTTCCTGAGCAACACTCAAGTTCGTCTGAAAACATAAAACAAGCAAGCTTATATACCTTTGCCGAACAAACAAATGAAAAAATTTGAACTTGTATATGGAAAATTTTCAACTATTTTCCACATTTATTTAGTGGTGAGGACTTTGAACTCATATAAAAATCCACTTTCTGACATCGCTTATTCCTTCTTCTTTTTTTTCGAACATTTGAGTTTTGGGAATATTGACGTGCCCACAAGACATGTACAACAGGTTCTCTGAGCCCCCAAAAACATAATTTTCCTGAATTTTTCAGGTATGACCTAATTATGAGGCCAAAATTTTGTCAATTTGCCACTTTTTTTTTTCTTTATCTTTCAGAAATATTAGACAGAATCAAAAGAGAAACAAAAAGTAGGAATTGTCTTTTAGAAAGATGCTTCACATGAATTTCGACATATCAATTTTCTTTTATTATACTTTATGAATGTCAACATGTGGTGCAGATGCCAACCCAGAACCAAAACAAAACTCTGTAAAGGTTGGAGCATATCAGAGCTAGAGGGAAAGGAGAGGATATTTTTTGCTTGCTTATCCTCCCGCCAATCCTATCCCCTCATGCAAATGATCCTACGCCATTTGATATATATTGCAAAATTAGCGGTGATGTGGACATATATATATATATGTGATGCTGATGCCTACGGCGATGTGATGTTTATTTGTTAATTACCTTGCTCATCATGTCAAAATACAGTTTTATTTCGATTCATTCATCAAGTGGAGACTGGATATTTTGGAGCTTTTTTTGCTGAGGTTTTTATGACTTGCTATTGGCTAAGAGACAGCTCATCTCCTCTTGCCACCTTGTGTATAAAATACACCTTAATTTTATTTTATTTTTTTTGGAAAATGCTATGTTAGCATTTAATAGTAGACATAAGTTAATATATGAAATCTGAATTATTAAATCGTAAAAAATATGTTGTATTTGATAAAAAATAGATAAATTATTAAATTAACTGTCTACTTTTTACGTACTACAGATTGTATATATTTATAACTATGTTTTTTTTTTTTCTTTTAACTAGGGGAAAACCAGGAAAAACATTCAAATTTAATCGTGGAAACAAATGACTCTTGCCGTTTTGGGTAAAAAAAATTAAATTAAATCTTTTTTGTGGCTGTTGCAGTTTTCTACCCTTCTTTGGGAACCTTTCTTTCTCTTGATTAATGAGTGCAAAAATGAGTGTTGGCCTCGTGGGACTCTTTCGCAATCATTAAATTGCCAAAAATTCTACCAGTCTTGAATGACTATGCTGAAATAGAGCAATAAAAAAGTGGGGGGTTTTTATTTTTAATTTTTTTTTAGTAAATGTAATTAATTCATAATTTTATATTATATAATAAATAAAATTTATTTAAATAAAAAAAATTATAAATAATATTTAAATAATATTAAATTATAAATTAATTTTACTCACTAAAAAAAAAATAAAATCAACAACAACCATAAAAAGTTATACAATTCCAATTAACGGATTATATAGGCGTAGGAATTCCAGCTGAAATAGAGCAGCCCCCAACTGTGCAGAAGAAATAGCTATCGTAGGTGACAAAAGTTAAAATTGGTTTGAATGACTCGATTTAACCTTTCTTAAATTTAATTTGACATAATTTATGTTGAATAAAATTATTAATAACATAGGAATGAAATGCTCCAAAACTCGAATAATTTAAAAAGAATAAACAAGTCAACCTAAATCCGCGCGACTTATCTATACTTTTGATCTCTCATATCATGATTTGTTATCTCATTTTGATGAATCACCCCGACATATTTAACTTTGAGTCTTAGAAAATACCAATTCAATAACGTAACAGCAACGTGGGCAATTTCCTTTAGACGAACCTCTCCAAAAGGGGAGAACCAATATTTTTTTAGTATTAAATTTTGATATTTAAAAATTATATTAAATTCTGATTAATTTAATTTGAGATAGGAAAGATCTACTAAAGAGTCAAAGCCTGGACTGGTTTGAGGAATGCCAATGGATGTTAGTCATTAAAAAAAAAAAAAACCAAGAGGAATGCGAATGGATGGATGCAGCAGAAACCACATATTTTTTTTTTTTTGTAAGTAAGGAGGACCAGAGCCTATACATATCGAAAGTAACAAAATTTTGGACTCTAACTACCCAGACTGATTATTTTGAGTGAATCGAATCAGTCTGAGTAATTGAACTTCAACAGTATCGTGCATCAACCGATAATAGAGGTCGCGGGGGAGAGAAACCACATATTAATAGCTGGGAACTTGTTACCTGGTCACGTGATGTATATGTATCGGACAAGGCTAGGCCCATTGTTTTTGGGTTGAGAGGGACCTGAGATTCCCGTTCACAAAGTTTAATATTTTAAATCGAGTCACATGTAATCTGTTTTATTTATGTCCAACATAAGATTTATGTTTGTATTTCATCGTTTTTTTTTTTTTTTCATAAATATGACAATTAAAAAGACATTATCTAACTTTTGAGAGACACCCAATAATTAAAAATTCGTACTTTTATTTTCAAAAACTCAAATTTTAATATTAAAAGGTATTAGGTTTATAAAAATAGTGAAGATTATTCTCATTGAATAGTTTATGAATTAATGAGCCTTTAATAGATTAAAAAAAATTATTCAGATATTATAAAATCTAAATCAAATAATATCCAATCTCTTGTAATATACACAATTAAGAATTCATTTTTTTTAAAACAAATTACATTCAAAAAATTCGGAAGTCTTAATAATAATAATAATAACAATAAGAATAATAATACTAGGTGACTAATCCAATGAGTTTTTATATTGGATAAACGGGAGAATTGAACCTTTCTTTTGGGGATAAGTTGCTCCGATTGAGATTCGAGATATTTAGGTCACAGATAAGGAATTGACTTTTTCCCTTTTTTTTTTTTTTTTTTTGGGTAAAAAAGGGAGGGATAGTGCCTAGTATATACAAAATAGTCGTGGGAAAGAAACACCCCATGTGTCATCTAACAAAATTTGTAACAACCCAGGCGGAGCGTGGTCTAAAAAATGAAGACCAAATTCTATAGAAATAGCGGATTTCGCTAACCAATCTGTAGTCCGGTTACCTTCCCAGTAGATAGGAGCAATATCAATAGACCAGGACCGTTGCAATAAGGCCTGACATTCAGCAACTAAAATCGCATGAGGGTGAAGGGGCTGCACACCATTGCGCAAGAGCTGCACCGCCACCTGGGAATCTGATTCTAACTTGATACGTTGGAACCCCAACGTCCAGGCACAAGATAATCTTTGTAAGATGACTCATAATTCTGCCTGTAGAGCTGACCCAAACCCAATACTATGCATAAAACCAGCTATCCAATTACCTTGAGAGTTACGAATAAGACCACCTGTCCCTGCAGGACCAGGGTTCCTTTTTTCCTTTTTTGGGTATGCTTAGTCCAACTGGCTAAGTAAAACCTACTTGCGACATTAGGGGGAAGAGGTGTGCCCAAGTGGGGGTTCGAAACACTCCCACCACTCGGGCTGAACGCCCACCACAAGAATTGACCTTTAATCCAACTCAATTTTGCAAATTGGATGACCCACGAGAGGCCCAAGTAATGTCCGCCCAAGCCAAAAGCCGACCGAGATATGTACTTACAAAAATGCAGAGTCCCAACATGGTCCGAATCCGTTATGTCGAGCCCAAATTGCTATCATGTCGCGTGCGACAACAACGTTTGTAAATTGGAAACTCGCCAAGACAAGAGCCATAGAAAGCACTGTTTTCTTGACCCGACACCATTCGGGGTCCGTCGATCAAAAAAATCTGTGATCTGCTGATCTGGGTTTCTTGAAGTTTTGATCTTTTCAAGTGTCAAAGACAATAAGATTCTTCTTTAATTACAATACTAAACTCTGAGATCTTCAACACAATACAATTCGCGACAGACAGTGACGAGCGCTCGGAGACAGACGAAAGTTTCGATCTTTTAATGTTGGGTTCCTCAAAGATACTACCTTTTTTTTCTTTTTCATCCGTCTCTGGCTCCTCCATTGAGTAATCTATCCGATTCTTTGAACAATTAGCTTCTTTCTCGGTCTGTCCGTTTCTGGGGGTTTTGGAAAAGTGAAGAGGAAGGAATGTATCAGTGGAGGAAATTCGAGTTCTTCGAGGAGAAGTACGGCGGGAAGAGTGCGATTCCCGAGGAGGTTAGTGGGAAGATCGAGTGCTGTTCCAGCGGCCGAGGTAAGGTGGCCATTGGCTGCGACGACGGCTCCGTCAGCTTCCTCGATCGAGGCCTCAAGTTTAATTTTTCCTTCCAACCCCATTCCGCCTCCGTTCTTTTCCTCCAGCAGCTCAGAGTACTTTCGCTGCCCCTTTTCCTTCTTTTTACCAATTTCTGTATTGTCATTGCCATCCTCAGTAAAATCATTATTATTTATCTGTTTTGGTGGGTTTGAACCATATGTGAAGGATGGAATTTTTCTTAGGTTGTAATTGTTTGATTTGGTAGCTAATTTTGCAATGGTACTGTTGTTGATAACCTGTTTAGAAGCTTCTTGAATTTGGTTTGTTTTAGTATTTAGCAATTTTGAATCAAGACCAGCGCTTCTTGCATCAAGCTTTTTTAAATTTTAGTTTCGTGGGTTCTGCCTTTAGCGCTCACTGTATTATGCTTTGCAACATTGAATTACTTTTGTGTTTCTTTTCAATGAATCAGCAACGCAACTTCTTGGTGACTGTTGGGGAAGAAGAACAAATCATTTCGCAGCAATCTACCCTGTGCCTCAAGGTTTTTGACCTCGACAAGATGCAGCCAGAGGGCGCAAGTACAAGCACAAACACACCTGATTGTATTGGAATATTGCGAATTTTTACCAGTCAGTTTCCAGAGGCAAAGGTAGTTGGTTCACGTTTTCATTTTTCTTGTTATTACGCACTTCCACTTTTTATTGTCCTGTCAAAGATGACGAAACTTGGACAGAAAAAATTTTCTATGTAGTTGAAACTGGAGTTCCATTAATTCTGGAATTGTGATTTGTTGTTATAGATTACATCATTTTTGGTGCTGGAGGAAGTTCCTCCAATACTGCTCATAGCAATTGGCTTAAACAATGGTTGCATATACTGCATCAAAGGAGACATTGCAAGGGAACGAATTACGCGCTTTAAGCTCCAGGTGGAGAATGTTTCGGAGAAAAGTGATTTATCCATTACAGGTCTTGGATTCCGAGTGGATGGCCAAGCCCTCCAGTTATTTGCTGTAACTCCAAATTCCGTGAGCTTGTTCAGTTTGCATAATCAACCTCCCAGGAGACAAACCCTAGATCAGATTGGTTGCAATGTCAATAGTGTTGCAATGAGTGATCGCTCGGTAAGGAGTCCCAGACACCCTTAACTTCTACGTTTCATATGTTGCTTTGGTAAGTACAAATTAGTAATATTGGTTCTTTTGTTGTGTGTTAGGAGCTAATAATTGGTCGACCTGAGGCAGTGTATTTCTATGAAGTTGATGGGCGTGGTCCTTGTTGGGCATTTGAGGGAGAGAAGAAATTCCTGGGTTGGTTTCGGGGCTACCTCTTATGTGTTATTTCCGATCAAAGAAGTGGCAAGGATACTTTCAATGTTTATGACTTGAAGAACCGTCTAATAGCCCACAGTATTGGGGTTAAAGAAGTTTCTCACATGCTTTGTGAATGGGGTAATATAATACTTATAATGACGGACAAATCCACCTTGTGTATTGGTGAGAAAGATATGGAAAGCAAGTTAGATATGCTTTTCAAAAAGAATCTTTATACTGTGGCGATCAATCTTGTTCAAAGTCAGCAAGCTGACGCTGCTGCCACTGCTGAAGTGCTAAGGAAATATGGAGACCATCTATATAGCAAACAAGATTATGATGAGGCTATGGCCCAGTACATCCAAACTATCGGACATCTTGAACCTTCATATGTCATACAGAAGTTTTTGGATGCACAAAGGATATACAACCTTACAAATTACTTGGAGAAATTACATGAGAAGGGGCTTGCTTCTAAAGATCATACCACTCTTCTCTTAAACTGCTATACAAAACTGAAGGATGTTGAAAAACTTAACGTATTTATCAAAAGTGAAGACGGTGCGGGGGAACATAAATTTGACGTGGAGACTGCAATAAGGGTCTGCCGTGCTGCCAATTACCATGAGCATGCCATGTATGTTGCTAAGAAGGCAGGGAGACATGAATGGTACTTAAAGATCTTACTTGAAGACCTCGGCAGGTATGATGAAGCTTTGCAATATGTTTCAAGTCTTGAGCCAAGTCAGGCAGGTGCAACTGTGAAAGAGTACGGTAAAATTCTCATAGAGCACAAGCCGGCAGAGACAATTGAGATACTCATGAGACTCTGTACAGAGGATGTAGACCCTTCAAAGAGAGGATCCTCAAGTGGAGCATACATGTCCATGTTGCCTTCTCCTGTGGATTTTCTCAACATTTTCATTCATTATCCACAATCTCTTATGGACTTTCTTGAGAAATATACTGACAAGGTGAAGGACTCCCCTGCTCAAGTGGAAATTCACAACACACTCTTGGAGTTGTACCTGTCCAACGACTTGAACTTTCCATCAATTTCGCAAGCTAGCAATGGTGTAGATCTGTCTCTCAGAGCAAAATCAGGAGGCTCTGTTATATCAAAAGTGGAATCAAATGGGAAATTAAAAGATATGTATGAGGCGAAAGATCGTAATGATAGACGCCAGAAAGGGCTACGCTTGCTTAAGATTGCTTGGCCTTCTGACCTTGAGCATCCACTTTATGATGTTGATCTTGCTATAATTCTCTGTGAGATGAATGCATTTAGAGAAGGACTTTTGTATCTCTATGAGAAGATGAAACTTTATAAAGAGGTTATTGCTTGCTATATGCAAGCTCATGATCACGAAGGATTAATTGCATGCTGCAAAAGGCTGGGGGATTCAGGTACGGGAGGTGACCCATCTCTCTGGGCAGATGTGCTGAAATATTTTGGTGAACTTGGAGAAGATTGCTCCAAAGAAGTGAAGGAAGTTCTAACTTATGTCGAAAGGGATGACATCTTACCTCCTATTATTGTTCTTCAGACACTTTCTAGGAATCCATGTCTCACTCTCTCTGTCATTAAGGATTATATTTCTCGGAAGCTTGAACAAGAGTCAAAGCTGATTGAAGAGGATCGGCGAGCCATTGAGAAGTATCAGGTTGGCACTGAACTCTCTGATAATTTACCTTTGGTTCCTTACTTTTATGATTTTGTCCATCTTCAATGTGATTCTTTTATGCTTCCAGTTATTCATCTTTAATTGGGGTGGATAGGATTAGTGTCTTTCAAGTTTTCCACGCTCTTTGCTTTCCAATGGAACAGATTTAGGCATGCATATTGCATGCTTCTAGTTGTCGGTTGGGGAACTATTGTTTTTCACTGGTGATAGATGGGATAAGTATATATCTATTTTCCATCTTCAATGTGATTCTTTTATGCTTCCAGTCATTAGTTGGAAACAATTCATCTTCAATGTTGGTGGATAGGATCAGTTTCTTTCAAATTTTCCACGCTCTTTACTTTTCAATGGAACAGATTTAGGCATGGATATTGCATGTTTCTACTTGTCGGTTGGGAAACAATTGTTTTCACTGGTGATAGATAGGATAAGTATATTTCTATTTCCCACGCTCTTTGCTTTTCATGGGAACAGATTTTCCATAATTAATGCCATTGAATTATTATTTTATGAAACTGCTAACCTTTCAGGATAACACATTGGCAATGAGAAAAGAAATTCAGGATCTAAGGACAAACGCCAGGATCTTTCAACTCAGCAAGTGCACTGCTTGCACTTTCACCCTTGATCTTCCTGCTGTTCACTTTATGTGTATGCATTCATTCCATCAGCGTTGCCTTGGTGACAATGAAAAGGAATGCCCTGAGTGTGCTCCTGAGTACAGATCTGTTCTGGAAATGAAGAGAAGCCTGGAGCAGAATTCCAGGGACCAAGATCAGTTTTTTCAGCAAGTGAAGAGTTCAAAGGACGGGTTTTCTGTGATTGCTAAGTATTTCGGAAAAGGTATCATTAGCAAGACCAGTAGTGCATCTATGGACGCTCAAAGATCAGGCAACGCCTCTTCCAGCAGTGGTTTCTGAGGATTTTTTTTCACCCTCTTTGGTTTATACCTTAAAGCACTTGTTCTTTGCCTCGTGGCCTGACAAATGTGCCAAGAGCTGGCTGGAAATGTCAGTGAGCAGGATACGATCGAGCAATTCTGTGGTTCTTGTTGCAATGTAAAGCATTCGGTACAACGGGAGACTACAAGAGAAAATGCAATGTCACAGTTGTTGGATTAACAGTCTATTATAGAAGGGTCCTGTTGGATTTTTTTGTTGTAAATTTCCCAAATTGAACATCTTTGTTTTCACTTTCCACATAAGTAATTTCTGTGTGTGTCATGCAAATGTGGATTCGGTAAAGCTGGCATTGCCTTGCATGTTCTTACAGAAATTCAGATCACGGATATTTTTTTCTCCAATACGTAGTGTTATGTGATGATAGTCCATCGGATGGAAAGGGCAAATAGTTCCTTACAGTGCACCTTTTTTTTACCTCAAAAACAAAGACAAAGTGAACCGTGTTATCTACTAGAAACATAACCGGTAAGAAAGATTTTATGTCAGGACTAAAAGTGTATTCAAGAGCAATAAGAACAAAGACAAAACAATGAAAGTAGACTACAAATTGCTAAGAGAGGGAAAAAAAGTGGAGGAAGAACACTTTTATACTGTTTCTCCTTTTTTATGCAAACAAATTTAATTGGCGCGTCAAGTGTCATATCTATCTCCACGTACTGGCCAACCATGGAATTTTCTGGTTCTTCCTAAATCCAACTGCTGTACATACATGTAAGTTTTGATGGGATTGATGGTCTGCCAACCTGCCTCCGTTATATTTCTTTTATAATTGGACGAAGGATAATAAATTTATGTTTTATTTATAAATTGGATATGGACATCTACATCCTCTCCCTTGGGGCAAAACAACCATAAAAATTCTGGTATGTGCAGGCATAGCATGCGTACGAAAAGAGTCGGTGAAAGAGGCAAGTTGCCAGCCCATCAATTCCCATGTAAAAAAATCGTTACCAACAGTTATTTTTTTAATTATTAATTAAAAATTATCTCGTGGTATTTTTTAATAGGAAATTTACAATATACTGAATTTTTATTTTTTTTATAATCAACATATGTTATGTAAAGCTATTGCCAAAAAAAAATAAATAAATAAAAATTGATTACCATTAACAAAATCCTAAAAACAGGTTCTTGCGTACAGTCATTTTTATATATATTTTTTATAATTATTAATAAAAATTTAGTATGTAACACTTTTAATGGTAAATTTATAATATATTTAACTTTTATTTTTTTATAACCAACCAACATGTGTTACGTATAACAATCATAAAAGAAAAAAAAAAGTAACTGTCACTAACAATTTTTTTTTTTAAAAAAAAGTTTATTTTAAACAATCACTTTTTATCTTTTCTTTTACGATCACAGATAAAAAATCAACATATAACACTATTTAATCATAATTTATAATATTCTTAACTTTTATTTTCATCTCCAATTGAAAAGATGATAAAATGTATGATCCTAATTGGCTACTGGTACACTAGAAATACCTCTGTTCATCTCTACTTTCTTTAGACCAAATGTATGTTATATTCATCTTTACAGTAGTTAAATTGCTTGGTTGTTGTTTTTCTTTTGTTATCTAAATCTAAAGTTAAAGGACATGCATTACTTTACTTGTCCTTTTCCTTTTCTAAGATGGAAAAATAAAGCTAAGGATGATGAACATTTAATAAAATGTAAGTATTTACGTGACTTGATGATTTTTTTTTTCTTTTGGAATTCATCAAACTTTTAAATTTATTAACTTTAGCTACCAATTATAAAATATGAATCTGTCTACAACAAGCTGACCAATTTCACCTAACCGAAACGGCCAGATAAGAGGGACTTCATGCAAAAGTGTCGCGTAATGTACTTGGGATTGTATATTTCATAGTCGTTTAATGAATAGTAACAATTAAAATTAGATATGGACATGCACATCCTTCTACTTAATTTCCATGTATCTCCATCAATGCCAAAACAATCATAAAAACTCTTGTTATGTGCAGACATAGAATGCTTACAAAAGGAGTAGGTGAAAGACTCGAGCAAGTAGGCAGGCCATCAAATCTCCGTCAAAACTTATGTCTTTATATATAATAAGAGGACTGTTATAAACAGTTATTTTTTATATTTTTTTATAATTATTTAATTTAAAATTAATATGTGATATTTTTTAATAATAATTTAACACTTGATATTTTTTAATAATAAATTTATATTGTACTTGACATTTATTTTTTTAATAATTAACCAATAGCTGTCATATATAGCGATTTAAAAAAAAGGGGTTAAAAATGTCTCACAAGATTTTTAAAAGGGGATTGATACATACAATTGTTTCTTACATTTTTTTTACAGTTATTAATAAAAAATTAATATATAGTACTTTTTAATAACAAATATGTAATATAATTTCACTTTTATTTTGTTGATAGCCAATTAACACGTCATGTGTGGCGATTCTAAAAGAAAAAATAATAAGTGATTATCACTTATAAAATCCTAAAAAGAAAAAAATTGTTTTGAACAATTATATATATTTTTTTTACAATTACTAATCAAAAATCGACAATAAATTTGTTATATATTTGAGTTATATATTTTGATCGTAGTCTTTAGTGACAGAGTTATACTTTATTTTACTGGTATTTGAGTAGTGGATCTGTCCTTTTGAGAGTGGTTGAATAAGGCATTACATATAAAAATTACTCTAATCTCAACTCACAAATTTGATAAATGACATACTTAAAATAAATTTTCTTGTTTGTTAAAAAAAAATTACTAAGATGTTGTTTTTCATTTGTTATCTAAATATGAAGTTAATGGACATAACATCACTTTACATGTCCTTTTCCTTTTCTAAAATGAAAAAATAAAGCTTGAACATTTGGCAATATGCAAGTATGTAGGTGCCTTATCAATTAGAATAAAAATAAATATTACGAAAAAAATTTCATAAAATTTTATGAAAAATTTTAAAATTTTAAGATAATACTAAATTTAATTAAGTTTTAGTTTTAAAAAATAAAGTAAAATTACTAAAAGTCTCTGACTACATTAGCAGAAAAATTAAATTGTAAAAAATCGTGAACAAACTGTCGTATTATATAGCACTACTCTATCATTTTATTTTTTGACATTCAAAATGATTAACAATTAATTAGTTTGTTGTTAGAAAATTTTTTTAAAAAAATAAGTATATAAATACCGCGTAGGATATTCTGTACTCCAAAAAGACAAATATCCTCTAACCCACTATGTGAGCAAATTAAAACAAGCGAGGGTCGAACCTCCACTTGCCAAAAGGAGGCAAGCCTCCGTTACCAAACAGCCTGCTCCATTAATTATAAGATATGAATCAAGCACAACAAGCTGGTCACTTCCACCTAATCCAAACGGCCGTATACGAGGGACTTGATGCAAAAGTGCCCCGTAAATCGTAATATATTTGTGATTGTATATTTTATAATTGTTTAAAGAATATTAACAATTAAATTTAGAAATCGCAAATTTACATTAGCAACAAAACAACCACCATTTTCTCAAAACACACACACACACACAAAACAACACCACCATTTTCGCTAGCAACGATCAACCAATTAGGCAACGATGAGTTTCTTCCCTTCCCAATTAGGAGTGGCCGACCCGTGGTCATATTATTGTCCAGTATCTTTCTTCTTTGTTGTTTTTTGAGTTTCTTTTTTTTTTTTTTTTTTTGGTTATAAAATTGGGATACTTTCTTCTCTTTTTGCACTATTTCGCCCCTTGAAGACAAATTTTTATGTTTTTTTTTTTTAGAGTATGTATATTCTTACATTTGCTATTCTGCTAATTTACTGTTGTACTTAACAATGCACCCTAAATAAATTCTGAATAAATTTAAAAAAAAGGGTAAAAAGAGTTCTTTGTAGGTGGAGGGTTTTTTTTTTTTTTTTATTACCAAGAAAAAATCATTGCATTAATATATCTGAATTTTATATATGAATTCGACACGAAATCATCAGAATAATCTACAAAAAGTAAGAGTGAATGACATTAAGAACTTACAAACAAGTATAGTCCAAAGATCATTAACTAGTTAGACTAAAAATTTAATTAGACAAAATCCTACAACAATATCATTAATCGAATAAATTAGATAAAACTATATAATGCAGCACAAACTGCGTAACTGTTAACTTACAATGGAAAACAGCTGGGAACGCTCAGCAATGATTTCCACAAACACTACACAACAAACCCGACAATACCCACTAACAGTACATAGCACAACACAACAACCCCTAAAAAACACACCAACGGTACGTGGCTGCAGCAAGCGACGTTGGATCATGGATTTGAAAACCGGACCGGACCGGTCGGTTCAACCGGAAAAACCGGGAACCGGTCCTAGGTCCGGTCCGGTTCAAGTCTAAAAATGGAATTCGGACCAAACCGGAAAAAACCGGTCAAGAACCGGAAAAACCGGTCAAGAACCGGGAAAACCGGGACCGGTTGAACCGGGTGAACCGGTTCAATTTAAATTAAAAATTTTAAATTATAATTTAACCCAAAACTTTATCTAAATTATAATTAAAACTCTAATTTTAACTAAAAATTCTAATTTAGTCCTCAATTGATTAAAATTTTCAATTTAATCTTTAAATTTTAAAAATTAATATTTAATCACTATTTATAAATATTATTTTTTAAATTAATTTTTATAAATTATATTTTGTTAAATATACTAATTATAATATCTTTAATGTATGTAAATATTAGTATAATTCTTAAAATATACTTTATTTTAAATATTTATTATCATTCTTATATAATATAACATTTTATATAATTATATAAGCTGTATAAAAATTTAATTTTTATATATTTAATATTAAATACCGATTTTACCGGTTTAACCGCGGTTTTACCGGTCGAACCGGTTGAACCTTGAACCTCTCAGTTTTCCTGTTCAATGACCGGTTCGGTTCTGAGAACCTTGCGTTGGATCCGAACAGACAAGACCCATACAAAATGAAACAACATAAAAAGATCCATGCCAATCCTTGGGAACAACCGGCTGCAGAGAGGAACGTCGGAGTAGGAGGCATGGTCGACGGTTGGAGGGGTTTCGGCGACGTCAGTGGCTATTCCGGCAACGCCTGCACAAACTGTAGCACCGCGATCTTCGACAGGCGGGCGGGCCACTGGTAGAACGGCGACGGAACTGAAAACAGAAGAGAAAATGGTACCGCTGGCGACCAGTACGGACCAGCGGCGATGGAGACGTTGGCGCTGGTGACATCCCCAACGCCGAGAGTGACAGAAACGGAGGCTGATCACCTGGGAGCATAGATTTAGATCCGAGAAGGCCAGGGGAGGCAATCTTGAGGCCGAATCCAAACAAAAAAGTTGCCAAAACAGTATAATTACGTTTCTCATAATGTTTGTCCCGAAATTTTGTACCGAATGAAACCGTAATTGTTATTTTTAAAACTGTAACTGATATTTTTGAAATGTAAAAATAACAACTGATTCAAAAATATCAGTTATAGTTTCAAAAATAACAGTTTCAATTTCATTCGACAAATAATTCGGTACAAAAATTACTCACTCACCAACATTTATTCTTACCAAAAAGCTTCATTTTAACAGAGTCCGGGGTCTGATGGGGAGGAGGGTAAGACAGGAGGAAGGACGGCCAACAGAAACTGAAGGGGAGGACAGGTGGCCAACTGGCGGAGGTGGCTGGCTTCCTCCGCCGGCCGGCAGTGGATGAGTCACTTGTTAAACGAGCCAAGAGGCTTTAATGAGAGACAGGATCTAGTCAGCAGAGGTCAACACTGTGAAAGTGGTCCAGGACATAGAATTGATGATCATGAAAACGCAAGCCACGACCTTGGGCACATGCAGCACATGCATTTGTATCGTATGCATTAACTGCTTGGTACTGTGTTGAGTTACCGATATCTCCACCGTTCATTTAGTTGACTTCTTCCTTTCTGGTTTTGACGTTCCGCCGTTGGATCCCTTTAGGTCCAGCCGTAGCATCATGATCGTGCAACTGTATGCCCACAATCAGGACATCGGTTGGCCCACGTGGGACCCAAAAATTACGACCAAGACGTCCACGTCAATTTGTCAATTATTTTGACGTGTTGTTTTAGTTAGTTCCATTTAGCCACCCACCCGATTATTGTTGGATGATCAGGAATGCGCAAAAGAACGATGTTGCCTGTTATGGTGGTGGGGCGAAGCGAAAAGAAGAAAATTTTTAGATAATGAAAAAAATAATCATTTTTTTATTCAAAAATTACTACATAATTCTCTTTCAAAAAATACAAATAAAAATATAATTAATTTAATAATTTAATTTTTTAATTTAATTTTTTAAAATTTAATTATTTAATAATTAATATTACTAAAGTACTATATATATTCAATAAAGTGAACCGTTTGATTTTTCTATTCTCACATTCCAATGAATTATTGAATGCATCTCTTCAATTTTATAATCATTATTGGTTGGTATGCTTTTTTTATTTATCTTATTTTAATTTATTTTTTGAGCCACGTACAATGCATCTTTCATCTTTGTATTCCAGTGCAATGTTGTGTTGGTGGGCAGATAGCCACGATGAAGTTTTTTTTTTTTCTTTTTTTTGATAATTCTATAAAATTAACTAATACGAAAAACTCACTGTTTGTCTGTCTTTGTTATTTCCCCTTAGTTGAGACACAGAAAATTCTGAGAAAATTATTAGCTGGGCAAAAGTAGTTAATTTTGTATTACTTAATGATTTAGCTTTTGATGACCATTTATTTTTGATAGCTGACGATAATGAAGACGCCGAAACTCATCGAAAAAAACATAACAGTTTAGCAAATTATTGCCTTTTTCAAATTTATTTTCTTGTTCTCTGTGATTTAGTTTTATCTAATTGAATTTAGGAGAATAAGTTAATTTTGAAAAAAAAATGAAATTCAAGCATCATATATCATTTCAAAATTTATACCTAGTGATCAAAAAAATTATATATAGTAGTTAATTTTTTAATTTTTCTTGGTGGTGTTAACTTTTAATTATCTTAACACTACTAATTTATTAATTGAATAAGGTCACATAATAATAATAAGAAGCACACATACACGAATTATAATTTCTGAACGAGTATGCTCATCAACCACTGTCATAATTTTAAGTTAATTTAAAGCTAACAGGTGGTACGAATGGCATAATATATATGATATCAAATATTGTATACTTAGAGTAATTATAAATCAAGCAAATATTATGTTTTGTAATTATGCATCAGAACAAGACAGCTGAAAGAACAAGTGATTAAAACCAAAATGAATGAGTTAATCGTATTAGATTAATTATCGGCTGTCTTTTGTTTTTGTCTTGTTGTTATTAACTTATTGTTGCTGAATTTCTAACTATAATTTCCGGTCAAATTAATAGGAAGTATCACGGATTAGATTACGTAATCCCAATCTAATTTAATTCAATATGAACCATAAATCCTAAAGATTCAGCGATTCCATTAGAAAAATCGAATACTGTCCAAGAGCATCCAACTGTTACTTAAACAAAACTGGAGAGTTATTATGATACAATATTTCCTGCTATTATTGCAAATCAAACATTTAATTTTAGAATATCACTATGCAGCTAACTTTTAATAAAATCCAAATAAATATATAATTTATTTAATAATATTTAATAATTTATCTATTTTTTTAAGAGTACAACTTTATTAAGGTATATATGACACGTAATAATGTGAATCGTTAAATAATTAAATTAAATAAATATATAAAAAAATTATTAAATGAAATATAATGTATACCCATTTGTACTTCACTGAAAAAAAATTACGTGGTGTTTTAATTTTGAAATCCTTGTTTTTGTTTACAACACCAATAAGTGGCACTTCTAGATAAAATTAAAGTTGAATAAACAGCTTATATAATTGTATCGAAAAATTTATTTATTTTTTATTTTTATAAATTGAATCACTTAACTTAATAATTTTTTTAATTTATTTATTATCTCAAAATTCAAATTCACATGAAAATAAAATCCGTTGCTAAAAAAAAAAAAAAACAGGGGCGAGTGAAAAAGAAAAGTGGAAAAATGACTTAAGGGTGGGTTCCACCATAAGGCCACACAAAAGCCGTTATTTATTTTGGCAAAGAACAAATCCCCGTTTCCCTTTGTTTCTGCGCCATTAAAAATTTCCTACGCTTCTCGCGCATGCCGTAAGTGCTCCTCTCTCTCCCCCTTTTCTCTTTAATCGCTTTCTGTTTGTTTCCCGAGAAAAGAAAGAAAGAAAGAAAGCAAAAGTTAAAAAAGGAAAGAACAAAAGGGGACGTACAAGTGAGTACGCAAACTTCGATAACTGAAACGGCAAACAGAGTAGGATTTCAGTTTTTGCGTGTAGCCAAATAGTTTCTCCGAGTGATAACTGCTTTCTGTCTTCTTTTTTTTTGTTTGTGTTTTTTGTTGGGAAACAGCTAGGTAGATCGTTCGGTGGGAGGGGGGGCGGGGAGTGGAGTTTAGAGTTGCGGATTTTTGGATTGATGTGCGTTTATGAAGGAAATAAGCAAAGAGAAGCCTCCCGAGCCTCTCGATTTCTTCATTTGGACTGTCGAGGTAGTTCCATTTCTTCTCTCTCTCTCTTTCTCTATCCAGAGCCTCTCGAATTTTTTCCTTTTATTTTGTTGTTTTTTTGTTTTTTGTTTTTTGTTTTTTGTTCTCTTTGTTTTCTATTTCATGTGTTATTGGATCTGGTGTTAAATTCTGTTAACTATGAGTAGGAAGGATTGTTACTTCTGATTTAGGAGTTTTGTGCTGATGGTGTTTTTTAATTTGCTTAATTTTCATGTATAATTCTATTACAGCTAAATTGCTTTTGTTTTCTGCCTTTTGTGGTAATTTTTATGTTTTTTTTTTGTTTTAAATTTTAATTTTTATTTGGATTGGCGGGTCTTGTGTTGGGAGATAACGGGGGACGAGTGGTTTTTGTGCCCGAGAGTCACTTGTAGTGCAATGGATAGACGGCTTTTGCTGTGGTGTGGGTTGTGGAAATGTAAATTGTTTGGGTGATTGCTAGGATTTGAGCTGTTGTTGTTTTGTTTGTTTGGTTGGCGTTTTCAATGGGAGTTACGAGTTATCCTGCAAGGAATTTGATATAGCCTAATAAATGGGTTAAGGAAAATTCGCCCAATTCAAGTTTTTTTTTTTTTTTTTGTATTTTGCTCCGGCAGTGTGTTTGTGGATGTTCTGTTGGATGCATTCGAGAGGTTGAAATCTCGTGGATTTCCTCTCTCTCTCTCTTTCACAAACTCAAACAGTGACACTCGTGCAATCTCTCTGAGTAACTAAATCGGTGGTTACTTGTCACTTTGCCTTTTCTTTCTTATTACTCTGCCGCTATTTATTGTTAAACATTTTTCATTGCAGTAATGTTGCTTTGGATTCTGAATGCGTAACTTCAAAGTTGAAATTTTAGGGACTCCACTAAAATTTTGGTTCACACTTGTGGGGGTGTGGCGATTGTTTGATTAATCTTTGAGCTTGTATTAAGGCATCTCTTGTTAGCAAATGTAATTGAGGGTGAGAATGGTTAACAGATGTTTTTACCCCAAGTATTTAAAATGGCTTGCAATTTTTCTTGTACAGATGTTGAACATCTTCTTATGAACATTGTGTTTTGGCTGGCTGTTACTTGCTGGCTGCTCATTATGGCTGCTTTATACATTTAGGCATGAGTCTGTCTACGCTTGAAATTGTTTGTTAGATGTTAAGGAACTTCAAA
This sequence comes from Carallia pectinifolia, assembly GCA_037832335.1. Classification (NCBI taxonomy): domain Eukaryota; kingdom Viridiplantae; phylum Streptophyta; class Magnoliopsida; order Malpighiales; family Rhizophoraceae; genus Carallia; species Carallia pectinifolia. The sequence goes on along the minus strand of CM075447.1, from coordinate 17,432,631 downwards.
GCCTTTTTTTTTTTTTTGGATAATCCAAAATGATAACCTGGTGATAGTATGTAATTCACTTGCCCTGCTGGGGACATGCACACAGAGATCAGTTGTATGTGCTATCTCTCTCTCTGGTTTTTTTTTTTTTTTCTTTACCTGCTGAAGATTTTGTGGTGATAGGAGTGGTCTCTTAACCTCTGTGATAACTATTTATGGAAGGATATTTTGAAACAAACTATCCCAATGTCTCGTGTGGAAAAGTATTTCTAATCCTACTGACTAATACCTTTAATTTCTGTCTCTGAAAATCTACACACTTCCCACGTGCCTAACCTTTTGTTTTACTAGGATGTTGGTTTGTGGTTGGAAGAAATAAATCTGGGTGTCTACCGTCAAACTTTCAAAGAAAATGGTGTTAATGGAGAATATCTGGAGGGCATGTCCATGTTCACAACTGAACAGATTCTAAGGTTTATAAGGCGGTGCCACATGAAATGGGGAGACTTCATCACACTGTGCAAGGAGCTCAGAAGAATAAAAGGTTCTCTCCTTTGGTCCTTCCTCCCCTCTCATTCCTCTCAGCCTGTCACGCATCCATGTGTCCCCTATTGAAAATCTTGCTACTGAAAAATTAGTTTGCTCAGGACAGGTTCCATTAGAAAATACACCTGAATTTGTTTGCGGTTCTATATTATGTTGCGGTTGATATCATTAAGATTCCCTTCCACTGGATTTCTAGACCTTGATGCTATAATCAACTGCTGTGTGCTAAACAACTTATTTTTCTGCATAATAGTTGTTTGTGCACAATGAATAATGAATAAACGCTGTTTAGTGTTTCTGTGCTTTAATTGCGAATGGTTTGTGATTAGGGTTTTCAAAGCACCTGTGCCTCTCTTTCCTACTTCAATCATAGCCATTCATTTGAAGCAAAATGTGGTGCAGATACTCTGTGTCAGTGTGGCGTTTCTTTGGAGGAAAACTTCTCTGGCGATGCATACTTCGTTTGCCCATGCCATTGCCTTTAAAATTCACGGGATGTTTATATCAAAAAATTGCTGAACGATACAATTGTGCTCTGTTTCCTTGAGTGTCAATTTCTATGCTTTGCTTGAATGTAGTACTTCTTGGTGGAAAGAATAATTTGTTTGTTCCTTCCGGGTACCAAATTTCATATTATCAACATTAAACTCAATAAAGCAATTATTATATTGTTAGAATGAAAATAATGTTGACGGCTTTTCTTTTGTTCGTTTGCTTTTTCAAACTGTGATTTTGATCTCGTTGCATTTGCTAATACCAAATTAATTCCAGTGGCCTGCCTAAAAGGAGAGCAAAAGGTTCGCCGGCCATGGTGGGCTCCATCCTGCTTCTCTGTGTTTTATGCCAAGGTAGCAAAGCGCAACAGGCAGTCCAGGGTTGTTTCTTTGAAGTTGGAACCGTGATGCAAGATGTTATATGGGCATATATGTAGTTTTCGTTTCATTTAGGGAACAGGACAGTAGGGAACCTCAAACTTTTGTTTTAAATCTCTCACAGTGTTGCTGTAAATTTCGAGTGAGTATAATATGATGAAGTTGTATGAACGAATTTTGTGTGATGTGGGATTAGTCATGAAGAAATTGACTCCTAGATATTCTGTTGGAAAATGTTAAGGCATCCTTTTTTTTTTTTTTGGTTGGAATTTATTGGTAAAGCCTACTATGCTGCAGCTTTGTGATCTTGGATTTGTATGAACCTGTCATTGGTTGTAATTTTCTTATTGGACTTTGCTGCTCTTATTTGGATACAGGCGGGGAGCTTTCTTCCTCGATTAATCATTGAGGTGCGTTCTAGTCTGATACTATAGGATGCTAGTCCCGGTGGTTTCGCCCTGGTGTATAACCCCAGAGCTTTATCAGGATTCTGGAGCATTGAAATAAAATCAAAGCGGTGTAATCTTTTTATTCATTTGGATGGAATATGCAGTTGGGAATTTTCTGCTGATATTGCTCGATAGCTATAGTGGGCGTGCAACACTCTTGCCATGAAGAGATCAAATATGCAAGCCATCGAATTGGTATATGAGGGTGGGAGCATCAATATTTTTAATCTTAAATCTTTAAGATTTTTTACGTTTAATTCTAAATTTTCTTAATATTTTATTTGAGTGTTAAAATTTTTAATTTTCTACTAAATCAGTCCCTCTACTTATTAAAAATGATTAATCTATTAAAAGATAATTTTAACTTTATAAAAAATTATTTAAAAAAAGATTAAATATATGAATTGAATGTCTTTTTTATCAAAAATATGTATATTATTTATTTAATTTGTATATTTATTGATTAAAAAAATATTTAATACATATATTTTCTTGATAAAAAATATTTAATTTATATATTTAAATTTTTTAAAATAATTTTTATTAAGTTAAATAAATCGGTTGACTACTTTTTATAATTTAAAAGACTGATGTAATATGAAATTAAAATGTTTAGAATTCAAATAAAATATCAAAAAGATTTAAAATTTAAATATAAAAAAAAATTATAGATTTAAAATTAAAAATATTAACATCTTGCGAATATGCGCCTTGAACCTTTTGAGTGACGAACTGTCATATGGCTGGTGAACCTGGATTCTTCACCCGCTGGTTCAAAATTTCAAATGCAACAGTAATCAGCAATCAAGAGTATCAACAAACAATAATTGGTACGAGGTAAACCAAACAATGGGAGGTAAATCAGACTTGTTACGGTTATGACCGGGAGTGGGGGTCCTGAATGTGACTGGCAAGCGTAGAGAGCATTATATGATCGATTAATTGCTGGGAAACTCCGAAATATCTTATTCCGTCCCTTCGGATAAAAAGAATGAGAACGTTTGAATGGCTGCTTTCACAAAGGAATCATATTTTTAATGTTCGTTAAGCGGTAATTAAGGCGGTCCGCCAGCGGCTAATTTATAACCGTTCTAATGTCTAAATTATACGAGGAGAGGCAAATTTACCTTAACACCCCCAACCCTAATTTTTCTTCTTGCATCGGCTGGCTGCGTAAAGTATAATAACTACAAGAAGACAGCAGAAATTTATAATTGATTGTTTTTTCAAGAATTAAAAAAGAAGGAAATTTATTATTATTTGGTCTTGAACGTAATCTTAGTAGTCAAATTTAATTATTATGTTAAATTTTTTATTAAACATGTTTACACAGCATCAAGTGACATGACACATCATCATTTTCGAAAAAATCAACATGTTATGTCAGTATAAAATATTGATACGACGTTTTCTTGAAAAAATATTAGTATTTATTTTTGAAAAAATGTAAAATTTTTTATTAAAGTTAAAAAACGAAAAAAAAAAAGAAAATTTTTTTAAACATCCCAATGAACAAGAACACCAACTTCTTCAGTTCATCACCACCCGTCGCCACCGTCGCAACTACCACTGCCAAAAGGTTGCGGATGTGATGTAAATTCATGAATCAAATTACTAACGGGTTACCAGAATACCAAATTACTAACAGGTAACGAAGTCTTTTGAATTCTTAATCGCAAGAAAATCCCAGCGGCCAAAAATGCTCAAACCCATCAGTGGACATCATTAGAGGATCCAAAAAAAAAAACCTCCATGTGACCCAAATAAGTACAACGGACCCATGTTTTTCATTATTATAGGTTCTTGCAATCTTTGGAAGAAAGGGACCCAAAAGACCGATGACCACCATTTATTTCCTTTTTTTTTGGTTTGATTTAGTCTTTAGTTTCCATTTTAGCGACCCAAAGCAAAAAAGAAACAAACACCCACAACGTATTCTTCTTCCTCCATTATCTTTGCCTTTATTATTTTTAATTGACTTAGAGATCCTTTAAATTGTATTGAACACTTGGGTGTCCAATAACTTCTGTGGGTAGGGGTTCGTGGGTTCCTGGGATGCGGCGACGCTGGCGTAAGGGGTATGAACGGTTGCTGAAGCATGGCCAACCATGGCTTCCAATGAGAGCAGGTGGGGAGTGACTCTTGGTTTGATCGAGTCTTAATAGCTACGGATGGTTAGGTTTTACTTGCTCATTCGGATGGCAGCCGCCAATGATCAAGATATCCCAATGAGCGAGGCGGTGGTGCTGAATGGAGGGTGGTGATGAACTGGTGCTCCTTGTTTATTGGGATTTCTTTAAAAAAAAAATTTTCGTTTTTAACTTTATTCAAAAATTTTACCACTTTTTTCACAAAAAAAAAAAAAACCTAATATTTTGCTATAAAAAGCCATGTCACCAGCTGATATGGCATGCTGATTTGCTCAAAAATGATAATGTGTCATGTCATTTGACATTACGTAAGCATACTTAACGAAAAATTTAATAAAAGAATCAAATTTAACTGATAAAATTAACGGTTAAAACTTAATTTTAAATAAACAAGAATTTTGAGTTGAATTTAATAAATACGAAAAAAAATTGTAAATTAAATTGACCTTTGAGTCTACTATAAGTAGGCAGCAGAAATTTATAATTGATTGTTTTGTCAAGAATACAAAAGGAAGAAAATTTATTATTATTTTTGTAGTCCAGTAGCCTAATGATGACTAAAATCCTTACAAAATAGAGGGAGAGAGGGAACAGAGAGGCCAATTAAGGGTTTGAACCACCACGAACCCCTGCCTGAGGTACCGGGAACAGTTCGCCAGTTCCCCAGCTGGGTAAACGCCCACCCTAGAAGGAAATTTATAATGGATTGGGTTGTTTTCCTATTAGAAAAAATAAACAAAGAGCCGATTGGGTTTGGTTTGCTGGAAGGCCAGTCATCACTGGCCTGTCCACTTCACAATTCCAAGAGACCCCAACCTGTCCTTCTCAGTTGCCAAATAATAATTCTTCAATATTTTTTATTTTTCTCATGCCCACGAAGTCGGACTGTTGACCCACTCCCTGATCGTCTCGCCCAAGCTTCACAAGATCGTCGCCCCAACACAAACCCATTTTTCAAACACTAAAATGGGTTGGACTTATTTTGTTTTGTGGGCTTTGTGAGACAAGGAGTTTGGGATCACGAGAAGGTTGAGTAACTTGGGTTGTCATCTAGCTAAAATAGTTAAGAGATAGTGTGCTTCACCTATGAAGGGATTCAATCTCCAACTCATGTTAGCGTTGTTTTCTTCTTTAACCGTTAGACTATTAGAATACCAAAAAAAAAAAAAAAAGGGTTGAGTTGCTATCTTTTTTTTTTTCTTGCTTTTCCATTTATCATTCCACAAAACATCGTTCGTCTCAACTATCTCGCTAACGTTGGACACTTTCACATAGTTTCTAATCCTTGGCTCAAAATTCGATTGGCGTAAAATTACATGAATTGGCTTGGCAATGATTATTACTAGCTCGCAACGCACCATGTTGGACGAACGTTTATTGCATATCAACGATGGATACGGATGGACCCCAGTGCCAGTAAATTTCTAAAGCTAAATGATTTTTATTTTTACATCAGCTATTAAACTTGTTTAGTATAAGCTGGTTTCGTCTAGATTCCTTTTAGGCTGTGGTCACGCTTTTGTTTTCACAGAAGGTGTGTCAGCCATTCAAAACAAGAAATTATCTTGCGGCTCTCATTTTTCTCTCAAGAGCAATGGACAACCCACCTGCAAGATCTTCTGAAGTCCACATGGCATAAGGGTAACCTCTATTCTCCTCAAAATATCAGCATGGAAATCCACATCCAATTTTTATAACCAATAGGATGCTGCTGATGTGGAGATTTCCTAATCCACAATATCTTCTCGTTTTCAATATAATCCTTCTTTCCCCTGCTTTGTACATACACAGGCAGACTTTTGTGGGTGAAAATACAAAACACAGACAACTAGCGGGCATTCAATTTTCGTTGTCATGGCAACCTCTTCAATCCAACAATCAGCATTTGCTGGCCAGACAGTCTTGGGGCAGTCAAATGAGCTCGTCCGCAAAGTTGGTACCTTCGGCGGTGGCCGTGTAGCCATGCGCCGCACCGTGAAAAGCGCTCCCCAGAGTATCTGGTAATCACATTCTGATCGCTAGAATTACTGTCACTACAAAGATTAGCATCTTTATGTTATAGAGTAGACGCCACACTTTCATATTAACCTCCTTTTCAAGTGATTTTATAGTTTACAGCAATAGTTATAAGTATATTAGTTAGAGAGGTATAATCCTCATGTCGTATGTCTACAAATACACCAGGTTTCGTACAAAATGATTCCCATTACTTCGACCAGTGCAATCCTTTCTCTGCAAAAGAGGTACCAAGAAATGAAGTCCAGAACTAGAAGCTTCCTATCTTTAAAGGTCCCCCCAAACCCTCGAATTTTCACCTTTTTAACTCTGTTAGAGCCATTTGCAAAAGCTACTCAGCAGCATTATGACCCTTTCCTTGTTCTAGGCATAGAATTACAGAATTTGACAGTGCAATTTCACCAGAAACTGTGATGAGGAAGAATAGCAGATGTACTTTGGATAATTCTGCGATGGCTTAAATTACTTTATCTTTTGATGCGTACCAATTAACTATAAAAACACCCAAGTGAAGAATAAATACCAAATCATAAAAGTTGACACTGAAAAGCTATCCAACTCATTGGTTGTGAAGATTATCCTCAAGAAATTATTAGTTTTGCGAGTTGTGAAAGAAAAGGTAAGAGCAGAGAGGAAAAGCTGGCAGACAATTCGGGCAGCCTGTTTCTAAGTCTCCTTCTCGCCTTATATATTTCAATACTACCATATGCAGAAAATAAGTATCTGACTGCATGACTCTAACTTTGAAAACAGGTATGGCCCGGACCGTCCAAAGTACTTGGGCCCATTCTCTGAGCAAACCCCATCATACCTGACCGGAGAATTCCCTGGTGACTACGGTTGGGACACTGCTGGTTTATCTGCAGATCCTGAGACATTTGCCAGGAACCGTGAGCTTGAGGTGATCCACGGCAGATGGGCCATGCTTGGTGCGCTTGGCTGTGTCTTCCCAGAAATCCTCTCAAAGAATGGTGTCAAGTTTGGAGAGGCAGTTTGGTTCAAGGCTGGAGCTCAAATCTTCTCGGAAGGTGGCCTTGATTACCTTGGAAACCCCAATCTCATCCATGCTCAGAGCATCCTAGCAATTTGGGCTAGCCAGGTTGTGCTCATGGGATTTGTTGAAGGTTACAGAGTTGGTGGAGGACCACTTGGTGAAGGACTCGACCCCATTTATCCTGGTGGTGCCTTTGACCCTCTAGGACTGGCAGATGATCCTGAAGCATTCGCCGAATTGAAGGTTAAGGAGATTAAGAATGGCCGCCTTGCAATGTTCTCAATGTTTGGATTCTTCGTTCAGGCTATTGTCACTGGAAAGGGTCCTATCGAGAACCTCTTTGATCATGTTGCTGATCCAGTGGCCAACAATGCATGGGCTTATGCCACCAACTTTGTCCCTGGAAAATGAGCAAAAAAACCTCTCGAAAATATATGCCTTCTAGCTTGTAAGTTGTAAAACCATTCAGTCCTGGTGCTTTATTTGAGAATCTGCAATGTGGACTCCATTAGTTCTTTGTTCTCCACCGCTCAATCTTTCTTCTTCGTTCTATGTCTTTCAGAAGGTATCAATGATAACTCCGAAATTTAAAGCATCTATACTGCTAGATACCTTTGGTATTGGCAGAAACCGAAAATTCGAAACAATTGATTCCAAAAGTTGCTGCAATTCTCCTAGGCATCAGTGGAAAGTCTGTCTAGAAACACCAGTGCGAACCACAGAGAAAGCCAGTCACCAAAAGTCCTTGCAGGAACATGTACCATCTTTAAAATGATGGAAACGGCTATTATCTCTCACAATAATCTCCCTGGCGTAGATTTTCGACAGCAGTTTAGTTACGGAATGGCAACCGTTACAAACACGAAGGTTCTTCATGATGCGAATAGGACTTCCAGGTGCCACATTAACAAGACCAAAAGCAATTGCCAGCCTCTCACTGTGGATTTCCAATTCTGCTTCCTTTTCATTCTCCCCTTCCACGCACAACAGAACTTGGCTTGTATCAGGAACATGTCCCTCAAGTTCAAGTTTCTCTTTCATCTCTCTTAACTGAGCATAAATCTCTTTTGTCTGGCTATGTGATTTATCGCCCACAATAAATTCATGAACCTCACCTCGATGCTCTATTGAACTGCAACCTGGGTCCTTTTTCACTCCTCTCTTCTTCATTATTTCTCTAACATGTGAAACTTTATCCCACAATCCAGCCATAGCATACATGTTGGAAAGAAGAACATAACATCCAATGGTTTTGGGAGCCGAATCAATCAAATGCTGAGCTGCAAATTCACCAATCCCTATGTTTCTGTGGACCCTAGAACCACTAAGCAGACTCATCCATATTACTTTGTTTGGTCTAATGGGCATGTTTTCAACAACTTGCCTTGCCTCTTCTACATACCCAGCTCGGCATAAAATATCCACCAAGCATCCATAGTGTTCAACAGAAGGTTCAATTCCATAATCATGTATCATGATGTTAAAATACCGACGCCCATCGCCGACCAGCCCTGCATGACTACAAGCATTCAATATCCCAATGAAAGTTATGGCATTTGGCTTAATTCCGAGATTGCACATTTCACGAAACAATTCTAGAGCAGTTTCAGCCCTTCCATTCATTCCTAAGCCTACTATGATGGCAGTCCAATGCCCTAACTTCTTGGCAACCCGTTGAAAAATTGTTAAAGCATTCTCAATGTTCCCACACTTGGAATACATATCAATTAATAGCGTAGCTATCACACCATCTAAATTGAATCCATTTTTTATCATGTACGAATGAATCCATTTCCCCTTACTAAGGCTAGCCAATCCTGAAACAGCCGAGATAACACTAACAAAGGTAGCATGATTAGGCATAAACTCTTCTTCTAACATGGTTGCAAACAACTCCCAGGCTTCCTTAAACCTCCCATTGGAATCATACCCAGCTATCATCGAATTCCAGGAGATCAAATCTCTTTCTGGCATTCTATTAAACAATTCACGCGCCAACTCGAAATCCCCCGATTTCATATACCCATTGATCATGGTATTCCAAGCAACCACGTTCCTATCAGGCATCCTCTCGAAAATCTCTCTAGCCAGCTCAACTTTCCCACACCGCGAAAACCCATCAATCAAAGCAGTCCAAGAAAACAAGTCCCTCTCCGGCATTTCCTCAAACAATTCCATAGCCAGCTCAACGCGCCCACATTTCGCATACCCATCAATCAACGAATTCCACGAAACCAGGTCCTTGTCAACCATTTCATCGAACACCTTCTGTGCATCCTCAATCTCCTCACACTTCGCATACATACTAACCAAACTACTCTGAACAAACTTATCGAACCCAAACCCAAGTTTCAAAACCAACCCATGAATCTGTTTCCCTTCTCGGATCGCCCGTAGCCTAGCGCAACCCTTAATCACGCAAGGCAAGGTAAAGCCATCGGGCATGAATTGATGAACCAATTCGAAAAACTGAGAAATGGCATCGTGGGACCGCTGGTTTTCAACGTAGGATTTGATGATGATGTTGTGGAGGACCAAGGTAGGGTCTTGGATTCGGTCGAAGATGGACTTGGCGTAGCGGAGATCGTTGATTTTGGGGTCGGCGTAGAGGGAGAGAAGGCGGCCGGCGATTGGCGGGTGAGAGAAAGTGTTGGTCTTGAGAGAGAGCGCGTGGAGTTGGGTTATTTCTTCGCGGGTTTTCGAGGATTGCAACAGAGAGAAATGGCGGGATGGCGTTGGTGTCTGCGTCTGCATTTTCCAACATCATATGACCACCAGAATTGACAGTCATCCGGAGGAAATTAATGTTGATTTTGCAGCTACTTACGATGTTTTTCAATGTCTTGCGAAATCTTTTTGGAAGGTCATTCTTCTTATTTATTAATTTTTTTATTAATTTACAGAATCTAGTATCTGATTTTAGTATTTATAAGTTATAATTTATTAGTTTTGATATTTGACCTTAAAATCTTTTAATCCGAATTGAATCTTTTAAACTAATTTAATCAAAATCAACTCTTTCCCTTCTTTCTTGAGAAATGTGAAGTGTATGATAATTTATATTTTGAAAATATATATATTTAATAAAATAACATTTTTTAAATTATTTTGGAGATAAAAAATTTTTTTGTTCAAAATTTTCTTTAAAAAATTAATAAAAAATTTACATCTTAAATTATAAAATATAATTTATTTAATTTTAAATATTAATTTCATAAAAATATTATTATTTTAATAACTCGAAATATTATTTATTGCACCAAATCTGCAGGCGCGCCCCGCAGCGTCAGCTCTTTGCTTTTTGAAGGCCCATTGGCCATTAAACCCCAACTTTTTAAGTTTTTAGTTTCTCGGTCCCTTTTTTACAGCTGGACCAGCCCGTAGTTTCTTTAATTTATAGGGCAGCTCTTTCTTAGTTTGAAGTGGGTTGCATCCAATTTTGGGCCATTCTGAAACGTCCATGGGAATCCGTGATTTAGCCCATGTCCCTTAAGGGTAGCTGGGGCCTGGGGGATAGCCTGCGCTAGCGCATCATTCCAACTTGTGCACCGGAAAGTTTCACTGTAGCTGCCTAACAAGTATTTGGGCTGGGCTGTCATGTTATAGTTAAACTCGTGTTTTGATTAATTAAAACTAGTTCTACCACCAATCGTTGTGATCTAATGGTAAACGTCGAACGTTACCAAACCAAAAGTCTTTGGGTTCGAAAACTGTCAGGGCGTTTGGTGGGGCTAAACATATTCCTCCCTTTTATAACACTAAGTTATATTATAACTATTCAAGCAGTTCAAATGTTACCCTGAAAGTAAGGGTAATACTCTCTAGTGAGATTGTAGGGTACAACCCCTATCTTCCCATTTTCATAACCAAAGTTAAAGCTAATTCTTTGATAGCTATTTTGCAAAATGAGCTTATGCCAATGCAAAAAGAGACATACAAAAAATATGTAGTTTATTTAATAGTACTTATTGATTCATTTGTTTTTTCTCTTAAAATTCAACACATTTTTAAACTATAATAATCTATATCTCATTGATCTCCCAAAAAAAAAAATTTGATCACAATGCATCAGCTGCAAATGCCCCTTTTATTGCGTTGTCAAGAAGCTTTATTCTTTAGAACATTTTGGCTGCCATAGGTTAACGTCAAGAGGTTGCTTGGCAGTTAGATTTAAGGCACTCCTACCAGAATCTCAAACTAGATTCTAGAGGTATTATACTATCTAGCAGCAAGACCCCAACTGGACTGGACAAAAGCTGCAAACTAGCAATGAGTGGCTTTTGATTTTTGATTTTGATTTTGATTTTATTTTTTTTAAGCATTAAAAATGGAGGATAGCTGCTGGCTTCCGCCATTCTGGGGTTGCATCAACAAGGTCAGAGAAAGCAAGATGACAACCGAAAGAAGTTGCAAATCGTACGGTCAAGGGAAGAATCTTCTGGCAAATCAGCATGCGAATTGGTCCGATGTGCCAAAACACTGTAAAGCCATTCATATTATTAGTTGAATTGGCAAAGCTGATTTATTAAGACCATCGCTCCCGCAAAACTCTTCTGGACATAATTGAATGGCTTATTATGAAGGTGTTACAGCATCTCTGTCTGTCCTACTATGTCCCGGAAGATGGCCTCACATGGTGGCGATGGGCTGTGGAATTGAAGAGCCACCTTATTTGGATGAAGACTGAGTTTTAAATAATGTGCAAAACAACCCACAAACATTCAACATTTTTTATGGGGTAAATTGACTATTAAAACTGGAGATTTTCAGTCTGGAACAACTCAGATAGCAAACAGTTTTGAATGTACTTCTAAAAGAAAAGGCTTCCTGGACCCCCAAAAATTGCCTGCTGGCCGAGCCCTGGAAATGAGCAAGTTTCTTCAGAGAAATGATTGTACTTCCATGTGTGCGTTTCAACATCAAAAGATGCCCCCATGCATCGAACTGAGGGAATTCATAATTGATGGATGAGAAAAATTATGTAAAAATATAATAATAAGTATAAAATTAATATATAAAAATTTGAATTGTTAAATTGTGTATTAAATTTAAAAAGAAAGATAAATTATTTAATCAATTATATATCGTTTATGTGTTTTAAATTACATAATAATATAGTAATATTCTTAATCGCTACTTAGTTCTCAAATATAGACATCCAAAACAACTTTTGTCCTTTAGAACACCTGGTACCATCAGTCTCTCAGCAAATGCCAACGCATTTCCTTACAAAGGCGTGGATGTTTAATCAGCTCAATCCCCTCTCTCAACCGGACGGCAGGTCCGGTTCTGAACTCTGAATTGATTCTACTAGAAGGAGTTTCCAAGGGTAGAATTAATGGGTCAGGCGTGTCAGGACTCATTCGGCTCATGGGTCCAGACCGCACGGTACAACCCTAATACAAAGAGTCCATTTTTCTTCTCTTTCCTCAAATCGGCGAACCTCTAATAAAAAATAAAAAAAGTACTCCACCAAAATTATTCCCTCTCAACCACTGTCGTTTAGCACAAGCCCGCCGGACTAAACTCCATTCTCTTACGCGAAAGAATAGCGGGGACAGTCGGGGGAAAAACAAAAAAGAAATAATATTTCAAGATAAGCATATCTTAACGTTTCAGGTTAGCCATATAATGCCAAGCAATGCACCCCCAAAAGAAAATTTTCTCTGCAGCTCTAAGGACAAGCCGACGGACAATTTACATAACCATTTATTCTCTTGAGAAAGTCCTTCCAAATGCTAGTCCCCAAAAAGCCAATTTGGCTTCACTTGCTCATATATTTCCCATCACCAAAAAAACAAAGAAAATATTTATAGTTTTATAAAAAAAATTATTCAAATAATATTTAAATTTTAATAATTAATATATTTTATTCAATTACAATGATAAAATATAAAATAAAAAAATTATTAATTTTTTAATTAATATTTTTTATAATAATTATACAAAATATACTAATAATTGTAATTTAGATACTTTCTAAACATTTTTTATATCACGGGACTTAAAAAAAAAGTCCTTTTGCCTTCACATCCACCAACCCAAGTACCCAACCTATCTCCATATATACTAGCCTTGGGCACTTATCTTCTTGGATTTTCTGCAACATAAGCCGATTCTCGTGGTATGTTGCATCAGCAAGAAACAAAAAATTAAAAGACAAAATGGCATAAACCAACGCTAACATACATAGCGAATCACACTCTCACCACAATTTATGCACTCATCGTGGATGGTCCTCCAAAACCAAAAAATACCCAACAGGAAATTCAATCAATATTCACTTTAAAAAAGAGCTCCCTTTCTTTCTCTCCAATGGGTAGGCAGAATGGTGATTTCACTTTGGCAAGTTCCTCATCATCATCATCAATAGCTCTTCTGCAAGAAAGGTTCAGACAACTACAGAGAGTGAAGGAGAAGAGACAGGAAAGAGAACTGCTCAAGCTGTTTTCAGAGTCCGAGAGGATCGTTAATCCAAATAAGAGACCCCCACCAGGAGCACACCATCCTGATTCGCTGCTCTCCCTCGGATTAAACTTGCAGTCTCAAAACAAGCGTGCAGATGCTCCAGCCACAGAGAAAGCAGCAAATTTGTGGTTTAAGAGCAGTAGTAGTAGTAGTAGTCCTGGAAGTCTGTCGTCCTCGAGGAACTATGATAATTCTGATGTCGATACCTCTCTTCATCTTTAGCTCGATTCGGCTTTCCCTGTGTTTTCCTTGTGACTTTAATTCCATGTGTATTGTTGGTTGCTTTATGTATCTCAAACCACGTTTGGCCCTTAATTAAGAACATGCATGGAAGAATATAGTTATGTAACAAACTGCTTCTGGATGTAAATTCTGAATAATTCCGTTTTATCCCATCTGGGTCCTTAAGCAATTTTTACGATCATGGCATCCTGTTTTTAGTCTGTAATTATCCAAATATATATTATATATATTGCCTATGATCATGTTATAAAAATGCTGAAAAGCAAGGTTCTATCACTGAATCACATGGTGTACTAAATTTTGAAAGTCAATATATGATTGAGTTATTAATTCATCGGCTCCATCTTATTATGTTTTCTGTGGAAGTTTGAGCCGTTAGCTGAAAGTTCTGTATTCTAATCGGTACGGCCGGGTATTTTTGTGTGAGTTTAACGGGTTGCTGTTGTCCGTCGACATATGGTTTCCGGCTTGTTATTCTGTTGGAGTTTTGCAATCTCCTTGTAATTGATGGGATGGGTTGGCGTTACCTTGGAAGATTGTACAGTGTTGTTGCATGGTAATTAAGTGCAGTGGGTGTAAACCCCAAAAAAAAAAAAAATGCAGTGGTGCTGAAATGCTTGTGGCGTCCAACTTGTTGTCTCTTGCACTACTTTTCGTCTGTTTTTTTTTTCTTCTTTTAGACTTGGTAGTCCAATTGGGGAAGAAAGAAGTGACGTAACTATTTATGTGGTTGTAACAGTGTGTTTCAACTATGTCAGTTAAATAGAGTTTGTGTTTCTCTTTGCTTGTTTTGGTCTCATTTGTCATTGGCACTATATATATATATATATTATCACCAAATTTCAAATGGAAAAAGTTGAGACCAATTTATAGAACTTCGACCGTGTTGCTTTTGAATTAAGGTATGAATTTACGATCCTCGTTCGGCTGCTTTTGTCTCCTAACTTCACCTGCGTCGGATTGGATTAAACTTTGTTTTGTCATTGTTGATTTCCAGGTTAGGATCAATGAGATATGTTAACGGTTAGTTTCAAACTGATGGAATACGTATATCATGAATCTTTAAAATAAAAGAACAAAATCAAGAGAAAGCTTCTTGTAACTGATCCAATTAAATTTGCGATTAAGCAATTGCAGCTATAGCTAGATTTTTTTTTTTTTTGGACATGATTTTCACCCATTAATTTCATCAAACAATGATCCTAATCCTAATAGGACATAATTTGCTGTAAATCATGCATTGATACTGTGCTAACGTGACTCTCCTACTCTATCGCATTCCATTACAAATTAACTGCCGTACTGGTGGATATCCCAATTAGCATAAAGGTTGAATGTAACTGATTCGAATTAGAAATTAATGGGTTTGTGATCATCGACCATCTTCACAAAATTCAATATTTGTCTCACGTCTTCTATCGTCTGGCTATGGGGTGAACAATAATTTAATGTTCACATTTAAGCTAATAAACAGTTAACGATGCTATGGCTTATTGGTTAATCCAACAAAACGAAACAACTAAAAAAATGTCTCAATCCAACAAAGAATCGAA
The DNA here is from genome assembly GCA_037832335.1 of Carallia pectinifolia. Lineage (NCBI taxonomy): Eukaryota > Viridiplantae > Streptophyta > Magnoliopsida > Malpighiales > Rhizophoraceae > Carallia > Carallia pectinifolia. The sequence continues at coordinate 17,417,361 of CM075447.1, read as the reverse complement.
CTTATCGTTGCAATCGCAAGCGGTAATAATGTTAGGATGAAAATATGAAGTTTAAAGAGGTATCAGAGTTCTTACGTTCGGCTAAATTAAGACAGTCAACGTTATTATATAAACTATTTATAAAATTGTTGGCTTCATTATAACTGTCTCTTGTGGATTTCCTTTTATTCTTTTTTTTCTTTTTCAATGGCTTTTTTTTTTTTTGACTGGCTCTCAGAAAGTATTTTTTTACGCTTCATGGAAACAAGTTCGTGATGAGTCGGAGTAGATCGGCGACCGCGTTCTTACAGCCAAGTATCAGGAATTGTACATGTAGTTGTATTTACCAATTCAATTCTATTTACAGACGAAAAATAGAAAATTACAGACAAAAGTAGTCATAGTGTAATCAATCAATTAATTAACACAATTAGACGATTAATATTTATAATAAAAATAAACATATTTTTAATTAATTTTTTATTACAAGCAATAATCATTTAGTTGTATAAAATAATTATTTTATTTTATTATGAGTATTTTCAGTCTATCATTTAACAAATGTATTTGTGTAATGTAAATTATTTATAAATTAAGTTTTTGTAATTCTAATTATATTTATTAATATTATAAAATTAAATAATTTATTTATAAAAAAAATTAGAATTTCAGTTTAATGAAGAGTAAATTAGACTCAGCTCAATTCATTAATTATATAAAATAAGATCGAACCGCTTAAAGCTAGTTTCCGCTATCCTCCGCTCCTTCTATTTTGTAAACGTAAAAACTACAACGACTAGTTTGACTTTGACCTCCCAGGCCCTCGCCAGAAAGAGAAATTACGAAATTTAAAACGAGCATTAAATAGACGTCTGACACATTCGGTTATTTTCGCGTTAAAAATTTTAAGACAGACGTTCTTAAGTTTCCTCAGCCTTTCCCTGTCCTGTTCTTCATTGGATCGCAAATCGCAATGGCAGGCCGAAAGCAGTAGCAATCTCTGAAGTCAAAAAATCGGGGGACAAAGATTCAAGAAAAATAGTGGGTTCAGAGGTTCGGGTTTTATCCGAACGGTTAGAACATGCTTACTCGAATTGACTAAGCAGGAGTTCGAATTTTTTCCTAACAGCTAATTCCTCTCTTAGTTCATAACGGGGCACTCCTAGCCACTCTGCTAACTGACTAGAAAAACAAAAATAGTTGGTTCACGCCTTGATCTTCGTGTAATCTTCTTGATATCAAAGATTTTCCCTCTTTTTCCCATCTTTCTTGCTCGCTTCGCGGATTTTTTTCCTTTCAGCGCTTCCTGCTCCAGTACGTCATCTCTCTCATGTTGGTGTTATGGTTATTTTCACCTTACTTTTATTATTTACTTAATTATTTGTTTACATTTTGTTTAAGTACTGGATTGGATGCATGTGCTATACTTGGCTTAACCGATTGCGCTGAAATTCAGTTGCCTTGAGTAACAACAACAACAACCTAAAAAAATAATAATAATAACAATTGTGTAATAATTGGGAATTTTTTGTTATTTTTACTTTTTTTTGGTTCGAAAATAAATTGAGGGAATGTGATAGAAGCTGTTGATAAATTAAATTTTTTGTCATGTTTATTTGCTTTATTATAACTTGAGTGGTAAATGACTTAGCCCTTTTGTGATTTTTCCTCTAAAGCTTTAAAATTTTTCATTCTGGGTTTTGACTATAGAATTTTTTTTGTTCTCGAGTGGTGCTGCTGGTGAACTAATAGTGCGTTCTGGTTATAAGTGAGGTTGCTGATGTGGTTCAGCGCACACCACCAGTCTGCTTAAAAAATGCTGCCTCCAGGGCCGCAACCCCGAGCAGAAAGACTACTGCAAACATCCCTCTCCTTAGTGTACTCGGATCCTCGCCTTTCTCCAGATGACTACTTTAATCAAGATTTTGGGCATAAAGATTCCACTGACTTGTAAAAATCGGGCCTAATCCTTGGGATGTGGTAACACGTCTAAGAAAATATTCTAACAGGAACCAATTCAAAGGACAAAAGAGATAGGAAAAAGTTATATTTTTTAAAGAAAAATTGCTAAAAAGTATCTGAATGCAATTTATTAAATTTAATGTGTAATTAACTGAATTTAGTGTATAAAAAACTAATAATGATTTTTTTTTCTTCTTTTTAGTTGCACTTGAAATTAAGGCAGTTGTAAACTAAATATAATCAGTTGCATTCGAACAGTTTTTCAGATAACATTTTGTCCGGAAATGTAACAGTGCTCAAGGACAAAATCCGTGAGTCTCCTACTGACATTGCTAGTTCGCGGGAAACTTGGCCCGCTGATGATGTTGCCACGGCAAAGGAGCAGGAGAATAGGAACGCAGGGGATGATTGCCCTGAAAAATCTGTTACTCGTCGTGTCTTTGGTGCAGATCGACATACCTAGAGAACAAGTTGATGTTATCTCTGAAAGGATAAATGGTTCGCCTGATGAGTTTCCAGAAGAGCTAAAAAAATGGACTTAGAATTAGCCTTGAAGGAAATGTTGGTTCACAGCACAGAGAGAAATTTTTGACTGATTTGACTGGTAAAAGTTTGAGCAGAGCACATAAAGTACAGCTTGAAATACTTGTTGCAATAAATACCGGAATTCAGGCATTTTTACAAAAGGCATTAGTCTCTCGCGAACTTCTCTGATTGAGGTGTTTGTGTTCAAGAGATGCGGAAACATATCATCCCAAATCCTACTTCCAGCTGATGATTGCACTTGTGAAATATGTGCAGACCGAAATGGTTTCTGCAATCTCTGCACGCGTGTGATCTGCAACAAGTTTGATTTTGAGGTCAAAAATACTTGCCCTTGGATTGGATGTGACCTCTGTTCTCATTGGACTCACGGAGATTGTGCCATTCTTAATGGCCAAATCTGTACTGGTCCATCTCTTAAGGGTGGAGCCAGACTAACTGAAATGCCTTTTCGAGCTTGCAATCACACATCTGAACTGTTGCGCTAGGTGAAAAACGTTTTCCAATGCCCGAATTGGGACGGAGGACTCTAATGAGGGAACTTGATTTTGTAAGTAGGATACTCCAAGGAATTGAAGAATCTAGAGGTAGGAAATTGTTCTGGAAATGTGAGGAGCTTCTGGAAAAAATTAAGGGAGGATTTGCGAGGTCAACAGCTTGCACAGAGATATTGCTGTTTTTCCGAGGTACAGATCTTGCTAAGAATTTAGTTATCTTTCATTTGTTTGCATAAATGGGTGTTTGGGAAGGTTCCTTGATCTGGTGAATTCTGCAATTAGAACATGTGAACAAGTGTATGCATATTGTACGTGGGCATTTGATGTACTGGCTATACTGCTGGCTTTGAATGGGATCTAGTTATCTAGAGGAATTTTCATGCATGCTACTGGACTTACTGGAAGATTATTTGCATTTGGTGCTTCCTCGTGATTTTTCTTTTTTTTTCATCTTCTCTCATATACCACAAATACAATTCATCTATCATAGACAAAAACTATTTTATGACAATGAAATAACAGTCAGTTTCAATGGTTTATGGCTCCATGCTGCATTTTGGCCCTTTTAGACGACTTTTTCTGTGCTAGTGCGCCCTTCTATTGCTGGGCCTAATGGAATATACTCTTGTTTGTTTCTAAAACTTCCTAGGTGTGTATTTGAGATATCTTTTTATGGGAACTCCTCGTAGATGTTTAGATACAATTTAACTCTGTTGCACCTTATTGGATTCAAATCACCTATTGCAGTAGAAACTGCTGCATTGAATTTCAGACTAGACTTTTATGTCCTTATTCTTTACATCTCTTTGAAGAAGAGCTTGAGGTGGACTCACCAAGGAGCACGGAGAATGTAGAGGGTGGAAGGCTGATGGCACCACAGGAGGCATGCAACCGAATTGCTGAAGTGGTGCAGGAGGCCATAAGTAACGCGGAGCTGGTTTCTGATGACAAGACGAGGAGGTTCAAGAAAGCCGGCATGTCTCTTGAGGGTTGCGACCATGAGCTGGAGGTGAAGTCGAAGGAAGCAGCAGAACTAAAGCTAGAGATGCACAAGAAGAAGCTACAAATAGAAGAGCAGGAAAGAATTCTAAGGCTTAAGCAGGCAGAGGCTGATATGTTCCAGCTAAAGGCCAATGTGGCAAAACGTGAGGCTGAGAGGCTAAAAGAGGGTTGCTCTTGCAAAGTCGGATAAACCGGAATAAGAATATGGTAGAAGTTACCTGAAACTTCGCTTGAGTGAAGCTGAGGAAGAAAAGCAGTATCTTTTTGAGAAGATTCACCTACAGGAGAGTTCTCAGGCCTCACAAACCAATGGTGGAGAAGACCGTTCACAGCTCTTGTACGTTCCAAAATCCGTGAACTGCTTCATGGCTATGATATCCCGCCAAAGGCAGATTCACAGCCAAATAAACGCCACCATTTTAGGACAAGAGAAATGCTTTCTATTTTGTTGTGTTGTTAGATTTATCAGTAATTTGATATGATGCATTCTGCTTTTGGACAAGTGTGAATGAAATGCTATTTGCTTACGGTTTAATTTTCTAAACATGTTTCCACTATTCTAGCTGGATTGGACGGAAACTGTTGATTAAAACCTAAAATCAGAACGTTATGTGTGAGGGTTCGAATTGTACATCTGAATTAACAAATATTTAAAAGATAAAAGCTTCAATGTTTTTTTCTTTTGTAATTAATCAGAGACGAAAAAAAAAAATCACATTGCAGTGAAAAAAAAAATGGCTCGAATTTTGATATAAGAAGGAATGCCAAAGGGTACTGTTACACTTGTAGAGGAAAATATGTCTGAAAAAGTGCCTGAATGCAACTGATCAGATTTAATGTACAACTGATTGAATTATAAGTGTAACTAAATATAAAAAAAAATTTCTTTTCGTTTTTAGTTGCACTTAAAATCCAATCAGTTGCACATTGAATTCAATTAATTGTATTCAGGTACATTTTCGAACATCCTTTTATCCTGTTACACTTGCAGAGGAAAATATGTCTGAAAAAGTGTCCGAATGTAACTGATCAGATTTAATGTACAACTGACTGAATTATAAGTGTAACTAAATATAAAAAAAAATTTCTTTTTATTTTTAGTTGCACTTAAAATCCAATCAGTTGCAAATTAAATTCAATTAATTGTATTCAGGTACATTTTCGAACATCCTTTTATCCTGTTACACTTGCAGAGGAAAATATGTCTGAAAAAGTGCCCGAATGCAACTGATCAGATTTAATATACAACTGACTGAATTATAAGTGTAACTAAATATAAAATAAAAATTTCTTTTTGTTTTTAGTTGCACTTAAAATCCAATCAATTGTATATTAAATTCAATTAATTGTATTCAGGTACATTTTCAAACATCCTTTTATCCGAAAATGTAACTTTTTTCAATGCGAAAATAGAGATCAAGAAAATCTTTTCGACCTCAAAAACCAGACATGTTGACTGTTGATTGGCATTAGGTCTCCATGTCGGCAACGACGTCGTATTATAACATCGCCCATAACTCCCATAACCCGACGTAACAATTTAAAAAAATTTCAAAAAAAAAAAACATTTGCTCAAAGTACCGAAAAAAAGACGCTCAATTCATATTTAAAAAAAAAAATCCACTAAGAATACGTGGAAAAGGCGGCCGACTTTATCAATTTTCAAGTATCTCTTTTCTATAAATTTCTAATTTAAATATTATTAATAATATATTAAAAAATATAAGATTGAAGGTTCGAACTTTTAATCTCTAGAACTGTCTTTTTTTTTACTTAACTAATTAATCTAAATTTAAAAAAAAAATTAAAAAAAAAGTTCTACCTCTTTAGCCAATTGCAACGATTTAATGCAGCAGAAGCGTTCTCCACTCTCCTTTGTTTACATCTGTTTTTTTCTGCAGAGCTCGCTCCATCTATTCAAATAGAGAGCTGTGCGCCAGAAAACAAAAAATTGTCTACACAGAGTCACATACAACAAAAAGAAATTAATTAATTAAGCACAGCCAGAATCTTTAAGAACTAATTTTCAATGGACACTTTTTTCTTTTCTTTTTTTTTTTTCTGTAACTCTGTTACATGACAATATATGAAAAAAAAAATATATAGTAGATTTATTATTTAATTATATTTAATAATTTATTTATTTTTTAAAATTTGTTATATTTTTATAATTCAACGATAATTTCGTGTGTGCTTTGGATTTTTTTTCCTAATTGGGTCTCGTTTAGTCACTTCACATAAATGGCATATGTTATTAGACGACAAAAGTTGGAAACTTTGGTGGAACCCACATCAAACATCGCACGTTTCTACGCTCTTCAGATCTCATCTACGGTCCTCTCCTCCCGACATGTACATTCATAGATATCGGAAATCTTAGGTGGGCAAACGAATTAGTGATTAAATTATGTTTATATTGTAATAAATATTATATTTTATGTAACTGTAGTGATAAAATATATAATAAAAAAAATATAATTATTATTTTATGTATATTTTTTAAATATAATTATATAAAATATATTTTTAATTGTAAAATGGTCACAATTTAACTACCAAATCAGTTGACTACGTAACAGTATCCATAGATATTTTAAAATCAACAGTGATTTTGTAAATGTTTAATCAGGTTAAAGGATGTTTACTACTGTACATTTGTAAAAGACGGAAGATTTTTTTTATTTAAAAGTCTATTAAATTATAAATTATATAATAAAATAATTTTTTTTCATAAATTTTATTTTTTTAATTTAAATTCAAATTTTTTAAAATAAAATTTTAAATTTAAATTATTATATTGTTGTTTAATGCAACCACTGCAACTTTGTTGGCGGAACCATAACTTGTCTTTTTTTTTTTCAATAAAAAGACATGCTTGCATGTACTTCTATCATAACATTTATAAACAATATTTGTGTACAAGGACCAAAATAACTCACTTTTTAAATATTCTATTTAATTATTTTTATAAAAATAAATTTATTATTTAAGTATTATTAGACTAAATTAAATCTCTTTTATATCTGAACTCAATGTTAATAAGTCACAAATACATACAAAGCGCGTGTAACTTGCACTAATAAAATAATTACGTTATAAAAATTTAAATTTAAACAAATATAAAAAATATATACTGAATTATTATCATATTATTACTTTAAATTAATTTATAAATTGTTAGTTACTCTTTTTCTTAGGTAAAAGAAAATTTCAAAATTATAATAAGTTAATTAATCAGTACCCGAAAGTATAGGGGCTTTAAAGTAATTTCAGACATCTACTTAGCACGTGACGAGTTGAACTTCTGTTCTTACTTGCGCGCTCGATCTTGTCTGAGCAATTGGAGTGACGGCTCTGTCCGTGCCTTGTCGGCTCCTTCTTTGGCTCCATTATAGGTTTTGAGCCTAGTGCACCTGGACGTCAATGACGTGTTGGCCTCCGGTTGCTTCCTCACCTGTTATCTTTTCTCATGATTCTCAAAATTATTTTTCTATTTAGATCTTCGATTTAAATTAACTAAAATTAATGTATACTGTAAAGATTTATTTTAACACATATATATATATTTTTAGTGAAAGAGAAGGCATAAATTCGGTTTATCCGACTATAACTCTTCGGTAAAGACACCAAAAGAAAAAAGAAAAAAAAATATATATATATATAGTGTGTAGTTTGAGATTTTTAGTATCTGAAAGTCTTTTACAATTCTAACTAATTTATATCGAGTCAAATAAATTTATAATAAAAAAATTAAATTCTCTCAATATTTATATTTTTTTATTTTCACGTAATGTTGAAAATAAATAATATGCAGACTTTTACCAGCTCAACTTTGTAAAAGTGGTGTTGAAATTTTCGTCCCAGCTAATTGACACTTTGAATAGATACGACGCTTGTATTAGTATAATATTTTTTAATTCACATTTTCTTATTTTTTTAATAATTAATTAATTAACTATTAATTATTATTAATATTAAAAAAAAGACATTGTAACGTGACTAGATGATTTGATGATTAAATTATGTTTATATTATAATTAAAAGTATATTTTGTATAACTATAATCAAAAAATGTTTATATAAAAAATAATGATATTTTTTTAATTATATATTTTATTATTTTAATTATATAAAATATAATTTTTATTATAATATAAATACAATTTAATCATCAATCCGTTTGACCATCTAATATTTTCGTAAAAAAAAAAGAAAAAAGTGAACGCGCAGGATCCAGCTGTCGCTGGGCCCGCATGGTACCTTTCCTTGTGCGGCAGTTTTGGACTCTTCGCAGCCAGTTGGGCTGTGTTGGGGTGGGACTGCTTGCTCTTCATTCAGAAAAGCGACGGAAAATTTTTTTACTTGAAACAAATTTAAAAAATAAACAACTTAAAAAAAAGGAAAAAACGAAAAGACTTGCTTTTGCAAAAGTTGTTTGCTGCCCAGCTCAGCAAATTCCTTATGATGTAAATAGGAGAATCTATGTACAACTTCTTGGTGCATGACATCCAGTTCTCAGTTACAAACAATTATTTATTAGCCAATTATCGGCCCATTAGCCCTTTTTTTTTTCATTAAATCATCCGCATTTGTTTGGGCGGCCAAGAAGCAATGTATGCCTGGGGTGGTGAGAGTTCGTAGCGAATTCTCCTCACCTTGATTTCTCCAACAATATGTAGAATAATTTGAGATTTTTCTCTTGATGTATTAAATAATTTCTACTGTGATTTTTTTTATGATTGTTAACGTTTAACAGCTTAACGATTAATTATTTTAGTGTTCATAGAAAAGCTCAATTATTTAAACTACAATTTTTTGTAATTTTGTTTTTTTTTTTTAAATCTTCCCCCTTTTAAAATTCAAGTGGTTAATCATCGTTGAGATTTTGGTGCTGGTAATTGCTTAAGGGATAAGATTTTAATCATGGAAAGGAATTCAAAAGAAATTCTAGAAGGGAATATATGGGTTGAACCTTGGAACGGATCGCATTCGGTAACAAAATTTTACGCTCTGTTTGGAGTACAAAAGGGGTTAGGAGAGAAAGTGAAGGGAAAGAAAGTAGTGAGAAAGAAAGTGGAGGGAGAGAATGTAAATTTCTCTTATGTTGTTTGGAGCAATAAGTGAAATGTAAGAAAAGAAAGTTGAGAGAAAATAATAATTTGTTTAGATATAAGGAAAAAATTAAAAGAAATAATATTTTTTTAATTACAAATGACAATTATACTCGTACATTTTAATCACATTTTGATATATATATATATATATATATATATATATATATATATATATTGGAAATCCTAATCAACATATTTGTATAATATATAAAATTACTGTGCACGTGTGATTTGTATATATTTGTGTATAGGTGTATTGGTGAAGGTAGTTCAATAACTTTTAGTGGTAATTTGCTGACGATTCTCTCTTCCTTTCTATTTGATTCAAAACTTTTTGATAAGAGTAGTTCAGTAATTTTATTGTAACCATAGTTATATAACCTCCACTTTCTCTTCAATTTGGAGAGAAAATTTATACCGTCCGGTTGCTGTATTTTTTCTTCTCCTTTTCACCAGTGTTTCTTTCCTCAAGTATGGTCAATACACTCCAAACAGCAAAATATTGGATTACTAGAGTACTTTTCTTTCTTCTGTATTTTATGCACTTCAAACAAGCTGTTAACGTGCTTGCTGCCAAAATAAAGGCAATGGAAGAACGGACCGTGGGCGTCTTTTTTTTTTTTCTTTTTGGTCCACAAACCGTAGGTATTTTTTGGCTTCTCCCTCATCATTTTCGTGGCAACCAAACTCGGTTTGTGCATAGAAGGAAGGCCTTCAGATCAGAATGTTATGTCGAATGATCCCTGGTTGGCGACCCTGAAAGCGTAATGAGCCCATTATTTAAGGAAAGAATGTCAATTAAATTAACCAAAGATTCTATACCTAGCCCATACATATTCTAAAGAAGGAAAATATAAATAAAAAAAATAAGACAAATTTCGCCTAACACCAGCATGAAAGTGCAATGTTTCAAATGTTACAACTTGTTAAATGCCAATGCTTTTTCAAATGGAAAAAAAAAGTAGTTTTATTTATACAGTTTTAAATTGGTTATAAAGTGATATATCGTTAAATAATTAAATTTATAAAAATATAAAATTTTTTAAATATTATTAAATAAAATTGTATAATTATTTATTATTATTTATATAAAATTATTTAGTGTTATTATTTCAAATGCTCGTAATCATTTTTTATGAGAATAGGTACAAAAGCAGGAGGGGTTTGGAATCATTTCTTCTACATTCCTTAAAATGAAAATGAAATCTTCTTTCGGAGGGACTGTATTATTAATGGTAGTGGCGGTGGGCCTATGTCCAATCGGATGGATTAATTATTGCTGCAAATTGTTGTGGCTCTACAGTGAGCCACTTATATAATTAATTATAAAAACAAACATACTGGTTTGGTCTACGTGTTCAACCTTTTTTTTTAACACTTCAACCACAAAATGACACGTTATTACAATTCCTTACCCTTTCTTGTTTTAATTGCTTACCCTTTCTTGTTTTAATTACTATTTTACGTCCCTCTAAAACATCATAATCATAATTAAACAAATGTAGTGAGGATAATGAAGTCATGGCAATCCAATCAAGATCTTAAATCCTTTTCTTAATCATTATTAACTACATCTTTTGATGGAGACTTGAAAGCAATCACTAATCAGTTTTAGCAAAATAAATCACCACTGTCTCCCAAACCCATGTTGGCTGTCATTTTATTGGCCGAATACAAGTGATACCATTTCAATCCCACGGCAGGGACAAGGGGCTTTCAAAGTGAAAATGACTCCATAAGTTAGCATGCTCGAGAAAGTATTTATGGGTTGAAGACCACAATCATTATAATTAATTAAACATATCATACCTGCCTAATAATTTATTTAATAAATAATATAAGTAGCATCTAAATCTAATCATGCTTTTTTTTAATCAATTTAATCATGAACTTTTTAGTTTAATGCTATTGCTTTTTCCTTTTTTATCAAGAAAATGTTGCTTGTTAATATATTAGTCACAATATTTATAAATTAAGAATAATTTTTATATTGTTAATATTTTTATTTAACTATATTCATAAAATAAACCACTACTTAAATACTAATTAACCTAAACACATCTCCTCCATAACCCATTCGACGATAATCAAATCATAAATCGGACTTCTGCATTTTAACTATATCTTCATCCAGATCCTCCACAGTTTAATGCTCTTGCTTTATGTATTTAAATTCCCACCATAGGAATATTAACCCAAAGTGAACTGTCAAAGTGGAACTGGAATGCAGGAAGCCCACACTATATTTTTTTTTTCCATTTTTACCAATTTTACCCTTCTACATTTGCATCTCTATTATAGAGTGTAGACCCCTTTGTGGTGGATGCTTAGACTCTGTATCATAGGCTGGCACAGTGGCAAGAAACAAGAAATAGCCCCCACTATCTGATAGAGCAGTCACTGTCAAACATACAATAAAAGCTCCCAAAAAAAAAAAATCTCTTAAAATGAAGACAATAATTGTTTACAGCATGAATTTATAGTAAAGATTGAAGCTTTACGAGATATGCCTCATATTCTCTTGCAAATCTTTGTACACCATGTTTTACTTCCATTTTACTTCCATTTGCTTCATTTCATTTCTTTCCAAAAAATAAAAATTAAAAGTGAGAAAGTACACTGATTATAATATTATATCAGGGAAGATATTTGACGTTGGCGTTTGTTTGCTTTTGCTGTACCTTTCCCACTTGGATGATGAGATAATGATGCCCCAACCTCAATTTCAAATGCTGGACTGCAAACTGAACCAGGGAGAGAGAAAGAGAGAGAGAGAGTGAGAGAGAGAGAGAGGAGTCTGTGTTAAAGGAGACACAGACACACCCTTCTGTCTGATAATTGATTCCAGTTGGGTCCGAACAGAAACCAACTGCTGTTCCAAAAAAAAAAAAAAAAAAAGAAACCAACCGGGTGTAGTTCAGTTTTTTTTAACTTGGTGATGGGTCTCCTTTGAAAAAGTTTCACTCTTTGATGCTTTGCTTTTGTAGTCATTCTCAGCCGTGGGGGCTAGAAATGACCATTATTAGGATAGGGCCAATTTTCTCCTTAGCTCATCAATGATTCTCTCACCGGTTAAAAAAACTGGATTTGGCTCAGCTCTGCTGTTTGGCATGATTACTTTATTCCTTTGTGCTCTTCTAAACAGGTTTTTCTTGAAGGGAATTAATGGTCCATTTTGCAAGAAGGGAAAGGGAACTTGGTATGATTATGGGATGCAGTAGAGTGATCAGGCACCTCGGTTTCTTGGCATGATACATAAACGGAGCCGGTTTAATGCAATTTTGGCACTGTTACTTCTTGGCTTTTACGTGGGTTTCTTTAGTGAAGTGTTGATTTTTGGGAGTTATTAGAAGGGCTTGGGCAACTTTTGCTGTTCATCTTAGCTGCTGCTGTTCATCTTATCCTCCATTCTCCTGAGGTTGTGATTTTGATGAGTTTCGTTGCTGGAGCTTGGATTTTTGTTAAGCTCTTAAGGCAGTTTGTGAAGACACACAGTTGGGCTTTGGCTAAAATGTCTATGGACAAGTTATCTGGCTTGAATGGCGGATTGCCAGGAACTACCAAATTGAGGAAGCAGCAGGAGTCTCTGCACGTGCCTGATTCTGTAAGAAAATGGAGGATAAAGGTTCTGTTATTTAGGCTTTTAGGCGCACTTGCTATAGGGAGCTTTTGGTTTCTGTTGAGTTTTGGTAATGGCCCATTAAGGAGGAAACAGAAGGGTCCAGACTTTTTTGAAGAAAAAGTTGAGGTCCTGCTTCAGCATTTCAATATCAGCAAGAATCAGCTTCATGCTCTGGCATCCTTGTTTTCTGAATCCGATCAGGTGCTGTGTTTGATAGCTCAGGACTTTACGTGTGGTTTTTTTTTTTTTTTTTTTGAGATATCTTAGAGCTCGACTGACTTACTGATTGGGGGAAGGGGATAGTTGGAGAGGCCAAGGGTTCTTTTGCTGACATATTACTATTGCCGTTTGAGTTATAAGCTCACGACAACGTTAGAATTATTGGCTTTGCATGACAACTATTTGTGTTTATAGATTTGTTGTTTTTTCGTTCAAAAGCTTGTCCTGATACTATCTACTGTGCAAATTTTCTCCTTTAGGAACCTGGATCACGGTCATTCTATATCACTCTATGTGATCAGTCTAGAAATGCTTAGAAATTGGATGGAATACAATGAAGGAAGGTGGCAGGCTTCAGATGATATCTGTAAAGATGATTAACGATTAGTGATTAGGAATCAAAGCTCTTAGCTTCCTTATCAAAATTATATTTCCCTTTCAGATAGACTTGCAAATTTAATTGAGAAGTCTTCTGCTGAAAGATTTCCCAATACCATCTCCCCGGGATATTGAGAAGATTCATTTGTTAACTTTTTTTCATTGATAACTCCATTAATCCTTTAACTAGTGTGTATGTGTATGTTGCAGATAGCATCTCTTGAATGTACTAAGGAACCAGGACCTGAGATGCAAATGTCGAATGCCATTAATTGCGCTCTGAGTTTATTGTGTTCAAAAAGGCAGGAGTTTCGACAGCAGGGCAAATGGAAAGCTGAACATGTAGGTCCTAATGGACAGTGCTTTGTTCAAGATGAGGGTACCTTCAGGAAACTTGACGACACGGTGGCATATGAATCCTTAACTTTTCTTTCAGAAAATGAAATATCAGCTTGTTCCCACCATTTTGGAAAGGTAGGGCTTGTTAATGAGTATTTATGAACATGAAAATGCTAAGAAGTCAGTTGGCTGAGCAATCTTGTTAGTGAACTGTGCAAGCCTTCTTACTTATAAGCACAAAAAAAACAGGAACAAAAGGAAAATCTCTTATGACATCTGATTTGAGATATAAGAGAGTTGCAATTAGATATATGGGAACTTCTTAATTCAAGTTCAACCTTGGGTATAAGCACTAAGGTGGATTAGTTCACAGCTGTACAACATATTTCCAGATTTTCTTTTATTTGTGTAGTTTATTTTATTATACTGTAAGGATCATATCCTCAAATCTCTACATTTTGGCCATAATTTTGAGATTTGGGTGATTATATTCTCAAGTCTTTACATTTTTTCAATAAATTTTGAGATTTGGATGTTTCTTTCTGTCTAATAATGACTATGGGCCTCAAAGCCTACTAAAAGTTTAAGCTGAAAGTAGGGGAAGCTCAAAGTTATTATAAGTCAGGTTATAGACTTATTTTTAATCAATATGGGATATTATGTTTTTTAACACTTTCATTCCCTTTTGTCTTCCTAAGACTAATGAAAACTCATATGCTAAGAAACAAGTGGCTTTTGTTCTTCCTAGTGGAAGAAAGCAAAATCTTATCCTCTGGATGATGTTAATGAACTTTCTTTCGGGTTGTTTTGGCTTTCATCAGGAGAATATGCTACCAAGTGAAGCAGGATGCCACTGCAAAATTTTGTCTCTGGTAATAAGATTTTGGTGGATTCTTATTGGTATGATAGCAATCTGCGTGTTATGTTTTTTCCGATTAAAATTCTGGATGAAGCAAAAGCATAAACCTGTTCAGCTGGAGCCAGTGCCCATGCAACGGCAACATCTCCTCCAGCTGAAGCATCAGCCACTCCCCCCGTGTCCTCCTCAAGGGGCTGGAATGTGGATGAAGAAGCTTCTTATACTGATTGTATTTCTCGGGATCCTTATGTCCATTTGGTTGTTTTGGCACTTGAGCAAAAAAACCTTCTTGAGAAGGCGAGAGACACTTGCCAACATGTGTGATGAGCGAGCACGGATGTTGCAGGATCAGTTCAATGTGAGCATGAACCATGTTAATGCCTTGGCTATCCTTGTATCCACCTTTCACCATGGAAAAGATCCTTCTGCCATTGATCAGGTGGTTTTCAGATCCCTATAATTTTGTCAGCAATTTTAGTGATGATATGGCTTCTGAAACACCAGTTCAATCAGTTAGCTAATAAATGCTTTGAAAATCTTTCTGTTTTTTGGTTTGTGAAAAAACGGTCTAATGGATGCATTGACAATCTTTCTGTTCTTTGGTTTCTTCCTGAGGAATACCAAAGATCTGATTTGACAGCCGTGTTAGTGAAAATCACTGGTGATGAACTAAGTTATATGGTTTTTTTGTGCACTATTTTTTTCAGCCATGGAATTAGGGCAAACCCATATTAGAAGCAAAATGTAGTTAATTGATTTCAGCCCCAGGAATATCACAGATCTGATTTGACAGCTATGGTAGTGAAATTAACTGGTGATGAACTAAGTTGTAAGGTTTCTTTCTGCACTATTTTTTGCAGCCATGGAATTAGGGCAAACCCATATTAGAAGCAAAATGTAGTTAATTGATTTCAGGTGCCACACTGATGCTAAATGTTTTAGTTAGTTTTATAAATTGTTACTGTCCCATTATCCCTTGCCAGTTGACAAAAGGTTGTAACCCTGAGCTCCTTATTGTTTTCCAGAAAACATTTGGTGAATATACTGAGAGGACAGCTTTTGAGAGGCCCCTCACTAGTGGAGTTTCATATGCTCTGAAAGTTCCTCATTCAAAGAGGCAGCAATTTGAGATGCAGCATGGATGGACAATTAAGAAAATGGAAACTGAAGATCAGAGTGTTGTCCAAGATTGTATTCCAGAGAAACTGGATCCTGCACCCACTAAAGATGAATATGCACCCGTCATATTTGCTCAGGAAACTGTCTCTCATATTGTTTCTATCGACATGATGTCTGGAAAGGTGAACCTCACATTTGTATTCAGTTTCTTTCCGTCATGTAAATTGCCACCTGGGCTTTGGTACTCTGCATAAGGCCATTCTAACAATTATAGAACCTGAAAGGGTAAAATATGGGGGTTTACCTTGCAATTTTCTGACGAACTTCCAATGTCAATGGTCTCATTTGGAGTTTACATTTAGCAGCTGATTTCATATCTACTACAGAATTTTTGACCATGTGTAAGAAAGATGGGCCATCGTTGCAGATAAGAACAGATTCTTTGCAAATAATGAAAATTTAAGTAAATCTTATAAATGCAATGAATATCCTTTGATAGCATGATATTTTAGCATCAACAGTTATCTTTGTGCAGGAAGACCGTGAGAATATTTTGCGAGCAAGAGCATCAGGAAAGGGAGTATTAACATCTCCTTTCAAGCTTTTGAAATCCAACCACCTAGGAGTTGTTCTCACCTTTGCTGTCTATAAGGCTGATCTTCCTCCAGATGCTACCCCAGAACAAAGAATTGAAGCTACTGTGGGGTAATTCTGTCTCCTGAAAATTCTTTATTTCTTATACATGAATTGGTACTCATATTGTATCCATCTCATTTTTGTCTCCTTAAATTCTTGGTTTCTTTTACTTGGATTGGTACTATAGTCCATCTCCTTTATGTTTGACTTTAACTAGATAAAATTTGCATGTCAAAAAGGTATCTTGGCGCATCTTATGATGTCCCATCACTGGTGGAGAAACTTCTGCACCAGCTTGCTTGCAAGCAAACAATAGTCGTGAATGTCTACGACACAACTAATGCATCTGCTCCCATTCTCATGTATGGAACTGTGGTAACCGATACTGGCCTATTGCACATCAGCCACCTCGATTTTGGGGATCCATTGCGGAAGCATGAAATGCATTGCAGGTATTTAAGGTGTATGTATTCACTTACAGATGCGGAATTACTTGTTTTCTTTACAATCTAAACATTTCCTTTGATATTCAGGTTCAAGCGAAAACCTCCTTTACCTTGGATGGCAATAAATGCAGCGGTGGGAGTCTTGGTTATTACTCTTCTTATTGGCCATATCTTTCATGCAGCCATAAATAGAATTACTAAAGTTGAGGAGGATTATCATGAGATGATGGAGCTCAAAGTTCGTGCTGAAGCAGCTGATGTGGCAAAATCTCAGGTTCATTTGGCATTGTTTTTGATGGTTCTGCACTTAGAATAAAACTTTTATTTCTCCTCTCTCTCTCTCTCTCTCTCTGTACACACACATATCATACTCAGCATGTCAAATGTTCTGTCATGGTATTCATGAGTTATTTTCCATCTTGCAGTTCCTTGCAACTGTTTCTCATGAAATCAGGACCCCAATGAATGGTGTTTTAGGTAATTAAGAAATCTTTCAGCCATATAATACATTTTCTTCCGATTCTGCAAGATATGGTTAGGAAATTTACTTCCTGTCATATTTCTAGGTATGCTGCAAATGCTGATGAATACAACTCTTGATGAAAGCCAAATGGATTATGCCCAGACTGCTCATAATAGTGGGAAAGATCTTATCTCATTGATAAATGAGGTTCTTGAACAGGCTAAGATAGAATCGGGCAGACTAGAACTGGAAGCTGTTCCTTTTGATCTACGCTCTGTTCTTGATGAAGTTCTGTCACTCTTTTCTGGTAAATCCGCCGAAAAAGGAATTGAGGTAAATACCAAGACTATGCTTCTTACTCATTGAGTTCTTTGACTTTTTTTTATTAACTTCACTTATTGTTTTTCATTGTGGTTGCTCATGGGATGTAAAAAAGTTGGCTGTTTATGTCTCCAAACAAGTCCCTGAAGTTGTTGTTGGCGACCCTGGGCGATTCCGGCAGATAATTACAAATCTTGTTGGCAATTCAATAAAGGTTTGTTTTGGTAGATCATGTTTATTGTTGTTGCATGGAATTTAATTAATGATTGCGCCAAGTTCAGAAGTTATATTGCCACTTGCAAAAAAAGTAAGGCTGATAGGTTTAATATTTTAAAGATTTTAAACTTATGCTAAACATTATGCCAATTAGATGATTGTGGTTTTGCTTTTGCATGTAAAAATTGAATTGGTTGCATCTTTTGGCTCGCTAATTTGTTGCTTGTTTTTCAGTTCACAAATGATAAAGGGCACATATTTGTCTCGGTGCATCTGGTGGAGGAAGCAAGAAATCCACTTGATGTAAATGATTTGGTGCTGAAACAAGGCCTGAATTCAGTTCAAGACATGCCATACCAAAATAATAACACATTAAGCGGTTTTCCTGTGGTTAACAGGTGGAAAAGTTGGGAGAACTTTAGAAAGCTAGACATGAATAACATGGAAGAAGACCCTGAAATTATTAGGCTACTAGTTACAGTTGAAGACACGGGTGTTGGAATACCACCAGATGCACAAAGCCGCATTTTCACGCCCTTTATGCAGGCTGATAGTTCCACTTCACGAACATATGGTGGAACTGGCATAGGACTTAGCATTAGTAAGCATCTGGTGGATCTCATGGGTGGGGAGATTGGATTTGTTAGTGAACGCCTCACTGGAAGTGCTTTTTCCTTCACAGCATCTTTCAGAAAGGTAGTACCAAGCACTATGGATACAAGGCAGCAGCCTAATAATCCCGCTTTTTTGGAATTTCAAGGATGGAAAGCATTGGTAATTGATAAACGGAGCATTAGAGCTGAGGTCACAAGATACCATCTTCACAGGTTGAGCATAAATGTGTATACAGCATCCAGTCTTCAATTAGCAAGTTGTTATCTATTGAATGGCAGCTCTGCTAGGTATTGAAACGTCACAAGCATAATAATTGTTAGAAAGATTTTGATTGGCTTGAATTTTATCACACTCAAATGAATTGAGTTTGTGAACCTTTAATGAATGCAAGGAGATAGTTACATTTCCCATGGTGGTTTGCAGAGTTAAAGTTTGCTAATTTGTTTCAGCGCTGCTGTTTTATAGCATTGTAGATAATTGACGTCCTACTGCTAAGTTTCATTTTGTTAATTTGTTGTTAACTCTTGACAGTGTTCCAGCTGACCTGGCTATGGTCCTTATTGATAAAGATGTTTGGAATGAGGAAAGTGGTATTGCTTTGCAGCATTTCCTAAAAGAGCTTAAGCGGGTTGGTGGGCCAAAAATTGCTGCGAATCTTCCCAAGATTTTTCTTTTAGCAACCACTATGAGTCCTGACGAGCGCTCTGAACTCAAATCGTCTGGCTTAGTGGATTATGCACTGATGAAGCCTCTACATATAAGCATGTTGATTGATAGCTTCCAAGAAGCCTTTGGCAATGGTAAGAAGAATCAAGTAAATAGGAGGAAACTGTCATCACTGCAGAATCTTCTAAAAGGAAAGCAAATATTGGTGGTAGATGACAACAAAGTGAACAGAATGGTGGCAGAAGGCACTCTAAAAAAATATGGAGCAATTGTTACATGCGTGGAGAGTGGCAAAGCTGCTATAGAGATGCTGAAACCACCACATACATTTGATGCTTGCTTTATGGATCGCCAAATGCCAGAAATGGATGGGTACTCTACTGTCTTCTTATAAAAATAGATTATTATGTTAGTTTTGGCTTGGATATGATTCCTTTTACAAATTAAGGATGAATTATGGAGTTGATACATTGGCCTTTTTACTTTTATTTGTTTATTTTTGGGAACTGAAAGATGGTAGTTTTTTAAATTATCATGTCATTGTTGCTGTAAGGGATTCCAACATGGATTCCAAAGCTTCTCCAAACATAGGTTGCAGCAATACCATCTGGCACCATAACTGGATCACCAATGTCTTTGTTCATTTATTTAAAGTTGTTCTTTTGTCTACAATTGTGCAGCTTGGAAGCGACCAGGCAGATCCGGGCCATGGAGTGTCAGTTTAATGAGCAAATTGGGGAAGCATCAGTGAATGGCTATGGAAAGGAGGTGAGTTGGCACACACCAATATTGGCTATGACAGCTGATGTGACACAAGCAACGAGAGAAGAATGCCTGAAGTGCGGGATGGATGGCTATGTATCAAAGCCATTTGAAGAAGAGCAGCTTTATGATGCAGTGTCACCTTTTTTTGAGTCTGGTTGATGGAGTGGTTTGAGATGTCAGCAGTTGTGTCTCTGGTTGTGCCTAGTTTGACGACAAAAAGCATTCAGATGGCAAAAACATGATTGCCTGACAACTATGAGGCCGCAGATAGGATCATAGGATGATCCCTTCCTCACTGTTATCAAAGTTCAGCTCTGGTAAATTTAAATCATTTGTCTTGTGATGTTCAAGCTTGTAGAGTGTAGACATCATATTTCTTTTTACCATGCGTATGAAACTTTGATCATTAGCCATATCTGGCAAGAATCCCTTCTGTGGATTTTTATGAATATCGATTTTTCTTTCAGGTAGAGTAGAGCACAAGCCTCGGTGCAACAATGAAGTTGTTCCATTATTGCTGGAAGGTCATGGGTTTGAGATTCGGGAAACCTCTTGTCAAATGCAAGGGGAAGGCTACCTACTGTCTTCAAGTATCCATGCTTCCGGCCAAGTCCAGTGATTTCAAGTATGGTTGAATCTAGACAGCCGAACCAAATTTTTGTGGGAAGTTTGTAATCACCTCTACCCAAGTATCCCACAGGTAAAAAGGTGACTTTTTTTTGCGGATACAAATTTTTTTATACCAATTTTCACTGAAATAGGCAGATGACAAAATTTCAGAGTGTTTGTGCTTTGTTATTCAAACCATGATGATATTATTTTGTTTTCATACCGTCTCCTGGATTTGAAACTTAAACAGGTGAAAGAATGATTCTTCTGATTAGATTCAAAGATGGCTGTCTTGTCCTGAATAGCATTTCTATTGTTCAGCATAGCGAGGAAAAATAAACCAACCACCGTGAATGGTAAACAGAGAAAGGATGCAAAATGTATACAGACATGTAATCTCGGGACACGGCGAACCTAGATGATGGGCAGATGTGTTCCTGGTTGTTGAAGACGGCAAATTGTTGTTGAGATCCTGATTGTTCTTGTTATTCGTAAACCAAATTGAGTTGTTGTATGCTGCTGATTATTGCAATAGGTCATGTATATTGAATCGTCCACTTGTAATCTGAGCCTTTCTTTATCATTTTTTTTTTCCATTTATCGTAAAGGCAGATGCTTGGCATGTGCCATTGATAGAATTTGGACAAAAAAAGTGATGGGGCAAAAATTCTGTAAAGAGAGATGCAATGTTCAAGTCTATAGATTTAACATTTTAGATCCAAGGGTTTGTTCCAATTTTTTACTTTAATATTATAAATTTTTCTTGCTGTGTCAAGCAGAAAGGAATCATTTACTTTCCAGCTACGCTATGAGCGGCTTGCTGATCCGACACGTGAACAGTCCTCTTTGTACCAAAGGAACAGAATTTAAAAGTCTGCCAAGGTATAATTAACATCTTTGCTTCCATATGTAGGCCTGAGCTACATACAATTTGTGGATATACCCTGTTGGCCTGTTGGAAATATATCAGTTGTTTGAGCCAAGCATTATGCTTGTGTAGCTTCTCATGTCAATAGCTCCTCCAAAACCAGGTTAGTTGCTGTTTTTCTGTAGTTCCATTGCCATTGGTTTGCTCATACGAAAATGATGATGACAATGCATTCTGTGTGAAATTATAATATAAGGGCAGCTGCCCGTCTGTAGGGCATTATCTTGCTAAATCATACGCGTGAACAGCTTATCGTTGTTCCAAAGTAACAGAATTTCAAAGCCTGCCAAATGACCATTAACTACTTTTGTATATATTTATAGATATATGAACCTATGCTACAGAAAATTCGTGGATATACCCTTTCAATTGCGCCTGCCAATTTGACCTCTCTGTCTCTTTCTGTGTTGGTAATATGTCAGTTGTTTGGCTAAGGATAATGCTTGCATTGCTTCTCATGTCAATAACTCCTTCAAGATCAGGTAAAGTAGTTTTTTGTTTTTGTTCCTAGCTCCACTGCCACTGGTTTGCTCACATGAAAATAATATACCAATGCATTGTGTGTGAGAGGATATGTTAGGAGGGGTGCTTGAACAATGGTGCATAGCAGATGTGCAGACCCCAGATGATGAGTTGCAGGTGGCCTTGGACTGGGCTTGTGGCAAAGGTGGTGCAGACTGCAGCAAGATTCAAGTGAACCAGCCTTGCTATTTACCTAACACTGTAAGAGACCATGCTTCTTATGCCTTCAACGACTACTTCCAGAAATTCAAGCGCAAGGGTGGATCTTGCTACTTCAAAGGTGCTGCCATCTCTACAGGACTTGATCCCAGTGAGTACTATGCTAAGCAAACCTCAATAACACTGTCTTCTGATCTTTTGTCCATTCTGATCAACACATTATTGGGAACTGTGATTGAAAATTTTGCACCGAATAAGTAATCATCAACTCGAAATCCCAAGGCAACTTTCACTGGCTTGTTAACTTACAACGCCTATTGTGCTTGCATTATTTCCTTTTCGTTGCATCGGTTTTCCCCGAATAGTGACATCAGCTTAAAAACTTGCTTGTAGGTCATGACTCTTGCCGCTATGACTTTCTTCCCTGATTAAAAAGAACAGAGCAAAGTGGGCATAGATATTGCGCAGTTTTCTGCTGGAACAATCCTGTTTCTGAGTTTGGTAGAATTTTGTTGCTTTCTTTTCTAGTAGACTAAGACTTGGCTATATTGACATTGATTTGATGTTAAAAACGGACTGGGAGAATTTACATGACAGAGTCCATGTATCCTTCAATGTACCTTTTATCCCATAGCAATAAGGATGGTAATGGATGACCAAGAACCGATTGATGCTATCTGTGGAGATGCACGCGATAGTGCAGTGAGTGCACATCAGATACCATGAATGTATTTAACCAAAAAGTAGAACTCTTTTCCATGACAATCGACTATAGAGGGCATGGTGGAGCAGTAAGCCTTTTATCACATACGCACAAATTCAAAACTAGACTACTGAAGTGGGGAAAATTCAATGAACACAACAACTATAGCAACAGCTCCAAGTTGAGTAACCACATTCATTGGCCCACATATAATTGGCCTGATTTTTATTTGAAACACAGTGAAACCATGCAGATAACATATGGATGATTGTGTTTAAAAAAAAACATATCGATGATATCAATATTCCAACAGTAATGTACACAATATTTGCAACACAAGGGAAGTGACTCCATTGGAAACTCGTCAGGAATAATTCGGTCCTCCAGCGTCTGCCAAAATCCCAAGGCATAGTTTCATGACAACGGTAGAATTCAAAGTCATGGCTCTATCAGAGAAAGTCCTGCCCTTAGAATAGCAAGCTTCCCCAGGCGGCAATAAATGCAAATCCGCCAAATGGAGCCAAGGTAGCATACTTTCTGTCCTCAATAAGAGCCACAGTATAACACCTACAGAGTGCCGACAAACTAACTCTTTAGCAACTTTGATCATGCTGATTACAGATGCTAAAAGATAGCTAACACAAAGAAGGATTAAGAAGAATGTAAAGGAGGGGGAAAAAAAAAAAAAAGAAAAAGAAAGAGCTAAAATATAGATGGTAGCATATCTTCTCCAGTCATGAAGTTGCAGTTGCATAAAAGTATTAATTAGATTCATCCCAGCAAGCAAGTCATGTTACTGTTAATAGACCCGCTACAATCTGAGAGAAGTTTGCACTGAAATCGAATCCCAGCCCTTTGCACCTAAACCCAGTGGATGAGAACAACTACTGGACAATGCTTTCCATTAACAGCTCACAAAACACATCTATATTACATTGGGCCACTCATAAACCATCATTTATTCATTGTCAAATAATGGAATGCGATGAACCTAAAGTTTCAAGAATGACAAAAGTCAAAATTTTCAGTATAACCTGCAATGATTGATAACATATTCTTAAACCAACCATTTGCAAAAATTTGATCTTTAAGCGGATTCCACAATGACCTTGGCTCCATGTTTACAGAATGCGATATCTGATCAAGAACCACATAGTAACTCAATTTCTCTTCGCATTGAATAAACTAACAAAAAAAGCCGCTTGACCCTAACCCAAACCCACATAACAACCTGGACAAAAGTGACTTCAATGCAGTCCACTCCGTGCAAAATTGTTTCTTTCCAAAAAGGAATAGATCAAATGGTCACAATTAAGTTCACAAAGCAGTGTAGAAAATGGAACAAAAATATATATATATAGAGACAACAACGAGCAGAAACTGGCACACTTACGTTCCAGAGAAAGCCAGAATTCCAGCCGTCAATAAGCCCCCAAACTGGCACAGCAACAAATGAACAAGATTATTAAAAAAAAACAAGAAAAAGAAAGTTTTTACCAGAAAAATTGAATAAAAGTGGGAAACTCACAATGTTAGGATGTTTGGTAAGAGGGGCCGCCAGAAGAGCAGCAGTGTGAACCAAATGGTACAAAGATGCCGTTTGCCACACCTTCTCATCACAAATGGTAATTCCCAATGTTTGCAACAAATTCAGAAAAAAAAAAAATAAAAATAAAAAGAAAACCCCAAGTCAAAGGCCTCTTCTTTTACCAAATAAGGAACTTAAATTGAAACCCCAAAAAAAAAAAAAAAAAAAAAGAGAAAAAAAAAAGGGAAAAAATAAAACCTCTTTGTAAGCGGGATTTTGAGGCTTGAAGACATGGGCACCGTAAGTGCCCAACGCAAGTGCTGCCATTCCTGTTCTTTCAATCAAATCATTACATTAACCCCACTAATGAAAAAAAAATAATAATAAAGCCATTGATGTCATAAAGTCAAGAAGTTAGAAGATATGTAAGATGGTGAACATTACCAGAGACAGCAGCTACTTTGTGCCACATGGAAGGATCCATAATCAAGATTAGATTAGATTAGATAGAGCCTTTCTACTTTCTTTTTCTTCCCCTTTCCCCTTCCTCCTCTCGGGTTTTCCGGTCGATCAGTCGCAAGTCCCAACGACTTCCTTCCTTCCTTGCTTGCGTGCTCGGCCAATGCCGACATCGCGACCCTAACAAAAGTCAACCTTAATCCAATCGTACGGCGTCGCTTTAGATGAGTTTCTTTTTCATATTATTTCCGCCTTGTGTTTTTTTGGTCCTATTATTTCCGTCATCTTCTTGGTTTTCTTTTTTGTTTAATTTTTTTTATTCGTTAAAAAAACTGCTCAATCACAAGTTACACAGGGATATCTTTTTTCTCCTATTAACTCATTCTTTCACATTTTAAAATTTGAACACAAAATCTCTCAGTGTTAATCTCTAATTACTGAAACGTTCTTTAAGAGATTGTTTATTTAATTTTCTTTTTTAATTTTTTTTTTTTTGTCTGAGATCGTCCAGTGTTCAGCTCAATGGACTGACTAATCTGAACCGATCCGGTCAGGACCTCAAAGGGTGGCAAAGGTCTTCCAGTAAGTATTTAACGCAACTGCATTCTCAAGAACTCAAACTCGAGATTTTTAATTAAATGGTGAAAAATCTCTATCATCCGCACTAACGCTTACTGGTTCTATTTTCATTTTCTTGCTATTAGATGAGTTTTTTTTTTTCACAAAGGGTTCATTACTGACCGTGGGCTTTTGATGGGCCGAGATTGGGGGCTCCAACAATGAGCTGGGCAAAAATCTTTGAATCCAATTATGTTTTTTTTTTTTTTTCCGGTTGGGAGTAACAGTGTTTTTTTCTTTCCTGACTTTATGCGTTACATCCACTCTTTTGTAAAATGTGAAAAACAATATATATATGTCTATATAATCCCTTTAGAATCTAATGAACAACATTTTTTTTTATAGGCAAGATTTTGTTTAATTAAAGGGTTCAAATTTTCCATAAAAAGGCCGATGAATTTTGATCTTTAAAAGATAAAGAGAGAAATTAAAAAAAAAAAAACTATTTCTGTCCCTTGATTGAAAATTTAGATATCATTGTTTGCTCAAAGTCAAAACAATAATCGGGAAGGGGCAAATTTCCAATTAGTTTAATGCGTAAGGGCATGAATTCGAAGTCGGTTACTTTTCCGTCGACGATTTCAACCGTTGGATGCAAATAAATCCTTTCTCCGCGTTGCAGGTCAAAAATTACAAAAGCCTCATGATCGACGGACCACATTAGAACTTATTATTTTCTGTTTGTTTTTCCCCGAAATTTGTTGATTTTTAATACGCGTCTTCACGCCGTCCTCGATCACCAAAACTACCTACGTCGCCGCCGCCGCCACACGGACAGCCACCTACGTTCGTCACCGGAACCCTAAAATATTCCCCAATCTAATCACAGAACTGGTAATCACCGCCGGCGGGTATACATCATGCTTCTCTCTCCGGGACACTCGCCGCGCCACCTCTCATCCCCATCTCCGTCTCCAAATCCCGAAAATGCCCTCCAGATCTCCAGCAATTCGTCGTCGGCGATTGCCGATATCCCGGGGAGCACCAGAAAACGTCAGAGAGTCCTCGACGAGGACACCTATGTGGCCGCCATCGAGAAGATCATAGAGCGCGATTTTTTCCCGGACATCTCCAAGCTTCGCGACCGGCTCGATTGGCTCGAGGCGGTAAAAACCGGCGACCCGATCCAAATCCGAGACGCTCAGTTGAAGATAATCGAGCGCCGTGGTAAAAAGGTAAATAATTCGAATTCCGGTGGCAGTACGCAAACGAGGAACCGAACGCAAACCCCAGGTTCTACGTTTACGCGTAATTTCACTCCTTTTGATGAATTTGATAACAAAACGCCTGGTGTTTTAGATTGGGAATTATCTGGTAGTGGAGAGTCCAGGGAGAACGATGGGGCTGTTGATGAATCTTTGAGTTTAGATGAGTTCTTTAAGAGGTACACCAGTGAGGATAATGAGAGTTTTTCGAAAATATTGGAGAAAGTGAATAAGAAGAGGAAGGAGAGATATGGGCATTTGTTAGAAGGCGAAAATCAAGATGTTAAATTGATTGGGGATGCGGAGAGAGACAGGATTACGGATGGTTATGGGACGTCTGATCAGCCGCCAAGCACGTTGGAGGGGTGGAATTACTCAGCAAAGAATTTGTTGATGTATCACCCTGCTGGTGAAGCTCCGTTGACTGAGGAGGAAAGGGCAACCAGATTGAAGGGTTTGACGAAAGAAATTAATAGGTCCAACACTCGTTTCCATGGTAAAATCTTGGATTCTAGGCCAAAAGATGATGGTAGTGTTGAGGTGCTTTATACTCCAGTAGCGGGGACTACCCCACTTCCTGTTTCAAATAGAGATGGGGATAAAGGGAAGAAGTATGATCTGGAGGATTTGAGGAGGACACCCAATGCATTTTATGTGGAGTCAGGGAAGAAGGCAGAGAATGGTTATAGTTTTGTTCAGACACCTTCACCAGCTCCAGGAGTTGACGAGTCGCCATTTATTACGTGGGGTGAGATTGAAGGGACGCCATTGAGGTTGGATCCTGAAGATACGCCAATTGATATTGGTGGTAGCGGTGATGGGCCGCAATTTAAAATCCCAAATCCACCTGCTCGAGATGTGAAAGCCCACTCCTTGTCAAGGGAAGCTTCACGAAAGCTGAGGGAGAGGTCAAAGATGTTTCAGAAGCCGCCACTGCCTTCTCCAGCTAGAGGAGGTAGTGCAAGTCCAAATGTTCGGACACTTTCTCCTGCTGCACAGAAGTTTGTGCGGAATGCAATTTCTAAGTCTTCATCGTCCTTTGATGAAACCCTTCGTGCCAGTTATAGAGGAGCAAGTCCTGGAGTTGGTACTCCTAAGATTGCAAGGAGTGTCTCCAGGTTTGGAAGAGATGGCAGCTTGAGTTCGAGGTCTCCATCTGCACAAGAGCATTCTAATCCTCACTGGTAGAACGTATTGTTCTTTGCTGTAATATTTGCTATTAGCAAGCAGTGGTCTGTGACTGTATAACTCAATCCTTAATAAAGATTTTCCTAAATTGCATGTATGGGCTTCATCTTCTTACTCCAATCATATAGCTAGCGAATTTATGACGAGCATATAATAAAGGATTGACAATGCACAAACGTGTAATGAAGAGATGCTAATGCCTTGGTCAATTTGGAAAACTCTTGGAATGTTCAGGTCTATATGTTGGTAAGCACTGTTAATTAGCCATTGTCTATTTGCATTTTATGTTTTTGGTTAGAGAATCGTAGGGTGGAGATAATGGTGAAGTATCTAACATAAGCTTTACTCATAATGTGAAAGAGATTCACAGTTTTTATTTTTATTTATTACTGTAATTGATGTATGTTTTGGCAGTAAACACTGAAGTATCCTAGTTGCATGATTCTGGATTGCCATGATGTTTATTGGCCATTAGCCCTGTGAACTGGAGCCTCGATGTTTTTATGTGTGATGCCTTGATTGAATTGTCAAAACGTGGAATGTTCTACTCGCTCTACGATCCGACATAAATGTGTTTTCTTACGGAAAACTAGGTCATTTGTAAAAGCCTTTGTTAAACACTGATATGGAATTCAGCTCCTTTTGGTTTAGGCCTCTCTATTTACACCCTGAACGCTAGGCTTTGGGCATCCTTGCTTTTATTCACCTGGAGAGCTAGCATGTGCAAAAAAGTCCCCAGTTTGGCAGATTCTTTGGCCAGTTGGGTTCTTTTTTCCCTAGGATGTACAGACACTTCAAAATTCAAGCCGTGTAAGTGTCGGACACGCATTAGACACGGACACGCGCTCGACACGTCTCGGACACGTGTCAGACACGTCCAGAAGTGTCCGACAAAAAAATTTTGAAAAAAAAAATCGAACACGCATGTCGGACACGGGAAAAAGGTGTACCGGACACGTCTAGGACACGTTTAAGGATATTTTAATATTTTTATTTTAAATTTTTTTAAAAAAAATAGAAAAAAAGAAATTCATCATTTAAATTTTTTTTTTGGACTCTAACCGATTTAATTCATCAAATTTTTGTTTTATTAAAATCACAAAACTAAGATTCCAAATTTTTGTTGTGAGATTACTTATATTGCTTACAAATCAACGAAGGTCTCAAGCAACCTGAAAAAGAGGTATAGATAAGTTGCTCTCAATACCAATAGAACAAGAAAAAAATAAAAAAAAGACTCAATTTTTCTTCTACTCCTTTTGTTAATGACGATAATTTTGTTATTTCATACGTACAGATCAAATATAAATAAAATTAAAATACATATATATATATACATATATATATATATATATATATATATATATATATATAGTCGTGTCCGTATCTTAATTTTTTTAAAATTGACGTATCTCTATATCTGTATCGCTCGTATCCGTATCGCCGTGTCTGTGTCTGTGCAACATAATTTCTTCCACTTATTCCAGTGTGGCGTATGGTAGAAAGTGATGGCGAGATTCGGTGCTTGCAGTTTGGCACGGGCAACATCCATCTTGGCACGGGCAACTTCTGATCTGAAGCCATTTTGATTGACAGTCTCCTAAATGTTTGTACGCGGTTCATTGTCCAGAGTCCACTTGCTTATTCTGTGTGGGAAACAACGGTTCGATACCACACAGGATCATTGACTGCAACACGGGCATCATAGGCTTCGTAGATTTGCTTAGCTGTCCTGAATCCAGATTTTTCAAAAATCCCGTGATCAGGACTTTAGTAATTTACGTGAACTCCCCCCCTTCAACGAACGATCTGTTGTTGGGATTCATGAATCCACAAGCTTCACGTCACATTGCTGGCGGAATAAGACCAATCCCTGTGCCATTACTAGCCCAAGATAGAACATTAGGCCCATCTTGCAATCCCTACGCCTAATTGTTGTTATTATAATTTACAATTACTATATTCTACTACGACAGAGACGATTCAAATTCAGACTCTTATTATAAAGGTTCTGAGTTTGAATTTTAGAAAAAGCGAGATAAGATTTATGGGAGAGGAAAATTATTCTCATTATATAACTTATGGTGAAATGATCTCATAATAGATAAAAAAAAAAAAAAATTACTGGTCATAACAGCGGGTACTTCACGTTGATGTCGAGCAAGAAGAAATTCTCCTGTGACGTGGAAATCCGAATCCGAATTACAGTGGGTACTTTCACCTTCGGAAACTTTCCTGTAATGTAAAATTTTAGTTGGAGCAAAAAAAAAAAAAATTCATTTTTTTACCTATTCTCCTATAATTTGAAATCCTGGTAAGAGCAAAAACAAGTATTTCAGAAATTCTCATGTATTTTGGAATTCTAGTTGGAGTAGGAAAAGTATTTTATCTTTAGAGATCTTCATATAATTTGAAATCCTAATTGGAGCAGGAAAAGTATTTTACCTTTAGAAATTATAATCTAAACATGAAACATTTTTTTTTTATCTTTAGAGATCCTCATGTTCTTAGGATTCCTTGTCGGAGTAGGAAAAGTATTTCACCTTTAAAAATCATCATGTAATTGGGACACAATAATACAAAATAACAACTATAGATACAATTAGGCAATATCTTGATGATTATCCACAACTTAATAGGCACATGTTGCATGCATAGATTACAGCGGTATAAATGCTTAGACCTTTTTTTTTTTTAACCCATTTCAGACTTGTAATAATAAACATAATAATAGACTTAAAATTAACGTGCATAATATATTTAACAATTTATCTATAAAAATTTTTGGCGATAAATATCCAATTATAATTAATTAAACAATAACAACAACAACTGTGGACATACATGGTTATTTAGCACGTGAATGAAAGGACTCGCTTATCGTCACTCTCAAATCTCAAATTTGCACTGTGGAATAGCCCACTTTTACCCGAAGTCAAATGTTTGGCGTGCTATAAATACCCGTCCAGTAACACCTTCCTTTCCTCACGCTTTTGAGACTTTGTATTTGATTTTGATTTCAAACTTCCAAAGACTCCGTGTTCGCCTCAAAATCCTCTAATAAACTTCACTCTAAGTTCAATAATAACAAGAATCACTTTCCTACCTTCACTCCGTAATTTCAAGGTAATCTCTCTTTCTTTTTTATTCGGAAAGCAGATATATGCCCATAGTTTCTGTCTCAGGTGCGAAACAATATATATTAAGTAACGAGTCGTAAATTTAGTCATATCGGATGGTAAAATTTGTGATTTTTCAAAAATCCGAATTCCTTTAGCCAGTGGTGGTCTATCTGTTGGTTTAGTGAGTTTAATTGCCTCATATTTTCCAATGCCATACTCGGAAATTAAAAATCCGGTTTTCTTGACATTAGATTCGTGTGTTATTTGTGTTTCGACCCGAAACCGTTCTTAATTGTAGAACTTTTTTGTTTTCACTTTTGTTTATGCATCTATAGAATTTGAATAATTTGTGTTTGTTTATTAATTGGTTAAGATGCCTGCTGTAAGACCCAGCACAAGTGATAGAGATGCTGAACCGTTCGTTGAGGTTGATCCCACGGGACGATTTGGGCGGTACGAAGATCTGCTTGGAGTAGGTGCAGTCAAGAAGGTTTATAGAGCCTTTGATCAGGAGGAAGGCATTGAGGTGGCTTGGAATCAGGTGGGGTTGAGGAATTTTATCGAAGATCCCATGCTTATCAATCGCCTTCACTCGGAGGTCAAGTTGCTGAGAACATTGAAGAACAAGTATATTATTGTTTGTTATAACGTCTGGTTGGACACAGATCGTAGTACTTTGAATTTCATAACCGAGGCGTGCACGTCAGGAAATCTGAGGAACTACAGGAAGAAGCACCGCCATGTGTCCCTGAAAGCATTGAAAAAGTGGTCGATGCAGGTGCTTGAAGGATTGGTTTATCTGCATAATCATGATCCATGCATCATTCATAGAGACCTGAATTGCAGCAACATCTTTGTCAATGGGAACACTGGCCAGGTAGTACAACTGAAATCCCCCTTTTTTTTAACTGTTTTTTTTTAATGAGTCCAGTTACACGGAATGGGAAAAACCAACCGGGATGAGCCATAGTGCAATCTATCGAGGGCAAGCAACGATTATGTTTAGAACAAAAAACCGATCAAGAATTTTTATCCGTTTTTTGTTGTAAAACATAATCGTTTGCTTGAACAATTTAAGCGGGCGATTGCATCGTGGCTTATCCCGATCGGATTTTTCCCGTTGGTGCATGTTTTCTGTTTATTTAAATCTTGGGCTAATCGGGTTGCCTTGATCTTCATGTCATCTCTTTTTGAACAATTCTAATTTCTTAAATTTAAATGAGAACTTGGTCTGTTTTTTTGAATGGGGTTCATCAGTTATTGACAACCTGCTACCGAAAAGCAGATTCTTTATGACCACCTGATCTCCATCTCTTATAGAATCCCATAAGCCATATATGGTGAGCAGTAGAACGGTTACATAGCTGTTCTA
Source organism: Carallia pectinifolia (assembly GCA_037832335.1). Taxonomy (NCBI): domain Eukaryota; kingdom Viridiplantae; phylum Streptophyta; class Magnoliopsida; order Malpighiales; family Rhizophoraceae; genus Carallia; species Carallia pectinifolia. Next base: position 17,385,187 of record CM075447.1, on the reverse strand, counting down.
GGCAGCGTTGAATCGGACAATCCTTAAATATTCGTTCAAATAGGAACACAAATGAACTGAATTTCACAGTTGACTCAGGTATTTTCTTTGAACCTTGCATGACTACATGAATAAAGTTACCATGAATCTATGTGCAGGTGAAAATCGGAGATTTGGGCTTTGCAGCCATAGTGGGTAGGAGTCATGCAGCACATTCAATCATAGGCACACCGGAGTTTATGGCACCGGAGCTGTATGAGGAAGATTACACTGAGATGGTAGACATATACTCTTTTGGAATGTGCTTGCTTGAGATGGTCACAATGGAGATTCCCTACACTGAATGTGATAGCATTGCCAAGATATACAGGAAAGTGACCAATGGAGTAAAGCCTCAGGCTTTGGACAAGGTTGCAGATCCAGAAGTTAAGGCGTTTATTGAGAAGTGCATAGCTGAGCCAGGGGCAAGACCTTCAGCCTCTGATCTTCTGAAGGACCCCTTCTTTTCTGAGGCCGATGAAGACGGGACTGGCACGGCTGCTTGATGGCATAATCTTCTATGAGGATTTCCAGCAAAACATGAGAGCCTAACTTAACCTAACATCTCTATCCTTTACATGTTTCTTTCTACTTAGTCATGTAAATAAACGGCAGGCTGAATCATTGTGGGCAATTGTGTTTGCGTGTAATCATTTCCACTGAGAAATTGTTTTCAATTAATCTTGTCAAAGTTTCCTTTGCCGTTAAATGCTGTGGTGTCCAACGATCCCCCAGTCTTCTGGAACCTTAAATAGCTCAGTTAGTCTCTCATGAGGTTGGAGTTGAATTCACCAATCTCCATGGAGTCTCAGTAGAGAAAAGGAAACTGCACGGATTAAAAGGTGTTCATGGCTTGAATGCCAACAATCTGAGCGGCAGTAACATGGTTGCTGGGACTGCGTTCTCACCCATTTATCAGACCCTTTAAGTTGTTAATCAGCTCTAAAACGCATGTTAATTTTTTGCATATAGGAATCCCTGGTCCGAGTATATGGGTTCCTATTGATTCTACATTGTCATTGATTAATTGTACAAAAGTAGTTTTGGGGATCGACATTTTTTGGAAGAAAGCAAGCAGTAAACATTTATGTGACAGTCAGGTCAAGCACAAAATAATGAGCATGTCCAAGAGATACTGCTACCATTTTAAGCTACAATGCTTTTACACCATGCTTGGCAATATCCTCAATAGCTTCAAGCGAAGTACGGGAACATCCTTCGTTAAAACTTTGTCTGCTAGTGGATGACTAATATCAACTACATGTACATTAAGGCTTTGATTCCTCCACCTTATTAGTTGCATCAGGAAGCTGAGAGTCTTTATTATCTTCAGGGGGCTTTGAATCATTTGCCTCCGTAATTGCACATGAGCATGGCGTGTCTTGCACCTCCTTTGCTGCAACGCAGGGCTGCAAGTTATCTGCCTTTCCATTTGCACTGGGAAGCTGCGAGTCATTCACCTCTTTATGTGCTTTGGCAAGCTGCGAGTCATCTGCCTCGACCTTGACATCAGGAAGCTGCGAGTCTTTTGCCTCTTTAGTTGCACCACAAAGCTGAGAGTTGTTTAACTCATCATTTGTATCATTGAGCCGCAAGTGCTTAGCATCTGTAATGGCCTCAGGGAGATGTGATTTATTCACTTCTTTAGTTGCATCCTGAAGATGCAACTCACTTCCTTCTTCAGCTTCATTAGAAGTCTGAGCATAATTCACCTCATTTGTTGTACCACAGAGCTGCTGGTCGTGAGGGTCCTTAACTGTTGCATCATTAAGTTGTGAATTGTTGACCTTGTCCTTCTCATCAAGTGGATGAGAATCATGAACATCGGTAGTTAACACCTGAGAGAGTTGTGAGTCATTCACCTCACTGATTGAATCAGGCTGCTGAGATCCATCAACTCCTTTGGTTGTTGAGCCACAAGCTTGTGAAACCTTAATAGGTGCTTCACAATGCTGAGAATCCTTAATCTCATTGGTTACACTTGTAAGCTGTGCATCATTGTTAACCACACCATCTATGCTGGTATTACCCTCAACAGCTGCATCAAGCTGCATTTGAGAATCATCCTTATCATGTGCCTCAGATAACTGTAACCCATCAATCTCTGCATCAGCCTGATATAATTCTAATTGATCAACCTCGATAACTGCACTATAAAACTGTGACTGATCATCATCACTAGCCTCTTGATATTCCATTGGATCATCCTTTCTCCTGCGTTTCCCAGTACCCTTCCTTCTCACCCTCTCCTTCCCCCTCGTCCTTTTCCCATGTTCAATTGGTACAATAGGTGACGGTGTGGCCAGGCTTACATCCTGCTCCCTTAAACAGTCCTGTGCAATAAACCTGATCCTCGAAATGGACTCAAACTGTTGCCCATCCAATCCTTTTGTTGAGAATGCATCTGCTAGATATGAAATTTCCTTTAAACCAGACATCTGCAACGGTTAGGACTAAACCATTTAAGAAATGCATCGTAGATGAATGTGAGTTAAAAGTTTGAGTTAAAGATAATGCCTCACCGTTCTCTGGAACTCAGATGATAAAGATATGGGCCTTCCTACAATTTTACGAGTAATTTTCAAGTACCATTCCATGTATTCACTTTCATCTACACCATCATCACCACTCACAATGTGGAGCTGACGGTCCAACCATTCATTAAGCTCTGCCTCCATTTTCTCAGACAAGTCCACTCCACCATCAACTCCTCGACTCTTTCTCACCCATCGCTCGACATCTTCTGGAATTGGTTGAAGCATGCCATACTGTCTCAGGGATCGATCAGGGAGATGCCTCTCTGCCTTGTCAAAGCATATAAGCATTGTCTTTGATCTCCCTAAAATCAAAGTGCTTTTGATATCCTCAGGTATTGCTGTACTGTCCATGAATTTGTATGGAAGCCACTCTACCTACATTTTAACAACATGCAAAGTGTCCTATGATTTTTAAGACTATAAGTGCATTAAAACCAAACAACAAGACCTAAACTTACGTCACTTGGTTTTAATGAGTCCAATGCCTTGCGATAAAAAACTACATCACGGTTGGTAGTTGGCCCACTCTGTTTGCCCTTCCACCTCAGTACAAATGGAAATTGATTGTGGATGGGGTCCCGGTTGAGCTTTGGTTGGCCAATATTCAGATGAAAATAGCTCCAACACTGCAAAGGTGAAAATTTAAATAAAGACAACATCTTCACTCAGCCTTCTGATAGACAGTATCAGCTGCATAATAGACAATCTCCAATCACCCCACCATGGTGCTGGAGCATAACTAACCTGTAGCAGTGTCAAACAGCCACAAATAGTACTTTGCGATTTTACACATGCATTGCCCAGTGCTCTATATAAAAATCCCAATGCTGCTGCTCCCCAGGCGTACTTACCAGCTTCTTCAAAGTTTTCAAACAAAGGAAGGTACATTACTGGAACCTTGTTCCCTGTGGTTGTGGAAAATATTGTGCTTCCCACAAGATAAAGAAGATAAGCACGTGTGCATCGCTCAACCTCTTCAATTGGTGCATCTTCACCGCACACAGAAAAGAACTCCTTCAACCAACTTAGCTTTACCATCCCGCCACTCGCATAATTGGAATCTGGTGCCTTACCCAAAAGCCTTTTGCAAACTAAGCCACAAGTTGTATGTGTGATTCCAATGACAGGCCTTCCCTCAATTGCAAGTCCAAGCAACAATGCAACATCCTGGAGTGTGACTGTCATTTCACCGACAGTGAAATGAAAAGTATTTGTTTCCCTCCTCCACCTCTCAACAAGTGCTGAGATGAGAGGATTATCTAAACTAATAGCAGGAATCTTTCTCAAATAATGAAATCCAGCTTTCTCCACCAACTCCATTTGTTTTGTTGTTAACTTCCATTCACTGAGCTTTGATGTGTGCTCATGACATCTCAGCGCACCACGTTCCTGTCAAACAACATTCAGCGTTTTCTCACCATGCAATAATTAAAGTCTTCAAAAAGATCAAACTAGTTACACTTCCACTCATAAAAAATGACTCCTATCACACGTTCTTTTAAAGATGAAGCCATGAAGGTCATCACTATACAGTACACAGTAAAAGATACATGAACCTACATGCATATATCCTTGTGTTTGCTTCCTCCACTTGCATTAATATTTGGACCTTTCCCCCCAACAAATGAAATTTATTAAACTAAGTTTGGCATCGTAAACAAAACCCTATTCCATTGAAACCGCTTACTCCTGTGCAGGCTCAGCATGCATGCATGCACACATGTATCAACACACACACAACAGAGTAATTGCAAGAGAACCTGGCCATCCCAAACGGCAGCGGAGACGTGCTTGTCTTGATCATACAGCACACTTCCATCAACTGGCCCGGGATTCGTGTCCATTTACTGCTTATACATTAAAAAGAACTGAAACAAACAGAAAAAATTGAGCTCCATAAGCTTAAATGAAATACAATTTCAATTTTATTACCCAAAAAGCTACTAGAATTACAATTCTAATTATCATAACTTCTCTAGTAGATTATTAACTGGAAGTAGTCTACATTCAAGAGCATCCAGTTAAAGGGTAACAAAATTTGCCTCTCAATTATGTAAATTCCATTCTTAAACCGAAAAGAAACAAAGAAAAACTCTGCATTTTGAACGTTATCCATCAGCAATCAATAATTTCCTCAAGAAAATTCCTCGTCCTGTGAAACAACAATCAATTTTATAAATATATGGTTGACCCAAATCAGTACTTTATTAAAACAACTGAAAGATTGCATCTTTCGGTGTTATTCTTAACATGGAAACCCTAGATAGAGGACAATTATTCTCCGTTTGGTTGCCGAGAAAATGGAGGAATGAGGAAGAAAAAAAATGAGGGAAAATTTTCTTAGGCGTCAGTAGCTTCTGAGTTCAGTATTGTTTGAATCGAAACGATGCCGGAGAGGGGAGGACAAAGACGAGGAGGAATCAAAGCCAAGAAATGAAAAAAAGTGTAAAAAATTTACGAACCTGACAACCCCACCGAAACGACGACGAAGAGCAAACTGAATTTCACGGCAGTTCCCACCGTGGAAACTAGATCAGGAAGGGTGGGAAAAAAAAACCCCAAAACGACGGAGTGAGAGTCGTAGCGACGGGGAATGGCTCCGTTTATACTTTATACGATCACAGCCCTAGAAAGATCCCCAAAAAAAAAAAAAAAGAGCAAAACGGCAAATCTATGTTATTTTCAGACCCTTTTAGTGTCAAAAGATTTTTTTTTATTTAAAATTTTATCTGAATATAACGAAATTTATCTTTTACAATTATTATTACATTTTTTATAATAAAAAAATAATAAAATATATTTTTTATTACAAAAAATTAATAATATTTACAAAAATTCAAAATTTCATTACAATCAAATAAAATTTCAAAAAAAATTTCTATATCTTTTTTTAAAATTTTCTGTTGTATTCGATGCCTCAGATGCACGTGGCAGGCTTGCAACGAAAAGGACCTAAGCCTCTGGCGATGGGCCTAATTTCCATTTTGTTTACTTACACTTTGAGCTGTTGGTTCATCCCAAAACAAAAGGCTTCGGGCTTCTTTGATTTTAATAATTACAGCCCAAATCATAAAAATTACAAAGAAAAGTAAAAGCCATCACTTTGACCAAAAAAAAGTATAAGCCATCACAATTTGCTAGTACCTCGCATTTGCACATTACAAAAAAAAAAACAGAGAGAGAAAATAGGAGATAAGCTACTTAACCAAGGTATAATCAAATGCTCGTTATTGAAGCATAAGAAAAGAGAATTCAACAAGCTTTTGGTACTTGGTCTGATTCCTCGGGCAACTCACAAGTCACAATAGCAGAAGCAAGAGAATTCCTGCTATATACATAACTATTATATTACAACAAGAATCTGAGAAGATCCATGAAACTTCAAAATTCAGAATTGCAAGTAATTCAGTCTCTAAATTTTGATTGAGGCAAAGTTACAAGACAACAAAAGCAAGATTAGCATATTGGACTGTTAAGAACCAACCAGGAACTTCACTGTATAGCTGCAGCAACCTCATTATGGGATTCAGCCTGAGATTTATGAGATTTCAGGACACTTTTTGCAGCATCTATCACTGATAGTCCCCCAACATAGTGTTGCCGGCAAACAGGCATGTAAACATCAGCCCCACCAATTAATTCTGTCTGGGTCTCGGCTGTCTTCCTCAGGGTGAAAAAGGCTTTTTTGCCACAAAGTTCGCATCGAGCAGTCAACTTGGTTACGGTATCAGCAAGGGGTATTATGTCAAGCACTGAGCCAAAGGTCCTCCTGCCAATCATAAGGTGTTTTTCTGATCAATAATGATGTGAAGGACGATAAATAATGCTTGCAACCAAAGTGACAGGCCTTAGTCGTTACAATAAACAACTAAACAGCACAAATCCAAAAACATAAAGGTAAGATTTTTAAAAGAATTTGAACAAATATCAATGAGCACCTCAAATAATCCCCATCAAGGCCTGCTACAATTACAGTTTTCCCGTCACAATCAGCAGCCTTGCAGCAGAAATCATAAAGGTCTTCAAAGAATTGAGCTTCATCAATGCCAATCACATCAATCTGTCAACAATTACAAGTAGTGAGAACACAAGGGACTTGCGACTCCAAATTATGCACCCCAATTTAGCAAAACTTGCCATCATATCATCAACAATTGTACAGCACAGCATATCCTAAAACAGAAACCTCCAATTCTACCATTAGTTGATGTATTAAAAAAAAAATTCACTAGTAGCATGAGGAACCAACCCCTCATTTGATAAACCTGGAAACTCAGCAAACATGCCACTAACCGTATAATCTAGTGGTAAAACAGCTGGACTCTTAATTCCAATAACCGTGATTCAATTCTTAACACCAAAACAAAATGAATAAAACGCTCTGAATTCCTTTATAAGAGCAATCAAACAAGCTCCTAGTTTATCAGATCATTTGCCCAGCTCATAAATACAGCAACACCCAGAAATTAAAGACGAATACCTCTTGATAAGCATCTTTACCAAGCTCCTGCTGAAAGGAAGCGAGGTTTGGCAATGCCCAGCAGGGAAATTTCAAGCCATCATGCGTCACCACCTGGTCTTTTGCATATCTCGTGTCCTTACTCGATTTTATCATCGCCACGCTCCTACTTAATAACAATAATTCACCCAACAAAATTTAATTAAATTGAAAGTCTTTGAGGGGGAAAAAAAATATGAAAGAATTGAATTGCACAAATTATGTGACAGACCTGCCATTGCTGGCCTCGGATTTGATGCGGCGGAGGAGAGCGGTTGTTTTCCCGGCAAACATGGGGCCCACAATGACGTGAACCTCGCCGACCGATCCTGGGCGATCGAGGCCACCGTTGATGCGGCCGTTGAAGGAAAGAGAGGACTTGATGGCGGCCATGGGGGGTCCGAGGGGGCCGGAAATTAGGGTTCAGAGATGGGGATTTGAGGAAACTGGATCTTGAGAGATGGGAAGAGAAAGGTTTCATCTTGGGCATCAATAAATAGCCTGGTGGTGGAGAAGAAGGTTTTGGGTGTTCTTGAATTTTTGAACAAATGTTTTTGATTTGTTTTTTTTGCGGGAAGGGTTTTGGAGGGAAAAAAAATTGAATGTTTTTATTACAAAAAAATTGGTTTAAGATTGGGGTTTTGGTTTTGTCGGCTTTTGATCTTTTTCGCACGTGGGGAGAAGTTATTTGGTACGGTGGGTTGCAGCAGATATAAAGAACCTTCCTTGCAGGCCCGTTGGATTACTGGAGACCGTTACGTAATCAAATTCACCAAAATTTTGTCGTTTTAATCTAATCCCCAAAAAAAACGGCGCCACTTTAAAAAAAAAAAATTGCCCTTTTTAAAACTTTTAATTTTAAATGAAATTTTATGACATTCTGCTAACCTAAAATTATATGATTCTAATAATTAAATTGAAAATTATAATGAAGTAAGAAAACATTTTGAAAAAAAATGATTCATAGTTGTCTTTTATTTCACAATTAATTTTGCGTACTTTACTAATTTGGATTTTTTTTTTTTTTTAACATCGACAAATAACATAACAACAAAATCTAGGCTCTGAAGAATGTGACACCTAAACAATCACTATTAAGCAACGGGCTATTATACAATATAATTGACACTAAATTTTTTTTATAAAAATTGAAGATTTTAACTGCTTAATTGTGTATAGGTAAAACAACAAGAATAGCCAAATACGTCAAAATCGATGCGAATAGACGACAAAATGGAAAGATTGACATGGTTGGCAATCATGACTCGTAGCAACGATTTTTTCTTGTGGTCATTTCACATAGATTTACGATGCCATTTATCTTTTATGGGTATTTCAATTGATTAAGAGATTGATTAGATTAGAATTGCATGAAAAAAAAGTTGATTAGATTAGATTAATTCCATTGCATATGAAAGTGAAACGTAAGAGGTTATTCCAAAACCATACGACAAATTTTCCTACGGCATGACGACACCAAAATGCCTGAGATCCAAAAAGTTAAACTTCAAGCGGAAGAGAGACAATTGGGTGAGCAGAAAACAAGGAACCAATGGTGTCATTGAGCACTTTATACCTACTTAATTCACATTTTAACTTATCCAAATTTTTTATAAAAAAAAAAAAAAAAGATGCATGTGATGCATGTTTTGCTCCCTATTACTGTTCATCACCCCAACTAGGGATAGGCTGGATGCCGACCACTGTTACGTAACCCACTAGCTCAAGCCATTAGATGCGAACCCAAACGGCCAAACATGCATGCATCAATGGGGGCAATCCCATGACTAAAAAGACTCTGTTGACCTTCACTTGCCCTTACCTAATGACAAAAATCACATGACATATGGCATAAAGCAATGTTTAAAGCCAGCTAGCTAGAGGAAATACCAGCAGGACGCACAAAGCAATTGCCCCATTGCCAATTGCACAATAAACGATCCAAAGTCTTGAGTATATTGTCATTTATTAACACAAATTACATGGGAAAGAATTATTGAGTCAAGTTTTTGTGTTACGTTTTGCCAAGGATTGACCACTAATTATTTAATTAGCAGGAGCTAGTAGCTGTACAAACAACCAGCATGTGGCTGCACTTAAAAAAGTTTAAGCTATGGTCCTCCAAGCTACCATATGCTGGTAGCCTAAAAGGCTAAGCGTGTGCCTGCTTGCTAGTAATATCAGAACAGAAATACAAAATGAGCGTCGTGGGGGTCCATTTGCTTTTGATTTAACACAAGCACAATTTCAGTGGCTTCCACATCACTTGGGACAGAATGTTTCTCGATTCAATTTTCTGCGACTATTAACTGACATGTTCAATGAAAAGGCTCACCCTGGCCTGTTCACTTTTATTTGCCCAAGGATGTTGATGTTCATAATTTGAAATGTTTTCCTTATTAAAAAAAAAAATGAAAAAAGTCACAGTAAAATTATTAGGCATTGTCAGCCTAAATTTAAATAAAGAGTTAATATACAAAAAAAAAATCACTAATTTTGAGTGTAGAAATAGATTTAATATTAATTTTAAAAAATAACTATTTATTCTTCTTTTAATTTTTTTTGTAACAAATATAGTATGCTGTTAAATCTCTTAAACAGAATTTATCTGTTTCAATGACATGACAATTATATATGTCACCAAGTGCTAATATATATGATTATTATATTATCGAAACAGACATATATTTATAAATCTGTCATTGAAACTGACAGATTATGTGTATATAAAATCACTACGTGCTAAATTTATTAAAAAAAATTAAAAATAATTAAACTATTATTTTTTTTAAATTAATATTAAATTAATTATTTTATATAAAATTAATAATATTTTTTAACATCAACCTTAAATAAGAGAAGAGAGTTGTCCTACCATCAGACAACTATTCAAATTCCTATAACATGAATTCTTTTTGTGGTGCATTAATTAATAAGGCAGGCAATATTAAACGTGGGAAAAATGGAAAAAAATGGGCTTGGAATTTGAGAAAAACCAGTGGAATATATACGGCTACGACACAGCTGCTCCAAATGTTGGACATTAATCATCTCGACGCGACACGCGGCAGGCTCTTGAACTGATACGTGGCTCGGGAAGGCCGAGCGTCCGACAGGACCACTGCAAAGTTTCACCAGTTTGCGCGTTGTCAACGGCCTTTCACGTTCCGAACTTGTTTGTACGGATAATCAATATTTAAGTTCTAAATATTTAAATTTTATTTTAATTAAAATTTAAATTTTTTAAAATTTTTTATAAAAATTATATTTTTATTTTTTATTATATTTAAGTTCTTTTGTTATAATTTACTGTTAACTTTTTTGTTAAACTAAATTGATACAGTGCAAAATAAACAGAAAAGTTGACAGTTTGGTTACAAAATGACTTGAATTGATAAAAAAAATAAAGGTATAAAACTTAAATAAAAAACTAAAAAGGTTTAGTTCTCAAATAAAAAAAAATTTAAAAGTTTAAGTCTTAAACATAGATTATCCCCTTATTTGTAAGCAGAAATCTATAGGCTTTTTTTTTTTTTTTTTGAGGAAAGAAACCTTTAGACTTGAATAGTTTCACCAACCAAATCTGCACACAAGCAATAACAAAATTTAACATAGCAAAATGTGTACCAAGACAGCGAAGGTGCAAGGGTAATCCTCGTGCAACATAGGTCTAGAGAATGCATAGAATTTTGAATATCCTAGTCCATATTTGATTAAAAAACCACTTTTTTTTTTCGATTATTCGACTCTAACTAATACTTAGATTTGAAAGCTTTTGCCTTCAAAACCAACTATAACACCAACGGTAGAACCACAGTTTTCAAAATCGAGTTATTACTTATGATTGATTTGAAATGTTCATATAGGATCATGGAATCGTAAGATTTTGTTTAAAATAAAAAAAATAAAATTAACTAATCCTATTTATATATAATTCACAATTAAATATTTTACACATATTAATTCAATAATAATGAGAAGAATTATAGTAATTTTATACTTGTATAAAAGAAAACTAACATCATCTCTCTTTATATAGTCATTAGAGAATAATTTTTTTTTAAATTGGAGATTTTTTTGTATTGAATTACTTATTTGCTTATATTCAATATTTAAATTTAAATAAAAATATAATTTTATAAATTTTTTATTATAAAAAAAATGAATTATAACTCCAAAACTTATGATAAAAAAAAAATCATAAAATTGGATTAGAATTTTATAAATTCTACTATTTTGATTGAAATTCTACAAAAATTTTATTATAAAAGATCTTATTACAATCTAAATTATTAACTTTATATATAATTGTAAAATCTCACCATTCAGACCGAGTTTTTAACAACTTTGGTTAGAACTAATCGGTAAACTTGTAAATGGGAATCAGGCAGAAAAGGCCCAGGAAATGGAAAGCCCAAAAAAATCACGTGCGCAGGCGGTAAATTGCACAGCTGCCAAAAAGAGTTGTGTATTTAAAAAAAAAGAAGAAAAAAAATCGTTGTTTTTCCAATAATAAGTTTGTATATAAGCAAATGCAGACGACCAACCTCTCCCATATTTTCAAGAGGCAGCCCTTCGTCTAAAAAACTAAAATATTTTTAAAAAATGAAAATTTAAAATATTAAGACCAAAAAAAAAAAAAAAAAAAAAAGGAAAATGAGCTCCTTCCATTTTCAGTCTCTCCCTATATATTTCTCACACCAAGACTCTACAAAAAGATTCTTTCTTTCTTTTTTTTTTTTCCTGTCTATTTCTTTCTATTCAATTCAGAACAACAAACAATTTTCTCTATATTGTGTGAATTGCAATCCGTTTTGATAAAAAAAAATTAAAACAAAAAGTTGTTGAAAGAAGAAGAAGAAGAAGAAGAGGAGGGCATATTATAGAGGAGGATGAGCATGCCCTCTATATTTTTATCCCTTATTGTGCCGCCTCCTCATCCTCTCAGATCTTAATTCTCAATATATATATTGTTTTGACGAGATTTGCCATCTGGGTTTTTCTCCAACCGGTTCGTTTTATAGGATTTTGGATTTGGATCTTTGTTAAATTTGTCAATTCTGGACCTTTACTGGATTCTCTATAGCTGAGTTCTGTTTCTGTTTCTGTTTTGTTTTGTTTTGTTTTTTTTTTTTCTAACATTCAGGTTTGTTTAATTGGGAGTTGGTTGGTGGATTGATCGCTGGAGGATCTGTTAGTTTTTGTTTTTGTGTCACAAAAACGTTGCAGTTTATCTGTTTAAGTAAAAATTCTTCAGACCAGGTAATTCTTTAGATTGCCAACATCTGTTGTCTATGACTCTATCCATTGTCTGCATTTTGTCGTGTTCGTGTCGATGGATTGCATAATTGAATGTTTGACTGCTGTTTTGAATTGGATCCAGTTCGAAACTTTATCGAGTGGAAGCAGCAGTCTGAGTCTGAGAAAAGATTGGTCTTTTCGAATCGAATTGACTGGTGATGTGATTTGCATTCGTGAACATTTGGACTTTGGTTGAAAACATTGCTGCGTAGTGAACACAGGAGAGAAAATGCAATCCGATAATGGCAAATTATTCATCGGTGGAATTTCGTGGGACACCAATGAAGAGCGGCTCAAGGAGTATTTTGGTTCTTTTGGGGAGGTGGTCGAGGCTGTCATAATGAAGGATCGAACTACAGGGCGTGCCCGTGGATTCGGTTTTGTTGTTTTTGCTGACCCAGCAGTTGCAGAGAGAGTCATTAAGGAAAAGCATAACATTGATGGCAGGATGGTGAGTTTCTTTAATATTAAAGTAAACAACTAAGATCATGTACCTCTATGAGTAATTTGTGGTTTCATTACAAGTTGTTACTGAATTCATCAACCCTGTTCTCAACTTGCAGCGATTTAGATGATCGGAATTTGCACCTAATGAAATCCAGCCTTAATTTCTTTTATCGATTTTTATTTTTGTCCTTTTGTTATTGCTTTTAACAATGTATCATAATTTGGAAATTGGTGCACATCAGTTGAGTTTCATTGTTTATAGATCTCTTGCTACTTGAACTTGGCTTCATTAATTGGTGAAAGTCCACCCACAGGTAGAGGCAAAAAGGGCTGTTCCAAGGGATGACCAGAACATCCTGACTAGAAACAGTGGTGGCAGCATCCATGGTTCCCCTGGTCCTGGCCGCACAAGAAAGATCTTTGTCGGAGGTTTAGCATCAACTGTTACAGAGAGTGATTTCAAGAAATATTTTGATCAGTTTGGAACAATCACAGATGTTGTGGTGATGTATGATCACAACACCCAGAGGCCAAGAGGATTTGGATTCATCACTTATGATTCGGAAGATGCAGTGGACAAAGTTTTAACAAAGACATTTCATGAGTTAAATGGCAAAATGGTTGAGGTTAAGCGAGCAGTTCCCAAAGAGTTATCACCTGGTCCCAGTCGCAGCCCTCTTGGTGGATATAACTATGGTCTAACTAGAGTCAATAGCTTCCTTAATGGCTACACACAGGGATACACTCCTAGTACAGTTGGAGGCTATGGGCTTAGGATGGATGGTAGATTTAGTCCTGTTGCTGGTGGCAGAAGTGGGTTTCCACCTTTTGGTCCTGGTTATGGAATGAATATGAATTTTGAGCCAGCACCGAGCCCTAGCTATGGGGGGAGTGCAACTTTTAGTAGCAATCTTGGGTATGGACGGGGTGTGAGTCCCTACTATATTGGTAATACAAATAGGTTTGCTAGTCCTATAGGATATGATGGAGGGAATGGAAGTAATACTTCCTTTTTCAGCTCAGTGAGTAGGAATTTGTGGGGAAATGGGAGTCTTAATTACAGCAGTAGCTCTGGAAGTTCAAATGCGTATATGGGATCTGGAAGTGGAGGCATTGGCGGAAGCACCTTTGGCAACAGTGGAGTTAATTGGGGTTCTTCATCGCTTTCAGGTCAAGATGGAGGAAATAATGTCCCCAACAGCAGTCTGAATTTTGGGTATGGGGGTGGTGAAAACAGTTTTGGTTTGGGCACAGTAGGGTATACAAGAAATAGTGGGATCAATGTAAACCAAACATCACCATATAATACTGCAACAAACGGGGATTTTGATGGAGGCTTGGCTGACCTTTATGGTGGGGGCTCCGATTATGGGGAGCCCACCTGGCAATCCTCAAATTCTGGGCGAGAAGGATCTAGTTCCTTCGGTTATGGCCTTGGAAATGCCACTTCTGATGTTTCAGTTAAAAGTTCTCCTGGTTTTGTCGGTGATTACAGTGTTAATAAAAGACAATCAAATAGAGGTAATATCTGTTTTTCTTTCTTATTCATTGACTACTTTCTCTGTTTTTTTGTGATCCCTTTCTTAGAGATCTCTTTCTCATTTATCATTAATTACTATATATGTGTTGCGTTTTGTTGAGTTTGAACAATAGACAGTTGAATGGATCTGAATAACATGATGTGGCTAAATTCATTTACCATCTCAGTGTTCTGTTTTAGTCGTCAGTGTACATTGAGTAGAGTGAACTAGATAGTTTAAAGGGTCTGTAGAACCAGGTATTCCTTATGCATTAAATCTCTTAGTGCACTTGTGGTTCTTTTATGGTCATCAGGAAACCTGGGATTGTCCTTCTTCAACACTGAAATAAAGTTTTTTTTTTTTTTTTCTAAATCCTTCTTCCTCTGCCTTTTTCTTATTCTTCTGATTAAGTTTTGTTTTGATTCATCTAACTGCTGAATTGGACTCTTTTTCATAGATACTAACTTTTTAGTATTCTTTCCTTCATCAACTGGGAAAGCATAAGTAATAATCACAAAGCAGTTTTCTGCCTCTTCACTTCTTTTCTCCTTATTGTCAAGTGAAGAACAATGGATAAATCCGTGGTTTTTAGGTCTCTCTTTCTAAATATATTGTTCCATAATTGCCTTATCTATTACCTCTGTTCACATTATAATAGTTCTTGACTTCTTTCATTAATTGAAAGTCCTATCATTTTTGTCCATGCTAAAAAAAAAAGTATATTTTGCTGTCGTTTCGCAATATCCTGTTTGATATCATCTTTTTTCTTGGCCTAATTCATTTCTCAAATACAATGTCTGCTTCCAAATGTGTGTTCATCTTGGGCGCCAATGCGTGGTCGCTCATTTGTTATTTCCTGGTTTTTTTAACCATAAGTTTATTATGTAAGAGTTTTTCTCTAGTTGAAAAGGAGGATTTTTTTCTCCCAGCAAAGTTAGGCATGCAAAACATGGCTGTAAAGGATCTGAATAAATGGAAGCTCATATCATATGAGTGCTTAGTGCTTGAGAATTTAGTTAATTAGAGATATGTGATGTTAATGATGAAACCTCATGGGATTCCGTTTCTGTGCATTCACATTTGCGTTTGTATTTGGATTGTGTTAAATTTTGTATCAATGATGTGATCCTCTGCTTTCATATTTACAATTTTTACATGAGGTTGCTTGAGATTAAAGGTTTCAGATCTCAGATAGTTGATGGACAACTAGATAAAAGAAATAAAAGGAGAATAAAATTCCTCTTCATGGAAGTCTGGAAGTGACTGGGAATAAAATGATAGATTGGCTGACACTGGAAAATTTTAAGTATCATTAAACTTCATCAACTGTTGATTGCTGGTCCATTAGAAAGTTAAACAAGAAAGAGTTGTTTGTCGCATGAAGAATAAATACTCAACTGCTAGACTCGGTTTTCTGCTCGTTTTGAAGTTGCGCTACTGTTTCTTGCAGCTGTGGGAAAGCCACTTCATCAGAATTATGGTTCTGCATTTTGTCATTGTTATCAAATGCATCACTTCCTTGATTAGCTTATATTTATGGATTTCTTAAGCAGCATGTGAATCTGAATTTCAATTTGAGGTTCAAAAAACAATGCTATCATGCTGATGCTGTATCATACTGACCAAGTAAAGCAGAATATGGCCAACTAAGAAAAACAGTAAAAGAATGCAGAATGTGCCAGCCATTTTATTATTGCATATTTGCTGACAAATGGTTCCAGATTTTGACCATTTTGTCTTTCTGTTGTTTTTTAATGGGTCAATTTTGCTTCTAATGCATTGTTATTTTGAAATTGTTCCAGGAATTGCTGCCTAGAAGATCATTGTGGTACTTACGGTAGGTGAAGATAATCTGGCGAAGAATGTGAACTGTGAATTTCTGCACTTCCCTTCATTCGTATATTTTGGTTAAAGAAAATTGGTCATCTATAGCTAACTGGAGTGCCTGTTTTGAAGAATTAAGTCGAGAAATAGAAGTTACAAGGGATTTTGTGTTAAGGTTTGATTTTTGGGTTACACTTCCAGGTTTTCTCTCCCTTTGTTTTTTCTTCGGTTTTGATTGAGATGTAAAATCAGCTTGCGTGATATAGTCAGAAATGTATCATGCATCTCCGTTGAGGCGGCATTATGAAAAATTCATACGTGAACCCCCTCCCTTTCCTCTTAGTTTTGATGGCCTGTAACATGTGGCAGAGTTTGTGCATTCTTGTCAGGTAGACTTTTGTTTTTTCCACTGTCCCATTGTTGGGTTTGCTTTTCAGCAGATTGTACCTGAGGTTCTCGTTGATTTTGTTAGTGTGAGACATTTAAAGGGATATACCCATATGGGTTCCCAAGAATAAGTTACGACATATTCTTTGTTCATGTGAAAATTGTTTGCCATGTCCTAAAACATTGTGTAGAGAACCATTTGAGGTTTCTTGTTACAAAGTTACTAGATCATGCTAATGACTTGAGATTGCTTGTTCGTTCCAATCTTTTGAGGATAGCTGTCGTGGGGCAGTTGCAATGATCCAATAGTTTTTTATGCATTGTTAGACTCTTAATCATCTTTATTGGTTGTTTTTATGGTTATAGCAATAACCAGATCTTACTCCTAGTTTGAATGCTAGAAATCATTGTGTGGGTAACTATGCAGATGATTCAGTTTACCATGCGTGCAGTATTTAGTTGATCTAGAATGACGGCAAAGAACTCATCATTTTTGGATTCTTAGGTTTACCTGCATTTGGAAGACTCTCTCTCTCTTTTTCTTTTTCTTTTTTTTTGGCTTCACTACGTAATTTAACGTTAGGTAATAACGCTAAGTAATGACATTTAATAATTCATATTTTTTGTTTTAAATTTTAATCATTCAACTACGTATATCACTTTATTGTTATTTTATTATTACCTAATTGTTGTCACTTAGTATTTTTCTTTCTTTGTTTTTTAGATAACCATTGGATGGATGTAGGTAAACGTTGAAGATATATATATGGTTTAATATATATATTTGGTTTAATGCTTAACTAACAAGTTGGGCAGGAATGGTGTAATATAGGTCATGAGTCCCATTTGTCACCTAACCTTGGACGTTGAAATATGTCGTCCTTCTCAAGTAATGTCCCCGCCTCTCTTTCCGACGCTCACATTCCACAAAATAGCTTCAAGTTGTTAATGTTACATGTAAGTTGGCTACTTGGTTGAATTCAAGTGGGAACAATCCTACTTTTCTTTTGCTTTTTATTTTAAAAAAAAAAAGAAGAAGAAAAGAAGTAGAATAGTTGTTTTCGTGTAGCAAGGGTTGTTAAAGGGATACCAACCATCCGTGACTCTGTGTCTGCTTGCTACACTCGGTGACGCGTTCTACTTCGCTTCATTTGATAGAAACCTGAACTGAAAGTGCTAAAAGTGGGGGAGAAACCAGAGTAGCTTTTTCCGTTAAGTTCTGCCTATACGTGCCTGTTTATTGTTTGGACTTTCGATTGACACCGCTGCCTATTGTATGGGCTGCATCTATGAAATATAACTTAGTTTCCATCCTGCCCATTCCATAAGACAGTTTAAGTCGGACAATTTTTGGGCCGAGGAGGTCCAATTTCGAACTCAAGAAAAAGGCCGTAGTAGCCTCTTTTTTTTTACACTATTGGGCCTATGGAGCCCACTTTTCTAACCTCAGGAAACTGAACGTGGTCCCCCGTCGGACACTTTTTTTGGGCCTAGGGATGGTGCTTTTCGTACCGAGAAAAAAAAAGAAAAAGAGTCAACCGGTAGATGTTGGAGTCCGTCATTGTTTAACTAGAAATTTTAAATTTGAGTTATTGAAAATGCAGTCACGTTAAATACTTGTTGAGAGACATTTGTCGCCCTTCGAGATCCTATCCGACTCGATTTACATTAATTAGCCCGTTAGACGGGATACTATGCAGTTATATATAAAAAAAAAAAATCAGCTCGACAAAAAAAACAAAAAAAATAAAAGGAAAACAAAAGCAAGAAAGTTCGAAAAAATTGAATCCACATTGGACGGGGAAAAATCAATAATCAGATCATAATCCACAACTGAAAGGTAAAAACCAATCCTAAGGCCACACCCAAAAAGCCTAACTAACTAAAGCGCTCTTGTAACAATAAATAATTCGGAGGACACAGGAGAATTACAATGATTGGAGTTGTTGGCGGGGGCGAAGCTTTGAAGAAAATAATAAGTGGCCGAGAGACCAGACCTTGCTCCAAGTCTCCTGGTCGGATCCCCAATTACCAAAGCCGCTGTCTGGACCAAAACCCTCATTAGCGTCTTCCGTTGGCCAATTTTGGGTCCGCCTGACTGTAGTAAGACGGTGATTAGGGACCTTGGTGGTGGTGGTTCTGTTTGCCAGAGCGTACTTTTATTGTCTTGGATAAAAGAGTTCTTTCCTGAGGACAAATGGTCAGTTTCATTCACATTTTTTACATAAAACTTTATGTTATATTTTTGGATAAAAAATTACTTAAAATACTACCTAAATGTAATTGAGTGAATTTAATTTACAATAAAAAAAATTATTGTTATTTTTTTTGCACATAAAATTAGTTTGATTGTACATCAAATACAATTAATTATATTTAAATAGTATTTTAAACAATTTTTGTTTTAGAAAGGTAATTTTTTTTGTAAATTTAACTACAGTCTTTTTTCCCTTTATCTTTGTTAGTTAATTGTCGCATTTTTTTCCTTTTTGTTTTTAGCGCCACTTCATTAATAAACATACATTTTGTTTTTGTCTATTAAAACTACTAAGACAGCGATGAACAGGAAAAATTTTGTGAGAAAGTTGTGGGATTTAAATTTCAGATCTTACGATCTCTCAATCACTTTTACCATCCACTTGATAAACATAAGCTGAAGACAAGAAACGCTCAAAAGCATTTAAGACAATTCATAACGTTCATTACATCTGTACCAAACCGTTCAATCCCATTCATTATTCAACATAAATCTTTCAGCGCCTCTAAAATATCGAGGCCATTGGCCTAAGATTCATGGCAAGATCAAAAAAATTATCACTTTTTGTATTCTTATTCCTGTTGAGCATTCAGGTCAAGATCCCACCCACTCTCACAGTATCAGACAAAACATTATTAGAAAACGAAAAGCCATCTGCCAAAATTATGAATGATTGTATGGAGGCAATGCCTTGGGAGTGCGGGAGAGAGATGTATATTTGCTTCCTGGGTACTTTATTTCCCAGCAAAGGATGCTGCCGGGAAATTGTGAACAATGGGAAACACTGCCATGACATGTTGTTGGAGGCCATGATGGCGAACCAGTCAAGAAAAAAGAATATATCTAAACTTCGGTCTAGAAACACACAAATTTGGGATAAATGTATGCTAGTTGTGTCGGATGTTTAAGACTCCTGACAAGGCCATGTATTTTTTGTTCAATTTGCATGTAACGCAAATGCATCGGAAAGAAATTAAAATGATGATATCGTTGTTTGATCAAGTGTACCTAGAATGAATGGAATCATTGATTTATTGTAATGCAATTACATGCATAAGTTTTTATTCAAAATCCAAACTTGCAAAGACCGTTGCCATGTAAATGATGGTAAATGGTTTACTACTTAAAATCTCTCAGGGAATTGATGGCGTGCCTTTTCTAGCATGGAAGGTAACATAAACATCTCTATGAATGACTTGGAAGATCCTCAAATGGCAGAGATTGAATTGATGATAACCGAATCCAAAAGGTGCTTACTTTGTCTATTTCTTCTCTGTTTACATGTACAAGACTCAGTTAATATTTCCTGTTTCTACTGCTGAATGATCGTTTTTGAACTTATCCGTTTGATTAAAGGAAGGAACATGTCATGAACGGAAGTGCATATGAGTTTGCGAAATTTATGGAAATTGGCAATTGGAGTCTATACATGTGTACATGGGCATGCAACAATAGTATCTTACATAGCATGGTTGTTCATATGAAGAAGAGCATCAGCAACAACAATGACATTGCCACTGCTACAGGGAAAAGTACAGAAACAAAGAATGACACTTGTATTCATGATGAAAGTGATGGTAGAACGCGTGATATGGCCGCGATTTGAGGTACTTGGCGAACTTGTGAATGGAAATTTTGAGATTTTAAGAACCAATTTGCTTGTATCACGAAAGAAAATTCACTGTCCCCTTTGATTGAATATTTTGCCCTGATATAGCATGACGCCGAGGTTGACCATTTGAGACAGGCCCGGCTTGCCAGACATGATTAACAGCAGATGCATTTTGCAGTGGCCCCACCGCAGCAAAGATAATCATCTCATTGTTAACATAAGTTGCAGAGATGTTTGAGACCTGAAAGCTAAGAGCTCCAGGTTGCATCGATGGAGCGTAGCTGGTTATCGGGGTGGAAAAAGCGGTCATTCTCCCACCTGGATTTTGAAAAGCAACAAGAGCCTGTGATCCTACCATGCCTCTTCCAGTTGGGTTGATTGCCCACGCAATCCATCCTGCAGAACTTTGGCTGGCCCTGTATGCTATTTGAACAATTCCGTTTGATGGAACGTAGTTCCAATGGAGATGTGCCTGCAGCACTGGAAGGTCAATGCAAGAATTGTACACTCGTTGATCGGGAAATATGTAGTTTGAACATGTTTGGCCAGAGGTAAGGAAGACCAAAGAAAGAAGGGTGCTAAAAAGCAGCATGGCTTTTGAGGCCGCAGCCATGGGGATAGGTAGGATATTCGGTGAGTGCCTAAAGATGTTAATGCTCAAATGGGTGTGATCAAAAGGGCAGAGGATTGCAGAATCTGGAATTCTGGACCCAAGAATTAAGTTATGATGTTTTTTTATTTTTTCTTCTTATGAAGAATAGGGATTATAATGATACAAAGCTTGGGATATATCTGCAGAACAATGGTCGGGTGTATCTAGGTGAAAGTTAGGTGGAGCAACGTAAAAGTACCTCTGAGGTAACAAGAATACAAGATCCAAATAGCAAATGAAACAAGAATGATATTCACAAAAGACAGTTGTAAGAATCCAATTTATAGCCGGAAGATCAAAATGGACGTAGTCTGTGCGTTGTTGACGGGTTAAAAGCTGATGTTTCTGTGGGTTAAAAGCTGATGTTTCTTGGAATCATTTTAAATTTTTACTCATCACATTTCCACCGTGGAAGATTAAAATGGACGCATGTCTTTTTTTTTTTTTAATAAATGTTATTATTTATTTTAACTTTAGATAGTAACTAAATAGTTATATAATTTATTTAATAATTTTTTTTTCAAAATTTCAATCATTCAAAAGTTTGTATGATTTTATTACTAGTTAGATATTACTATCTAGTTTTTTTTTTCTTTTATAATAATTAGACAGATATAGGTAACCCTTGGACATAATTTTTTTTACTTTTACATTTTTTTTTTTTAATGCTTAACTAGCAAGTTGGACAGGAATGGTGTAATATAGGATTATAGGTCATGAGTCCCATTTGTCACCTAAGCTTGGAAGTTGAAAGATGTCTTCTCTCTCAAGTAATGTTACCCCCCCAAAAAAAAACTCTCTCTCTCTCTCTCTCTCTCTCGGGCGCTCACAGCCCGCAAAATAGCTTAAATTTATTTATGTTGCATGCAAGTTGGCTACTCGATAGAATACAAGAAATGGGAACACTCCTCCTTTTCTTTATATGTTTTTAGAAGGAATAGAAGTAAAATAGTTGTTATGGTGCAGCAAGGCTTGTTAAAGGGAGACCAACCGTCCGCGCCTGCTTGCTACGCTTGGGGACGCGTTCTACTTCGCTTCATTTGATAGGGGCCCGAACCGAAAGTGCCAAAAGAGGGAGAAATCAGAGTAGCATTTTCTGTTAAAGTTCTACCTGTGCGTGCCTGTTTTTTTTTCAGACTTTGCATTAACATCGCTCCCCATCCTGCCCATTCCATAAGACAGCTTAAGTCTGGCAATTTTCGGGCCGAGAAGGTCCAATTTCGAACCCAAGAAAAAGGTGGTAGCCTCTTTCGGCGACACTATTGGGCCTATGGAGCCCACTTTTCTAACCGCCGGAAACTGAAAGCTTCCCCCCGACGATAGGACGTTTTTTTGGGCGTTTGGACCTTTCCCTGCTAAGTTGGGGGGCATTCTTTTTGAGGATGTTAGGGGTGTTTGTATTCCGAGAATGATTACTTCTTAGTTGGATTCTATCCCCTTCTTTGACATCCCAAAAAAAAAAAAAAAAAAAAAAAAACGTCTATCCTCACAAACGAGACAAGGATATATGCATGAAAGTATGTATGAAGTTTATTACGGATAGTCACTTTTTACCTTCTCTTTTACAAACACTAATCACAAATTAACACATCAACACTTTTCAATGATATTTCTGTAATATTTTTAACATTCAACTTTTTGACAACCAATCAACACCTGACACGTAAGCGCAACTGTAAAAGAGAAAGTAAAAATAATTATTTCTAATATTTCTCAAGTATGTATATACACAATAATAATAACAATTACAAAGTCTCAATTTTGATTTAATTAGAATTAGTTACATGATTTTTATTCTCGTTACCTAATTTTATAATGCACCAGGTGGGCTGTATTATATAAATTGAATTTAATTCCTACATGTCAAGACGAAGAAGAAAAATAAAAGCAAGAAAGTTTGAAAATTTTGAATCCACATTGGACTCGGAAAAATCAATAATCAGATCATAAATTCATAATCCACAACTGGAAGGTAAAAGCCAATCCCAAGACTACACCCAAAAAGCCCAGCTAACACTCATGCCCCTGTCCTCCATCAACAAGGAGGTTCACGTTCAAGAGTACCATAAAATGGGTGCAAGACCCGACCTTGCTCCAAGTCATCGGATCGTCTTCCGTTGGGCAATTTTGGGTCGACTGTAGTAACCGGGTGATTAGGGACCTTGGCGGTGGTGGGTCCGTATTGCAGAACGTACTTTCATTGTGTTGGATAAAAGAGTTTCTGGAAGAAGATTTCTTTGTTGGAGACAAATGTCAGTTTCATTCACATTTTTCGCTTATAAATATATCTATAGTCTTTTTTCCCCTATCTTTGTTAATTAATTGTCGCATTTTTTCCCTTTTTTTTTTTTAAAATTTGAGCGTCACTTCATCGATAAACTTACTTGTTAGTAACAAAAAACGCTCTAAAGCATTTAAGATAATTCATAACCTTCATTACATCTACACTAATTACTAAACCGTTTAATCCCATTTATTATTCAACATAAATCTTTCAAAGCATCTAAAATGTCTAGGACATTAGCCTAAGATCATGGCAAGATCAAAATAATTATCACCTTTTGTATTCTCATTCCTGTCGAGCATTCAGATCATGATCCCACCCACCCTCACAATATTAGACAAAACATTGTTAGAAAACAAAAGGGATTATACTCATTTTGGTCTTAAATTTTTATAAATTTTTTTAATTTAGTTTTAAACATTGCAACTTTTTCAATTGAATTTTAAATCGTGCAATTTTTTTACAAATTAGTACTTCTATTAACGAAAATTAGTCAAACTGTTATCTTTATTTGGTCAATGGTTAATTTTAACGGTTTAACTAACTTCTGTTAATGGAAGTACCAGTTTATAAAAAAACTGAAAGGTTTAGCACTCAATTGAAAATGTTGAAAACTTTAAGATTAAATTGAAAAAATTTATAAAAGTTTAAAACTAAAAATGTAATTTCAAATACAAATTGAAAGATTTAGAACTAATATTGTCTATCGATTGCACAAGTGGTGAAAGTCATATAACCTACTCAGAAATGCTTAAATCAAATCTTATTATTACATGCAGCAGTGTCAAACAATAATGTCTGCTTAAAGAGAATAAATTGGTGACCATAACCGCTGTTCTTATTTTACATATCTTGACTGTGAGCATCAATGAGAATAAGTAATATGAGATCAGTCGATGAGAATAAGTAGAGTTTTCATCCCTACAAATGGACATCGGTTACGGTCGCCAGTTTCTTTTCTTGAAAGTGAGCATTTTTGCTCGACTATCTATGCGATCGATAGATAATATTAGTTGTAAACCTTTCAATTTGAATAAGAGAAAATGTTAGTTAAAATGGGTGTAGGAATTAAAAACAAGATTACACTCATTTTCGTCATAAACTTTTATAGATTTTTTCAATTTAGTCCTAAATTTTTCAATTTTTTCAAAAGAATCATAACATTTCAGTTCTTTTACAAACTGATACTTACGTTAACGAAAGTCAGTCAAACCATTAAAATTAACCAC
The DNA here is from genome assembly GCA_037832335.1 of Carallia pectinifolia. Lineage (NCBI taxonomy): Eukaryota > Viridiplantae > Streptophyta > Magnoliopsida > Malpighiales > Rhizophoraceae > Carallia > Carallia pectinifolia. Next base: position 17,360,621 of record CM075447.1, on the reverse strand, counting down.
TAACCAAACGCAGATAACGGTTTAAATGACTTCCGTTAACGGAAGTACTAATTTGTAAAAGAACTGAAAAGTTTATGACTCAATTGAAAAAGTTGAAAACCTTAAGACTAAATTAAAAAAATTTATAAAGGTTTAGGACCAAAATAGATATTATCCCAAAAACAAAAACCCATCTGCTAAAATTATGAATGATTGTATGGAAGAAATGCCTTGGGAGTGCGGGAGAGAGATGTACATTTGCTTCATGGGTAGTTTATATCACAGCAAAAGATGCTGCCGGGATATTGTGAACAATGGGAAACACTGCCATGATATGTTGTTGGAGGCCATTATAGCGAGCCGGTCGAGAAAACAAAATATATATAAACTTCGGTCTAGAAATACACAAATTTGGGATAAATGTATGCAAGTTGTGTCAGATCTAAGACTTCTGATAAGGCCTTATGTTTTTTGATCAATTTGCATGTAATGTAAATGCATCGGAAAGAAAGTAAAATGATGTTATCGTTATTTGATCGGTGTACCTGGAATGAATGGAATCATTGATTTGTTATAATGCAATTACATGCACAACCTTTTACTCAAAATCCAAACTTGCAAAGACCGTTGCCATGTAAATAATGGTAAATTGTTTACTACTTAAAAACTCTTAGGGAATTGATGGTGTGCCTTTTCTAGCATGGAAGGTGACATAAACGTCTATATGAATGACTCGGAAGATCCTCAAATGGGAGAGATTGATTTTATGATGACTGAACCCAAAAGGTGCTAACTTTGTTTGTTTCTTCTTTGTTTGCATGTACAAGACTCGGTTAATATTTCCTGTTTCCACTGCTAAATGATTGGTTTTGAATTTATTTATTTGATTGAAGAAAGGAAAGTGTCATGAAAAGAAGTGCATATGAGTTTGCCAAATCTATGGAAATCGGAAATTGGAGTCTATACATGCGTACATGGGCATGCAACAATAGTATCTTACATAGCATGGTTCTTCATATGAAGAATAGCATCAGCAACAACAATGATATTGCCACTTCTGAAGGTAAAAGTACAAAAACAAAGAATAACACTGGTATTCAGGATGAAAGTGATGGTAGAACGCGTGATATCGCTAATTATTTGAGGTACTTAGCTAACTTGTGAATGAAAATTTTGAGATTTCAAATATCAATTTGCTTGTATCACGAAAGAAAATTCACTGTCCCCATTGATTGAATATTTTGCCCCGACATCGCATGAGCCTGAGGATGACCATTTGAGACAGGCCCGGCTTGCCAGACATGATTAACAGCAGATGCATTTTGCAGTGGCCCAACCGCAGCAAAGATAATCATCTCATTGTTAACATAAGTTGCAGAGATGTCTGAGACCTGAAAGCTAAGAGCACCAGGTTGCATCGATGGAGCATAGCTGGTTATCGGGGTGGAAAAAGCGGTCATTCTCCCATCTGGATTTTGAAAAGCAACAAGAGCCTGTGATCCTACCATGCCTCTTCCAGTTGGATTGATTGCCCACGCAATCCATCCTGCAGAACTTTGGCTGGCCCTGTATGCTATTTGAACAATTCCGTTTGATGGAACGTAGTTCCAATGGAGATGTGCCTGCAGCACTGGAAGGTCAATGCAAGAATTGTACACTCGTTGATCGGGAAATATGTAGTTTGAACATGTTTGGCCAGAGGTAAGGAAGACCAAAGAAAGAAGGGTGCTAAAAAGCAGCATGGCTTTTGAGGCAGTAGCCATGGGGATAGGTAGGATATTCGGTGAGTGCCTAAAGATGTTAATGCTTAAATGGGTGTGATTAAAAGGGCAGAGGATTGTGTCAAAAAAAAAAAAGAGGCAGAGAATTGCAGAATCTGGAGTTCTGGACCCAAGAATTAAGTAATGATTATATATATATTCTTGCAATTGAAATACGTGCCAAAACTTGTTGGTCAAATTTGGTTGGCTAAGATATTCATCATGTGTTAAATGTTTTGATTCTCAAAGTTAAGTTTAATTTTTTTTTTTTTTATTAACTAACAAATTTTGAATTGAAAATTCAAAATTTGACAAATTTAGTAAGTTGTTGACCTTTTGTGTTTGAATATTTAGTTTATATATATGTCCATGATTTTAGAAGAGATGAAAATTCTAGAAAGTTGAGAGGCATAAGAGTAAGAAAGTATTTGAAGAGAAATACTTGAGTGTCATTGGATGTAAAAGGAATCTGGATAGTGAGGTATATTGTGTGCACCTTGTAAAATCTTCTATTGTTCATAATGAAATATTCTCTGATCGTCTTACCGTAGACATAAGTTTTAAGGCGAACCACGTAAATTTTTGTGTCATATTACATTATTATTTTTACCAAATTTATTCCGCAGGTTAATCAAGTTAGATCCGTGATCTAGTGGTCTAATCGTAACATACATATATATTTTTTATTTTTTTTTATTTTTCTTCTTATGAAGAATGGCGATGATAATTACACAAAGCTTGGGATATATCTCCAAAACAATGGGCGGGTATTTCTAGGTGAAAGTTAAGTGGAGCAACGTAAAAGTATCTCTGAGGTAACAAGAATACAAGATCCGAACAGCAAATGAAACAAGAATGATATTCACAAAAGACACTTGTAAGAATTCAATTTGCAGCGGGAAGGTCAAAAAAGACGTAGTCCGTGCATTGTTGACGGGTTAAAAGCCTGATATTTCTGGGAATCAGTTTAAATTTTTAACCCAGCAGATTTTCGTTGAAGTAATCTTTTCCTTCTAATTTACTGATTCAACAATGGAAAAAGTCTAGCAATGCTGTGAATAGCTGGTGACGCCATGGCAAGTTCTTTGGCTTTGATTAGGTGCCCAAATTCACTGAAATTGACGACAAATTAGGGAATTGGTAAAAGGAGTATTATTTTGGAACCCCGAATTCTTTATTAACCAAAAATTTACGCAATATGACTAATATTCTATATTTTTATTGGTTTAATACGTAACTACAACTTTATTAAGTAATGCAGAATAAAATTGTGCAACGAAGAGTTGTCGCATTGGCATTGCTCTAGTCAAGAAAAACGTCCCCTCGATGTGATGAAGTTTGATGGAATAGGCCCATTGGAGTGATTGGGCTCCCAGGCATATATAAGGCCCAATATCCCAGCATAGGTCCAGACAAATAAATGGTGCAATCTTTTCTAATAGGATGTAATCTCTTTTTTTTCATTTTATTAATAGGACAATGTTATATTTTTAAAAAAAATTTATTTGAAAAGCTGCTCAAATATAATTAGTTAAATTTAACTTGTAACTGTTTTGATTGTAAGTGTAATTAAAAAAGAAAAAAAAAATTACTATTATTTTTTTCACACTGAATACAACTAGTTGCATATTAAATTTAATCAATTATATTTAAACAACTTTTCGGAAAATTTTTTCTTGGAAAACGTAACTTTATTCTTATTATTATTATATTTAAAAAAAAGGCTTCCTCGTGGCTGCTAGCAAGCTTCTCGAGGAAGCTTTTATTTATTTATTTATCGTGGTCCAAGGAAAGGAAGCTTTTATTCTGACCGGGAGAGATCTACTTCTCCCATGAGCCTGAGCCCAATGTGAGCATCATGCTCTACTTCGAACTCTTTATTCTATGTGGGACGACCCATCAACAAGATGTTGGTCCAACCATTCAGCAGGCTCACCAAGGTATTCACTCTTTATTCTCTCAATCTCACCCCTTACCGGAAATTAATTTGGAATATTTGTGATTTACTCAGGAAGTGGGCTGTCAAGACTGGTCATATACACCGAGAAGGAAACATAATAGCTGAGTGGATGACGAACTTTGAACTCTGCACTTTCACTGAGTGAGGTTTCCACATATTCTTGGAACCTCCATCTAAAGAGTGTAGTTGCTTTGACAGGATGCAATGACAGTTCAGTGGTCCATACATTAGCTTTTTTAGTTTAGGCTGATGTAATTGTTCTTTGTTTTTTCGTAGTTATAATACCTTTCTTTTTGATATATATATATATATATATCTATGATTATGAGGATTCATCCCACAAGTAATTCTGTAATGCCCAAGTCCCTGTTTTACATTTTTTTTTTTTCATATATCTTTGTAGGAGGGGTTAAGCCCGAAAGGAGAATGGGAGAGGGTGAGAAGTGAGCCGGACCAGGCAGGGGAGGGGGGTTCCACTTGTAAGAAGTTCACAACTTCTTGCTTCTTGTCATTTGACTAAACCTGATTCTCAGTCCTTGTTTCCCCTTTCTGGCTATCTTACAGACTCTCATTAAATGACTTGATCGTCCGAATTGAACACTTTTGGCCCGTATTCGTTTGCTTGTCTTGCAGGACAAATGCTCCGCTCCAGAACTCATTACAGCCCAGAACTCGACAAAATTTGTTTAGATAAGAAAAATAAAAAAAAAGTCAATTCTGATAACCTGCAAAAGAAAAGGAAAATTAACTTCATTTTGGTAAACAAGAACGTAAATTGATTAAAATTCATTGGATTATCTTTTCTAAGGTAATAATTGGTAATGATGATATATTAATCAATCAGGGGACAATCGAGACCAAGAGGGGAAGTGTTTGGCAAAGGGTCTAATCGAAATTTTGTCCGCCACAACGTTCTCACGTCGAAGCTTCGAACGGTTGCGATGGGCTGTTCATTTCCAATTGGTCCGTGTTTCGGTGCTTCGCGACGGTTCATTTTTCGGTTGGACTACTGACTTTATCATAACATTGGGGCCATTGGCCTTTTTTTCACCGCCAGAATTAATAAAAATCAAACCGCGTGCCATCTTCTTGAGTGCACTGTAAGTCCCATTAGCGAAATCTTGGTTTCGGAGGGAAGGAAAAAAACAGAGGCTTTAAATTTATGTGAAGATACCTTAATATAAATTTTTAAATAATTAAATTTAAAAAAATTATAAATAAATTGTTAAATATTATTGCATTCGTTGCGTAGTTTCGAGAATCTTGGTTTTAAAAAATTTATTGAAAATTTTTACACGAGGGGGACAAATGTTTCTCTTTCTTTTTTTTTTTTTGGTGAAGTAAACTATGGAAGACATTACTTCCGCAATTCCGACCCGGGTGTGGTGAAGGTCAAAGGTCTCCCCAAGAGTGCGGCTCTAATGATCGAACTTTCGAACTTGGGGTTCAAACAGCCACTTTTAACCAGTGCGACCGACACTCATTGGATATGTTTCTTTTTCTTTCTAAGTACACCCCATGATTGTGAAATTAATTAAGAAAACAAAATAAACCTGTTTTAATTATCATAAATTTTTATGGTATCAATTTTTTTTTCTTACCAAACACTACATAGTTTTACAATTGATAGGCTCATAACCATATTGTTAGGCCGAATTGGCCCGAAATTCTTGTCAATTTAATGTATGTGTTGTCCTTTGGTCAACGGCGGTCCCTGAAATGGCAGTAGTGACTATACCATTAAACTAATTGTCTGGTGGATTGGTCGAAGAAATCAGGCTGTGCGGTGAGCTTCCTCAATCTTTTGTGGAAAAGGGGTCAACATAATTTCACCAAAAAGCTCTAAACTTCGCATTTGCTTTCCTACACTGGCCCGCTTTCCACTTCAAAGATTTAGAAGAACATAGGTTTAAATTAAGGCTCGTCTCATTTTACTTTCAGTTGATGCGAACTATTCAATAGATTTTCTTACGCCATTTAAGGTGGGAAAAATTGTCTAGATGCCAGATTCGAGATCCAACATGTTACCCCACCGGAGTTTTTAAACTTATCACGCTTGGGACGTGGAAGCTTTTTGCTGCACTTTATTTATCTTATGCATTATAAAATAGCCCATGATTAAGTGCTTAATTAATGCTCACATATCCTGTTTCTTTTTGGTTTCTTTCCATTTCTTTCGTCCATGCAATTTCTGTTTAATTCAAATCTTGAGGTTTCTTTTGGGTTCGTCGGAATTTATTTTTGGTGCAGTTCATTTACGTTGTATATCTGTATTGTACAAGTCCAAAATTTTGGACAGCAATTAGCAAACGATCTGTACCATGTGAATTATTTTTGTTCTTGTTTACAATTTTGGTTATAAGGGAGGCTGCAATGTGAAAGAAAGAAAGAAACTAAAATTGGAATGCAAAATTAAAAAAAATTTAATATAATATCTTGATCAATTATGTAAAAAATATGAGACAAACAAAAAGGAGTAGGTGGAAGCATTTGTTCTGAAATTAGGCCGGAAGCCAAGGAAAAAAAAACCCTTCCGGCATGACACGTCTGAATAATTGAACCATGCCTCTCTACCCAATTTTAAGTATTTTGTTCCCTGAACATGTTAAAATATTAATACTGAGTAACAGTAATGGGTCCCTGCTCCCACAGGTAGCAATAATTTTGGCCACATCTTCTTCCACATGTTCGGTTCTCCTGCATTATTTCTTGTCTCTTCGTCACAAAACTGATGACGGTTGCCTACGTGCGTGCAATCCGGCCCTGAAGTGATTATAATCACCACATTCATGTCATGTGTGACGTATTCAGTTTTGGAATTATACCAAGGAAATATATTTAAGGGAAATACCAAGTTATATAATTGTACTAAAGAATTGCTCAAAAAAAGTAATTGTACTAAAGAAGGATGACGTTAGATATGCATCATGCTTGCGATTCGCGAACATCCCATAAGCAACGCTGCTATTGACCCAAAAAGAAAATAGGTGATCGTTTTCGCCCATCCCATCACCGAGGACGACGCTGAAACATGGATAGCTTAAACTACTCCTTGATTTATCATCCACCATTAACTATCGTGTTTTTTTTTTTTTTGGCTTGGTTTGCATGTGTGGAGTTAGGGACAGGTAATCTAAACAAAGTAACAAAAGGGTGTGATTATAAGACGGGATTAGGAAGAGTAATTCATAAATACTAAGATTTAGGGGAAAAAAAAAAAGAGACGGGGCCGGAATCACAAAGCAGGCGTTGCAATGTCGGCACCTAAACGTCGAATGGCAATTTTTGAATTGTTCGACGCGTTGTTGGGGGGAATGTTTTAATCAACGAGAAAATCACGAGGGTTGAGCAAGCAATGATTCGTAATATTGACACCACATTTTAATTTAAAATTTAGAATATCAAATTTAAATTTTATCTAATATTCTCATTATATGTTAATTAGTACTTATTTTTTTTTCTTATTTTCGACCTGAGATTATTTGAATCCACAATCACACTTACACTTCAAATTTCACACAAGTCACAGCGACCTAGTCTGCCATTATTAAAAAAATGAAAAAAAAAATTAAAAAAAGGTAACTTGGTCAATTCCACGAAAAGAGGGGTGCCTGCATCCACACTACCATGTAAACGCCGCCATGCGTTAAATTCGCCACTTGCCTCGATCAAATGGACCTGGCCTTCTGTTTCATGCCTGAAGGCCCGACTTTTAGTGACGCCGTTTTGAGTCAACACGTCTTGGACATATTATTATTTTGGTTGACTGACTACGCACAATATTTACGTTTTTCTTTTGTATACGCAAGATCCATTTTTCCTTTTATTTTGTTTTTTTCTTTCCCCTCATTTTGTTGACTAACTACAAATGTTTACCGTACTGCTCAAATTTGTCGTACCAATTACCACGAAGCACATGAACAAAAATGTAGTACACCAATATAGTATTATAGTTATTTTTATAATTAAAAATCTTAAATTTAAATTTTAATTAAAATTAATTCATAAAAAATGTAGTACAATGCAAAACAGAAAGTAAAATGAGTTTTAACGGATATTTATATTTTATATAACATTAAAGTAACAATACAATCTACTCGACGATATTTAATTATCTATTTATTTATTTATTTTCTCAATTTGTTCATCTATTGGTCCATTGATCTATTTTGATATTACATCAAAGAATCTAGCATAATATGTCTTAAAGTAAAAAAGGTTTGAATAATGGTATTGTACCAAACTTTTACAACAACACCATTAAACGGAATTTCTTTTAATTTCTTTAAAAGAAAAAAAAAACAGTAATACAAATGGGTTTATTTTTTCCCCATGTTTGCCATTACTTAGCAGATAAAAGGTTAGAATTTTTTTTTTTGATTAAAAAAGTTTTTTTTTCCTACGGATGAAAGGTTCGAATTTCTGATAGGTCATAACTTAGACCAAAAATTTTTCCAACTAAAAGGATTCCACACTTTTCGTTTGGTTTAGATGAAACTATTTGACGCTTTGATTACTCAAAATCAATATTTAAAATCAACCTCCAACTTGGTCAGAAATTGAAAACGTTGGAAAAATTGGGGTATGTGAAAGGTAGGAGTCCTAATGGGCCATGGTCTACGGTCATCACGTCATTGATCCTTTGTTTTCTTGATTAATACCTTGGAGGTGGGGGTGGGTTATTTTTTTCCTACCAGCTTGGGGGTAGTTGAGCGTTGATCTCTTTTACATTTTCCCTAATTGACTTCACCGTCACAAATAAAATATAGACTTCTTGTTGTTATATAGCGTGTGTGTAGGGGCAGCCATTCTGACTTTCGTCCCTGCATACCCACCCTCATTTTGGTTTAAGCAAACATACATGTTACATGTATTTTTATTTTAGATAATATTTTAATTAAAATATAATTGATATTTTTAAAATAAAATTAATATTTTTTAAAATATAAAAATAATAAAATTTTCAAAAACATTAGCCCTCATCCTAAAAATATTAATTATAATTTAAAACAAAATATAGTCGGAAATAAATATATCTAAAATATCAATATTTTTTCTTTTAATTTTTCTTTTGTATTTGTTTCCTTTCATATTCTCATGTTTTTTCTAGTTTTCTCTTCTTTCATGACAATTGTTTCTTACTAATTTTTCCTCTTCAACTATTAGAATATCATAAACTAATCTTCTTGGAAACGTTACAGACCAACGAGTGCATGTGCCGAGTGGACGCGGTGAGTAGTTGGGCCTCATTGAGCCAATCTAGAAAGGAAGAAACTTCAAAACCTAGAAATAGCTACCCACGACTTTCCTGCCTGCTTCCGCAACACATTAACATAAAAACAAGTCTTTTATTTTGCAAACCACGATACGAATAAGTCTTTTATTAGAATCTTACTGAAATTTTGAATTAAATGATGTGACCCATTCTGAGATCCGTGCAGATCTTAATTTGCATATTTTTTGCGAATTTTTTTAGAACATCTTTAATTAAGTATAGTTTAAAAAATTACAAATGGGAATAAGAGTTTTTAACAATTTTGATTGGTTATATTTTAAAAAATAAAAAATTGTGATTAATTATTATAATTAATGACTCGTAGATAAATTTTTATAAATTAAGGGAAATAAAAATAATAGATATAAACCAAAATGACAAAGAATAAATTAACAACTTAAAAAAAAGAATAAATAAACAAATTTATACTTAAAATATTCACAAAAAAAAGACAAAAAACTAAGATTTTTCTACGAACGAACCCGTTATTTGGGTGGAATCAGTCAAAAAATACAACCCCCTTCCAACAATCCTCACAGACGAACAGGGAACCCACTTGTTTGACTATTCCTCAAAGCTCAAAAGACTTTGTGTCTGTTTTATTTAGATCCTATAAAATCACAAAAAAGTTTCTCGATCCTTACCAACTCATTCCCAACCAGAGAACCAAACCCTTCTCTGGAATCAATCTCCAAACTCAATTCAACACACTGAAAACACTTGCTTTTCCTGAAAAAGGGCCAATCTTTCCTGAAAAAGTTCCAATCTTTCAGTCGATCTGGTCATCTTTGAAACATGGGTAGTATTAGATCTTCAAGAGCTCTGTTACTTTCTTGCTTTCTTCTGATCTCCTTGTTTGTCCAATCTTTAGCTCAAGATTGCAGCAGCTATAGTTTCCCCAGCAACGAAATGTTCACCTCCTGCAACAACCTCCCTGTCTTGAGCTCCCATCTCCATTGGAATTTCCACCCATCAAACAACACGGTCGATATTGCTTTCCGCCGAAGTGGGGCTCCCTCTTCCAATTGGATTGCTTGGGGTCTCAATCCCAGTGGTGCCCGGATGGCTGGGACGCAGGCTTTGATGGCTTACACTCATTCTAATGGCACTACGCTTGCTTATACAACCAACATAGATAGTCTTAGCCCAACTATGCAACCCAGTAGCATCAGCTTTGGGGTCCCCAGCATTAGAGCCGAGTATACTAATGGTGATATGATCATATTTGCAACGCTGCAGCTCAACAGTAACTTGCTGTCGACCAATCAAGTGTGGCAAGAAGGCGCTGTCCAAGGAGGTAATCCTGCTGCCCATGCTATGAATTCAGAGAATATGCGGTCAGTGGGGACTATTGATTTTCAGACTGGAGCAACAACTGGAGGAGGAGGCAGCTCAAGAACTCGCAAGAGAAATGTAAGTGACGGTCAAATCATGTTAATTGAATATAATAACACTAAGAATTTTGGAGGATTTTCATCATTAATCTTAAGCTTCAACAAATTTGCTCGATGGGTTTGTGTTTTGATTTGATGGTGGATTGCTTGAGTTTGATTTCTGAAATCAATGTCAGTGTCATCTATGATTATGGGTTTTCAAGTTCTAATTGATTTTGGGCTGATAAAGTTGAAGTTGAAAGAGATGTTGCTTTTTTTTTTTTTTTTTGTCAACAGGCTCAAAATTACACATGACAGATCCTTCTTTCTTCTTCTTTTTCTCTGTTTTTTTTTTTAATATAATTTTAACGAATGATAATTTTAGCTTGTTGATGTTGCCTGATGGCTGGAATCTGAAGGTGGGTTTTGACTGAAATTTCAGATCCATGGAGTGCTGAACGCAGTTAGTTGGGGCATTCTTATGCCAATTGGAATCATAATAGCAAGGTACCTAAAAGTGTCAAAGGCAGCAGGCGCAGCATGGTTTTATCTACATGTTGCTTGCCAATCTTCTGCCTATGTTGTTGGTGTTGCTGGATGGGCAACTGGCATCAAACTTGGGAAGGATTCTTCCGGTATTACATATCATAAACACAGGAACATTGGCATCACTCTCTTCTGCCTCGGCACCCTTCAGGTAAAACCACTTCAATTTTGACAAACATCCGTTTTTTTCAAGGCCAATTACTTTCTCATTGAATGTTGGGTTCAGAAATGTCAAAAAAAAATCATAAATTATAAAGCAAAAATCCTGATATCTTGTTTTGCTTATCTTGGCTTTATGGGAAGGGTAATAGTAAAATCCGCCCACTGGCGTAGACTAGAGCATAGCTGAGAACACATCATAATATAAAATTCTTGTTGATGAATCTACACGGCAGCTTGCTATTGTTGACTGGTTTTTCCAAGATGTCTTCAAAGTCAGGCTTTGTGTCCTATCATATGGTGTTCTTGTTATTTTGAGCAACGAAGCAATCTTTGTTGGCCGCATCTTCTAGAAAGAAAAAACACATAGTCAAATTTGTTTGGTTCCTGCTTTTTCCTGTGTAGCAGGACTGCTTAGGTCCTTTCTTAACCACATATCTCCACGACTCTACCCAATTGAACTCACAATTCATCAGATATGTTTTACTTAACGCTATCGGTAATTTTGTCTCACTTTAATTTAGTTTGCTTACAAATGTTGCATCGGCTTGATCTGTGCAGGTGTTTGCCTTACTTTTGAGGCCAAAGCCAGACCACAAATACAGAATGTACTGGAATTTTTACCACTGGACCGTGGGTTATGCTATCATCATTTTGGCCATCATTAACATCTATGAGGGATTCGACGTCTTAAACGGGCAGAAGAACTGGAAATGGGCTTACACTGGCGTTATCATATTCTTGGGCGCCACTGCTGCTTTGTTGGAGGCAATTACCTGGTTCATTGTCCTCAGGAGGAAGAAAGCAGTCAGCTCTGACAAGTATGGTAATGGAGAAAATGGAGTTAATGGTTATGGTAACAGGTCTCACCAGACCGTGTAACTTAGATGCCTCTTCACTTCATGGGGTTGATGTTCTTCCCTTCCCACAGACCCCTTTTTTTATTTTCTGCTTTTTTTTTTAAACTTTTCTTTTGTTTTTTGTTTTAGAGCGTAGAACATGAGTGGGTATATTTTGGGTGATATTTGTGTTAATAGAGCTTAATTAATTTGTGTTAGAGAGATTATTGCTGTGATTATCTTCTCAGTAGAGTGCCATTTTGGGCACGATAGATTGTACTACTTTTGGATATATATGGACACCGTCGGATGTATTTATGAATATTTTGGTCTTTTTCATTGTTTTATTGAACGATGTCGGCCCGTCGTTTTCTTCCCCTTTGATTTCCCCCTCTTTCGCCATCGACGTTGACTGTCGTTTGCTAAGCAATGTGGATGCCCGCTATATCAAATCAGGTCTCGCATCTAAGCAATGTCGTTTCCCACGTTTCGGTCAAAAAAAAAAAAATGTTCGTTTTCCACGGTGCTTCACAAGAAAGCAATCATCTTTATTGGAAAATTTATGCGAAGCGGCCATAGTGGTGAAGCTGACATTAATTAGTGGTCATAAAGCCCAGGTCCATTCCTGCTACAACTTGGAGGATGTTATCGCATCTCAAATGCCCCCACAAAGATTAAAATTTTTGTCTGGCGTGCCATGCACAATTGGCTACCAGCCCAGCAGAATTTGCACAAAAAAAATATTGTGGGAAGCGGAGATTGCTTGATTTGTGGCCAGGAAAAAGGGACTGTGGAACACTTGTTTTTTTTTTGTCCACATGCTGCTGCCACCTGGATGGGAGGAGAACTTGCATACAGACCATGTAAAATTGGTTGAGTTACTTATATTTTCAAATAAAAAATTATCTAAAATATTATTTTAATATAATTATTTATATTTAATTTACAATCATGTGAATTTTAAATGCAACTAAAACGAAGAAAAAAAATTATTATCATTTTTTTGTACGTAAAATTTAACTGATTGTATATCAAATATAAATAGTTGTATTCAGATAGTATTTTAAATTTTTTTTTTTTTTTAAGGTAATGTAACTTTTTCGGTTTCCCTTCCATTGCCACGTGGTGGCGAGAAATATCCACTCTTTCAATACAATCGGTACGCCTGAGACTATGGTCAAAGTTTAGAGGTGTCAAAAAGTGACCCGACCCGATAACCCGTTTGAATCCATCCGAAAAAATTGGGTCAGGAACCCGATTTTTCAACCCGAATCAAAAAATGACCCAACCCGAAAATGACCCGAAAATTTTGGATTGGATCCGGGTCACCCGTTGGGTTAAGAAAAAGACAAAATAATGAAAATTTTTTTAACTTTTACCTTTGACTTATTTTTTTTAAATATTAATTAGTACTATTTTTGTAAAATATAGATATATATAACGCAAAAATTAAATTTCAACGTTTAATTCATTATAGAAATGAGTTTTAAATTTAATTGAAATGTTTTATTTTAATAAAAAATTACTTAAAAAAATAATGGTTCAGTAAGAATTCGACCCGAATCCAACCCGAATCTGAAACGACCCAACCTGAACCCGAACCGAATGTAACGTGACCTGAAAGTAACCCAACCGAAAATGACCCGAACCCGAAATGACCCAACCCGAACCCAACCCAACCCGACTTTTTGACACCTCTATAGACAAGGTTGCAGTTATTTGCAAGGACTCGGATGAGAGTGGTGAGATCTCTCTCAGAGATTACGCTCATACATCCTCACATTCAGGCTCATCAATCTAAAGTGGCCAGGGATACCGTATGGACAGCTCCTCCAAGAGGTGCTCTGAAAGTTAATTGTGATGCCTCTTTTGGGGCAGAAAACAACACTGCTGGCATTGCGGTTCTTTGCAGGAATGATAGAGGACAACTCGTGGAAGGAAGAAGCTTTGTTAAAATGGCAAGCTCACTGTTGATTGCCGAGGCTATGGCTATCCTAGCGGGCGCTCAATTGATCGCATCTCTAAAAGCTCCCAAATGCATTATCGAGACTGACTTCAGGATTGTCTAGTTGGCTATTTCGTCACTTGACAAATGTCCCTTGAAAATCTCCCCTATTGTGTCGGATATTAAACATGTAGCTACACAAATATTGCAGTGCTCTTTTGATTATATTCTTAGAAGTGCTAATAGGATTGCAGATTAAGTCGTAAAATAGTCTAAAAAAAGTAAATGTTCTTTAGACTGCACTTGCAATCCACCACCGTATTTATCAATTTTGTTGTGCTGAGATATTACTCATGAATGAAACATTAGCATTTTATCGTCAAAAGATATTAGTGATCTTATATCATTTTCTTTACAATTTTTTTTTAAAAAAAAAGTTAGACCTTTTCTCACCACTTTTATAAATGTGAAAGTTTTGTAGAAATCTCTTCCACTTAGACCTCTTTGTTTTTATGCAAAAATTTACAAATGGCATCTTCCACGGCCAATTAAAATCACGCATCAACCAAATAGAAGGAGGAACATCAGGCTAGAAATTGCTTAATTCATCAAATTATGGTTCCCAAATAGCTATTGCAAACTTTGCCATATAGTAGCTTTTTTTTATTAGTCTTTAGTGGAGATAATAACTTATTATTGAATAGGAGATATATGCAAGAAAAAATTCAAATTTAAATCTCAAATCTTTTAATCATTAATTGAAGATATATATGTTTCACCGTTTCAATTAAGTACATTGACTAACGACTGGTACAAAACATCTCAATGATAGTGGCATTTTAATACCTACCACACCTCGTGGTTTCGACCGGCACGGCAAAGACCATGGATTTACATAGCGTAGATGTTTACACAGGCATGCATATTGCAAGACCGTTATTACCCCTGTGAAAAGACCAGAATCGGCAGGGACGATTACATGGCACTTGCAAATTGCAAGACCGTTATTACCCCTGTGAAAAGTAAGAATGGGCTTTCTACGCTAAAATTAGCCCCTTTTTCTACCTTTTTTTTTTTTTTTTTTTTTTTGAACAACACCCCTTTTTCTACTTTTTTTTTTTTAATTTTTACATACACCCCTTTTTCTACTTAATGTTTTCCCATAATTTTTTTTTTGATATGATATTTTTCTCTTTGCTATCATAATATTGAGCCATGCGGCTTAACTTTGAAAAAAATACATAAGAGTAGGTAATTTGTTATCTTGTCATCTTTTAAACTTTAATTATTTAACGATTCATATTATTTAATGATCTCATATTTATTTTAAGATTAAATTACTTAATATTTCTATATCAAATTCGTCACAGGGGACAAGCTAAAAAACAATGCTCACTTTTTTTTTAAAAAAAAAGCTAATTTAATTTTGTTTGAAAATAAAGGAATAATACAAGTCTGACTCAGACAACCCCCAAAATATCACCACCGCCACTGACTTTTTGGCCCTGTCATTTACAAGTTTAATATCCGAATTGTCAATGAAATGAGAACGGATCCTGTCCAAACCCGGTTGGCCAAGAAAATCAGAAAACGGATCCTATCAAGAACTGCACCAATGGTCTCAAGAAGATGCCACGTGGTAGTTTCTTGATTTGTTATTTTTTTTATTTTTTTTTCTTTCGGTCAAATTGTTAGTGGGTTTTGAGTTCTGTACTCGTGTTTTCATTTTCTTGGAAATGGGGATATAAAGAAATAGAATTTCAAGTGGATTCTTACATTTCTATATATGGCTTTTGCAATTGAGAATTGATGTGGCCAAGAAATTAGGATTTTAATCATGAGAAGCCTCTTCTGGCTGATCGTTTGGGTGCAGTTTTTGTAAGACAGTTCCTTTTGGAGATGGCTTACATTTGTAGGCTAATATCTGTTTCATTCTTCCGGCTGATCGAGGATGAATATTATCAACTTTGACCTATGAATTGCAGAGCCGAACTCTTATCGTGATTTTCCAATAAGGGTTGCAGAGCTGGGAACTGTATATAGATATGAGTTGTCCGGAAGCCTACATGGACTTCTCTGGGTGAGGGGTTTTACACAGGCATGCATAATTGAGGCTACCATCCTTTGAGGTTATTGCCATCACAATTTTATGAATTGGTATTCTTATCTTATTGGAATATGATTCTCGTGTTGTGACATTGTGGTTAACACCCGAATTGTACTCCGTTTTTATATAGGTTGCCCATGATCTTGTGTTTGCAATGCAGAGTATTAACTTACTAGATTGTGGAAGAGTATAAATTCCAGAGTGTATAAATTTTATTGCCTGCGGTTGGAATTCCTTCGACAATGGACTCCACTGTTTTTATGACCATCCATACTGAATATGTTGCATTAATAGAGCTTAATTAATTTGTGTTAGAGGGATTATTGTTGTGATTGTCTTCTCAGTAGAGTGCCATTTTGGGCACGATAGATTGTATTACTTTGGGATGTGCAGGGACACCGTCTGATGTATTTATGAATATTTTGGTTTTTTTCATTGTTTTAATGGACGATGTCGACCCGTCGTTTTCTTCCTTGTTTTTGCCCCTTCTTTGGCCATCGACGTCGACTGTCGTTTGCTAAGCAATGTGGACGCCAACAATATCAAATCAGATCTCGCATCTAAACAATGTCGTCTCCCACAGTGCTTGACAAGAAAGCATTCACATTTTATTCGAAAATTTATGCGCAGTTGGTATGGTGGTGAAGCTGACGTTAGTGGTCATAAGAAAACATCCCCTTTACGAAAAGGAATAAAAATAAAGTTGACCTTTTTGCACGTCTTTATAAATGTGAAAGTTTTGTAGAAATTTCCTCCATTTAGACCTTTTTATTTTGTGCAAAATTTGAAATGGCATCTTCCACAGCCAATTAAACTCACGTTTCCAACCAAATAGGCTAAGGAAAATAAGGCTAAAAATTGTTTCATTCATCAAACTATGGTTCCCGAACAGCTGTTGTAAAATTTTGCAATATTGCAACATTTTTTTTTTGTTTGTAGTAAAAATGATATTGCTAAAAATTACTTCATTCATCAATTTATGGTTCTCGAACAGCTTTTGCAAAATTTGCAATATTGTAACTTTTTTTTTTAATTTGCAGTAAATATAATAGCTCTATCATTAAGGATACGGTAAATGAAGGAGAAGATTGAAATTCAAGTCTAATTTTTTAAGTTAATAATTAAAAATACACGCATTTCACTACTTCAACTAAGCACATTGTTTATCATGTACAAAACATATCAACGAAAGTGGCATTTTGATACCTACCACACCTCGTGATTTCAACCGACCCTGCACGGCCAAGTCCGTGGGTTTACAGAGCATAGATGCTAATCAATTACGATTTTAGGGACTAGAATCGAAAGGGACAATTACATGGGAGTTGCAAGACCGTCATTTTGGGCTCTGAGAAAGGCTTTCTACGCTAAAATTAGCCCGCTTTTCTACGTAATGTTTTCCCATAATTTATGTTTCATATGACATTTTTCCCTTTGCTGTGTAATATTGAACTCTACGTGGTTCAACTTTATACAAAAGCGGAAGAGCACGTTGATTCTTCTTTTTTTAAAAAAAAAAAATTAATTATTCAATGATTTATATTATTTTGTAATCACATGTTTTTTGAAGATTAAACTATTTAAAATTTCTATATAAAATTTTTTACAGGGACAAGCTCAAAAACCATGCTCACTTTTTTTTTTTTTTGGAAAGCTAATTTAGTTTTGTTTGAAAATAAAAGAATAATACAACTCAAATCTCACCACCGCGGCTGACTTTTTTGCCCTTGTGGTTTAAAAGGTCAATATCCTAATTGAACAATGAAATGGGAACGGATCCTAGCCAAACCCGGTTGGCCAAGAAAATCACAAAACGGATCCTGTCCAAACCCGGTAGGCCAAGAAAATCAGAAAACGGATCCTATCAAGAACTGCACCAATGGTCCTAAGAAGATGCCACATGGTAGTTTCTTGATTTTCGGTCAAATTGTTAGTGGGTTTTAAGTTCTGTACTCGTGTTTTCATCTTCATGGAAATGGGGATATAAAGAAATAGAATTTCAAGTGGATTCTTACATTTCTATATGGCTTTTGCAATTGAGAATTGATGTGGCCAAGAAATTAGGATTTTAATCATGAGAAGCCTCTTCTGGCTCATCGTTTGAGTGCAGTTTTTGTAAGACAGTTGCTTTTGGAGAGTTGCTCGGTAAAGGGTCAACCTAAGCTCTTGAATTTATCATTAGCGTTTTGCATGTTTCCCTGGCTTCACTGCGAGAAAGAACACCCAAAGTCCTCAAAAAGACAACCCTTTACTTTTCACTCAAGAACTCCGAGAAAAAAGAAGTTCCTGTTGTGGTTGGAAGCTAGAGACTAAAGACAGGGAGGGGAAGAAGCTCAAAATCAAGCTAAGATTCAGCACCCAGTTACCCCTTTGCTGATTTGCTGTACGAACGCTAATTTCTGAGGGCTTAAAGGTTAAGAAATATAATCAGAAATAGAGTTAACTTTGAGGAGCATTTGGGAGTCGTAATTTTAGTTAAGATAAAACTTTTTCCAACTTTAACCATAATAATTAAAATTTGCTCAAAAAAAAAAAGTTAATAACTAAAATTCCACTTCACAAGGTAAAATTAGGAAATAGAGTTTTAATTACGTCAAATACAAGAGACTAGAGCTGAAAACCGATTTTCTTGTTGTATTAGCATCAATTAACTAATATAATCATTGAAGGGAATTTTTAATTTTACTCACCTAAAACAAAGTTTATTATTTTTCATTTAATTGAAGTTTACAATTTGTTTTTTAAGTTTTCTATAGGATCCATTTCATGGGGGAGAGGGTTCGTTTTATTTTGGGCCCGAGAGTTAGTTCTTTTTTAGGCCATGGTCAATAGAGAGAGTGTTCTTGGGGTTAATGAGTGGGCTCTGTAGGCCCAAAAAATTAGCGACATTGTCAATACACAAATTTTATTGGGTTCAACATTGGGCTGAGTAGGCCCAAAAAGGTAAACCCGTAGGCCCACATAAGTGCTGGACAGAGTAAATACGTACAATTTCTTGGGTTAGAATAATGGGCTCCGAGGGCCCAAAAAGCCAACCTACTTTCAGAGGTAACATGAACAGCAGTGCAGAATATAGATCAAAAAAAAAAAAAAAAAGAAGTACAGAATCGTTCTCTTAATAAGAGACATGAGAAAATGACCGCAAGGGCCTTGCACCCTCCTACTGACCAAAAATAAGGAAAAAAAATAAAAAAATAGAGACATTTATTTTTTCAGAGCATCCAAAATTAAAGGGAGTTTTTAAAAATGCCAAGAAAATGTTTATTACTAGTGATTATTCAGGTTTCTACAAATATAAACCCAATTTCTCCAAATTAATGAATGCCACATGTTGTTTTCCTATTTAAAAAAAAAAAAAAAACTGAGATATGTATGTTCAGTTCATGGTTGGTTATACAAATAGTCTAAGAGCAAATGCTAATCATATTTCGTTTGTAAATTCATTAAAAAGCAATCCCTTTTACCAGTCTATAGTTTCAGAAAAAGAAAGCTAATATTAGAAATGAATATAAACCAGAGAAAGCAAATTTAGCCCATTGCTATAAAAATGAATGGTGTTTGAGCTTCTGGGTTATGCTTATAAATGACAGAGAGAAACAATTCGGCTTCCTGACTCGCTCCAATTTAGCCAAAACAAAACTGACAAAAGAAACCTGAAGAAGCCAAAAGAATATGGCTGCAATGGCAAAACTTTCAGGGGTAACTTTGTTGCTAGTGTTGCTGGCATCTGCATTTAAAGCCCAAGCTGCCGTGTTTGATGTGCGAAAATATGGAGCCAAAGCTGATGCCAAGACAGATATATCCCAGGTCAAAAAAAAAAAAAAAAAAAACATAACAACATGGATTAATATCGAAGCCAATTAATACTAAACTGATCAAATTCTTTTTCAGGCTTTCACAAGAGCCTGGAAAGAGGCCTGCGCGTCAACAACTCCAAGTCAGGTTTTGATTCCCAAAGGGACATTTTTGTTGGGGAAATTGGGCTTGTCAGGTCCTTGCAAATCTGCGATTGAACTCCGAGTTGAAGGCACCGTAAGAGCCCCTGCTAATCCTAGCGGCCTCGGAGATGGCTGGATTACTTTGAATTACATTGACAGGTTCACACTGACCGGCGGTGGGACTTTTGACGGTCAAGGCAAAACTGCTTGGAGCCAGAACAATTGTGGCAAAAACCCCAAGTGCAAGTCACTTGCCGTTGTAAGCTTCCCTTCAAAGACACCTCCAAAACATCTTTCTTTTGTCTGAAATTTTGCCCCTATTACAACAAGTCCTCAATTTTTTGCAACCAAATTGATACTTTTTATTACGATGATGATTAGAACGAGCCCTCAAATTTTTTCTGATTGGAACGAGCCCTCAAATTTTGAATATCAATATAACTTTTTTAATTGTTTGGTCAGAATTTAAGATTCAATTTCGTCAACAATGCAATAGTCAAGCACGTAACATCAAAGGACAGCAAGAACTTCCATGTTAATGTCCTGGGTTGCAAGAACTTCACGTTCCAACACTTCACAATCACAGCGCCCAAAGAAAGCATCAACACTGATGGAATTCACATTGGACATTCCAATGAAATCTACGTTCTCGATTCAAATATTGGTACTGGCGATGATTGTATCTCCATCGGTGATGGCTGCGAGCAATTACATTTTACAAGAGTGACATGTGGACCTGGTCATGGCATTAGCGTAGGAAGTCTTGGGAAATACCCCAATGAAAAGCCTGTTTCAGGAATTTTCGTCAAGAATTGCACCCTCTCTAATACTGATAATGGGGTCAGGATTAAAACTTGGCCTGCATTGAATGGTGGTTCTGTTTCGGATGTACATTTTGAGGATATTATCATGAACAATGTCGGTAACCCTGTCATTATTGACCAAATGTACTGCCCCTGGAACCAATGCAACCCAAAGGTACTTTCCATAAATTTTTTTATTGGCTAGTAAATTTATGAATGATTAGCTTTGTGGTGGCAAAATATGTTTCTGAATTTTTTGCTCATGCATTTGTGGCCTTTGGTTTTTGGTTTGGGATCTATGGTCAAACAATTTTTTTCTACTATATTCACATGCATTTTTTTGTATAACCACAAATATTTTTTGTGCAACCACATAGAAAAAATGTGCAACGAAAAAATAATAATATTTTTTGAATTACTTTTTATCGATTTGGTTGCACAAAACACGTTCTTTATTGCACAAAAAAATTTCGTATGAAGACAATAGAAAAAAATTATTTGACCTTAAACTTTTTCCCTTTTGGTTTTAGGCTCCATCAAAAGTGAAGCTCAGCAAAATTTTCTTCAAGAATATAAGGGGAACTTCCACGACTCCGGTGGCTGTTAAGATTCTATGCAGCAGCAGCGTTCCATGTGAGGACGTAGAGATTGGTGACATTGACATCAAGTACAATGGAAAGGAAGGCCCTGCAAAGTCCGTGTGCACCAACGTTAATCCCAAAATCACCGGGAAACTGGTCCCAGCCGGATGTTAAATTTTCCTACGATTACATTTCTACATTTTGTATCATTGATTTACTTTTATTATTTATGTGTAAGGTTTTCTAGCATGTAATCGTGTAGCCTGTGGCAAGGAATTGTACAAAAATTTTAGGGTCCAACTACCTGACCCCACAAGTAAAAAATAATAAAAAAACAAATTTTTTTGGTTAAAAACTAAATTTTAAATATATTTGATGTTATTATAAACCTTGATTTTTAAAATTAAAAAAAATTGAAAAATAAACCGTGAGACTCAAAGAAGAGCTCAGCAACTACCAACATTGGAGTTTAATTCCAACAATTAGATTAAGAAACAAAGCAAAAAGTCGAGAAATTGATTTTTTTCAAGGGAGAGCCGGGGATAGATTGCGAGATTGAAAGGGGAAGAACAATATTGCGATGGGAAACAACCACATTAAGAACTGGTGGATATATACATACCAGCCTCTTCCTAGAACTCCATGAAGATAGATTACAACCCCAGGTAATCCTGAGAAGTCTGCAGTAACTACAATGTGTATAAGTCCCCCATAGCCAATGTTCCAACCTCAACTAAAAGAATATATGTAAGAGAATCTGGATTCTTTTACATTTAATTCAAGTGAAAATCAAGATTCATTAACTATATTAGGAGGAAAGGATGTGTTAGAGTATGAATTAGTTCATTAACTTTTCTAATGAAAATAAAAATACGATCCATGGACAGGGTTTCAAACCAAATAGTAATTCGATCGAACAAATCATCCTCTGCCATTCAAGTATGAAAGAAGGCAAATTCAGATCTGAAAGCCGACAAGACCAAGAAGACAAGGAAAATTGTGATGAAAAAAAAAAAAACCTGAATATGCAAACCAATTACGGACAGGAAAAAGAAAAAGACAAATAGGCAACAACGACTAAATAGGTTAGAAAAAAAAAAAAAAAAATTTATCATAGCAAAAGCTGAGAGGTTACCAGAAGACGCAGAACGAACAAACCAAATGAGACTTCAAAAACAAAAGTCAAAATAAAAAAAAAGCATTAACCAGTGATCCTGGCAGCAGGATTAATGGATTTCTAGATAATGACGACAGGAGTTGTTGCCTGTGCCCCATCTAAAACTGGGAACCAAAAGCTGTTCAATTGGGTAAACTCGGCTAGCACTAAGGTGCAATGGTCTTGTAGAATTGTGATGCTGAACAACACAACAGATGGTCATATGGCTAGGTCAAAATTAATCATCATGAAGTCAATCCCATTAAATTCATAAACCAATCTCTTCAGAAGAGAAAAAGAAATTGACACAGCATTTTATGCATTGGATAAAGATAAGGAAACATATTAAAAAGAAAAAAAAAAAAAAAACGAAAGAAAAACCTTCACCTCATAGCAATTCCACTCTTGCAAATCCAGTTGATGGGTACAGGGTACCCAAAATTCTATGTATTAATTAGCAGTACCTGAAACATTTTCATTTTTTTTTAACACTTGAATAATATCACCAAGCTATAATATATACTACAGAAAATATACCATCATCAAGAAGGCTCGAGTCTGGCAGCAAAGTCACTCCTGTCACACAGAACTGCCTCTTGGGGTCCTAAAATTTCCAATAAATAATCTCATGATTTCAGGAAATCAAAACGATATTACTGTAGCACAGCAAATCATTTTTCTTCGTAACCAACTATTAATTTTCCTATCTAGCCCATCAAATTCATATTTCTCATAATGGGAGAAAAATTGTTAATTTTTCCATCACTTTGATCAAAAACTTTTCATTCGATCACGACGGTAGGGAGCAAGTCAAAATAGAAAAATTTACGTTAAGTTTAGATAAAATTAATTTACTTTTATTATGTACATATAGGCTAAAATTAGTATCCTCATATATATTATTTTTGTTTTTCTCATCTTTTACTTTTTTCTAATTTTTTTAGTTATTCTTTTCACCATTATATTTTTCTAATGACACAAGATAGGACGGAAAATTTTTTTCGTCTCTATTTTTCATCTTTCTCATTTTCCTCTCTATCATTTTCTCTTCCTCTTAAATTTTTTTTCCAAACACAATGTTAAGTATGCGCAATCGAACGTCATTTTCTTCTAAACTTGTACATGTTCACATCGAACAAAGACTAATGTAAGATAAGATCAGTAACCTTATTGCTTCCTAGTACTTGTCGGCACCCATTAACCTGCTTCCATTTCCTCGTTAGTTGTCAGCGACTCTTGCTCGGCTCCGGTAACCATATGCCTGAAAGATCGTCGGATCTTACGTTGCAACTTACGAACTGATCTTGATTTCATGACCTACTAATACAATTTTTTTTTTGGGTCATACCTACTAATAATATTCACGGAATGCAATATTTACAAGTATAGAAGAAAACGGGATGGGCTTACGGAAGACTTTAGGCCCAAAATCTCTGGCGTGACACACTTTTGCCCAAGTATTTAAAAAGACTAGAATAAATATAACTCCCAAAAAGTTAAGTATTTGTTCAACTGGTTGAAAGAGTTATCTCTCAACCAGTAAGTGATGGGTTCAAATCTCACCAAATTTAACTTTTATATCCCTAAATGCCTAATAGGCTCCTTATAAAAAAAAATAATATATATATATATATATAACTCCGAAGCACGATTCCAAATTATGCTAGACCAAAAAATTTAAGATGGGCAGCAAGGAAGCGCCAAATGTTGGCTAGACTTCTTGCAGGCTGCATCACAAATCATTATTTAGATACTGTTCCTATAAACAGATTGAGGCAAATCTTTGATAGGTAGAAAATTAGGTAGACAACGTTTTGCCAAATTCAGTCAGCACCTAAACAGGTACAAAAACATCATATTATTATGACTATTAATTATATATTTATAAATTATGATAATTTTATAGATAATCATAGTTAACAACAAAAATTATAAATTGATTGACTATCATTTCCTCTACATGTCAAAAAAATTATAAATAAATAATCAACAATCATATTAATAGACATCTTCCACACGTTCTGAAATATCAAGAAACAAAAATTAGTAGCACTCAAACATGCACCCGCTAACACCTTTGTGCCCGTTATAATGATCGCAATTCATAATGTTGGACCGTTTGACTTTGCTTTTATGTTCCACTAAATGCGGACACAAGACCAACCACATCATTTGTTCTTTTCTTTGGCCTCCCCTCTGTCGTTGGAAATTTGAGCACTTCAACCATCTTTTCATCATTGCCAACAAATTTGATGTTTCGTTCTGATATTATTCATACCAAATTAAGTTGTCTGTATGACGGATTATTGATTTCCTTTTCTTCAAAATTTTAAATTTTTAGTCTAATCTATGATGTGCCATGGGCGATGGCCGCTGTTTAGTAAAGTGGGGCTTTATGTGATGTACCATGGCGTGGAACTTATTCCATTAACTGTAACCTACACAGAACCAAAGCAAGGTTTGGCCAGAGAATCACCCTTTTCCTTTTGCTAATGACAAGACCTACGCAGTAGCTAGTGGATGATAAGCGTGGGCAAATTTTGGCCTAAAGAAAATAGACCATATAATAGATATTTCTGGCCCGATGCTCCTTTTGTCAATTCTAGATCACATGCTTCCTGGAAAATTAAGGCATTACAGAAAGTGGACTGACAATGTGTTTAGGCACAGAATGAAAATTGTGATCAGAAAATTGAGCGCTTTCTACAGGCGGGGATATCGATACATACCGCCCTGTCCCGGAGAGGCAAAAACAGAAGAGCCCCACAATTTTCAAGCTTCTTTCTGTTCCCTGCAAAACCTTTTACTGGGTTGCTCACATTCATTGTATTGTCCCCATTGTCGAGAACACTTATGCAGAAAGACAAACAGAAAGCGCCACTAGTTTGAAGCTTCTTCCAATCCTTAACGGTTTCCTCGGCAACCCTCTATTAAGTTACCCGAATAATTTTTACAGTTGTATACAATCATTGATTTCTATAGAGAAAAAAAATAAGGTCTGAAATAATTACTTGGGGATTTTGCAACAAGTAAATCCAGGGCTAAGGCCATTCGATAAGAAAGGAACCAAAAAGTTTAGCATTGTACATGGATCACAATCCCTTAACAAAATGGAGAAGAAGAAAAAGAAAAAGAAAAAACAAGGCCATTCTTCAAAACGAAAATGCATATCAAGTAACATTAAGTCCAAAATTTTGCCTTTTTTTTTTTTTTTTTCTCCTACGCCCAAAAGTACTCTTCCACACAGATATACCCAAGTCTACATCAACATGGCATAGCGCATGCTTTCATTTACCATAAGGTGGTTCATCTCTGAGAGCTGCTCAGACTCGCCAGACAGCCAGAGGCCATCGGCCCCATTGACACGAGGTTGCGAGAAGCAAGAGAGAACGGTGAGTGGCGCTAGAACAACGCCAAATACAGCAGATAGGCCATTCCGTCTATGCGCCCTGTCCATGATTGGATACTGTCCACCAGCTGCTCCATTCACTTCACTAAACATGCTCTCATCGGCTACTCGGTGGCTTTTCCTAATGTTCTGCATGCTCCAGCCGGCCAAACCTCAGAGGCGACCTGGAACGTTGCAGGCTTGGCTATATATCTCTGTGCGCGTCTGTTGATTTAGACTCCAAATTAATTAGTGAGGGTGAGGGAGACGAACGAGTGACAGAGAAGGGCAGCTTAGGCACGGCTGGCTTTTAAAGATGGGTAATTGTATTGATGGAGTCTCATTGTATTGACACATTAAATAATAAATAGAAACAATTATAATATATTAATTTGATTATTTTGTATAATCAAATAATTATTATTTATAACAATAAATTGATAAAAAATATATTTATTTTATTATAAATAATAATTATTTAATTATATAAATTAATAAGTCTTTATGCCTATTTTCTTTTTTTTTTGACATTAATTTATGCCTATTTTCTATCAATAATTTTCTTGCGTCGTGTATATTGGTTGGTATTGATAAGTGCCAAGTTGGCGGCGATGTTGTTAGTGGCGATGTTATTGGTGGCTTTTAAAAGATGGGTAATTGTATTGATAAATGACAAAGGCTTTAAAGGCTGCCTTAAAAGGCGGCCTTTTTTAATGCCTTTGTTGATTTCAGTATGCAATGGTGGGAACTAGCGAGCCCAACATAACGACAAAGCTGCCTAGCCTCAAAGTTGCATACAAATGCTTTTTTATGGTATTTTTAAGGCAAAAGTCTAAATTTATTATTATTCGATATTTTGGAGTTAGTGAGTTTTTTTTTTTTTTTTAAGAACACAATTACCAACTTATTTTAAAAAAATACAAGTGGATGAGTGTATATTCTATATAATGATATCTAATAATTTATTTATTTTTTATTTTTAAATTCAACTAAATAATAGTTCATATCACGCATGCACATATATATTTTAATAAAAGTGAATCATTTAATTTTTCTCTTTTATTAAATCCATGGTTCTAGAGTTGATTAAGGTGGGAATGTTCCACATATGATTATGATTAAGATGAAAATATAATGTAATTTTTCCACATAGGGGAATTCATTACTTTGTTTATATTATCTCCATAAGATATGTATCATCAGTATCAAATAGGAATACCCCAAATTATTAGTGCACTAATCGACCCATGATGAGATCTCCAATGAAAGAACGTTCATTTTCAGCAAATTAATCAATAAGCTTTCACCTAATATCCTTTTTTCTTTTTTTTTTTCTGAACCACTACCTAACATCCATTTAAGTGCCACAAAAAGTTGACAAGAAAATGGAAGGCAAAGTCCACCATCTTCAAGCTGAAGTCAATTTCTACCAACGAGCAATGTTTTAAGTAGCAACGCCAATATAAAAAACTTGGAACCATTTCCATTGTGGAAATGGATACTTAAACTTCCTTCCCCCAAGTGTCGGCTTAGACGCACTAAGTAGGTTGACATCCAATGAGGCCATAATGGTTTATGGTTTAAAAGTTGTCGGCCCGCTATTTAGGGGAAAAAAAAAGGAGGGGAGTGAAAAGGGGACATCTTAAGACAAAGTTTAATCAGTGTTATTAGAATCAGATTAGACTAGCTTGTCAGACTAGTTGAATTGATGATCGATCAAATTTTCAGTTCGATTTATAGTTGATTTTTACTATTAAATAAGACCAGTTAAAACTGGTTAAAAATTGGTCTAATCAAATCAATCAAATCGAATTAATAGATATCACAAATTATAATTTAATCTCAATTTTTATTTAAATTATAATTAAAAAATTTAAGATCTCCATAACAAAAATTTTAAATTTTAACCAGTGCTTTCAAACAAAGAATTTTAAGTACTACAGTCAACAGAAGTCGTAACTACTGGGCTAGCCGAGCGGCCCACAGGCAAATCTTGGGCAGGTCCTAAAAGATTCTTGGGACATGGTACGAGATAACTGGACAACAATGTGCTAAAAGCCCAAGCCTACCGACGCTTCTTTTCTCTATTAGCAACGTTCGAAGTCCAAAGTCCAAACCAAGTATCTCTTTGGGTAATGTCCGTGGACCAAATTTTTTGGTGGGCTCAAAATCAACTGCCCATGTTTTCTTCAGAGTTCACGCGGACCCTCAACGCCCAAGATCATCGATTCATCGCACAAATGACAAATCATTTACACCAAAAAAAAAAAAAAAAAAACAAATCATTGTTGGACGCTGTGGAATACACATACACGTACAGCAGCAGATGCCTCTCTCAATCATCCACAGAAAGAAAGGGAAATTTAGTTAAATTAAATAAAATTTATGTAAAAATCACAAGTTGGTAGATTAAATTTATAATTCAAAAAATATTGTAATTATCTATTTACTTTTTATCTTGTTTAATAAAATGTATTTTAATAAAAGGACATTACTCTTAATTTTTTTTTATTTTATGCATGAGAAAAAGAGAAAAAAAAAATATCTATAAGAGATATTCCAGGCTGCAACAAATTATACCAGAAGTTTGATTATTAATTGCCTCATTTAGTCAATTGATTACTCTCTTTCATCTCCAAGACTGGCTGGCCCATATACAGAGTTTGTGAGAACAATGGAAAGCCTTCCGCGTGAGATTGTGCTCGACATACTTTCAAGACTACCCACAAAGACAATACTCCATGTTAAGCTCGTATGCCGATCGTGGCGTACCATGGCTCAAGACCCATTTTTTGTTGATTTACATTTCGCACGCGGGGCTGAGAGCGATACTTGCCTTATCCTGCACTGCGATTATCCTGAAAGAAACCAACTTTACGCTGCCTATTTCTATGCCCACAATGAAGAGCTTGGAATGGTGAAGAAAATTCGGGTTCCTATGGTTAATGACTTCCATGTACTTGGCTCTTCCAATGGCTTGCTATGCTTTCGTGAATCGCTTGATAACAATGCACTTCATGCGCACAATCCTTTGCCACGGGTAGCAAAGCCAGCCAAACACTTTAAGTTTGGAATTAAAAAGGGTTTTATAGGGTGACTTCATTTGTAGGATTGGTGTAGGGAGACGGTTTATGAGATACACTGCAGTTTTAAAAGTATAAGACCAAAATTTTAAGGGTAAGGAAGCCTGATGTAATAAAGTGTGTCGATGTTTTCTTTTTGAAAGGCCATTATGTTGTGGTGTGTGAGATGGAGTAAGTAGGTGAGTGATGCCATTATTGACGAAAACTTCTTTTAATGCTGTAAATTCACCATCACCATCAGAAAATAAAGATAAGATTGGGAGATTGAATTGTTTTTCGATTAAGATTTTAAATTTTTGGAATATGGAGCAAACATTTGATTTTTTAAGAAGAGGGTAAAACCAAACAAATCGTGTGAAATGGTCAACAAAGATGATATAATATTTGTAACCATCGAAGGAAGTAACTGTGGAGGGTCCCTAGACGTCACTGTACACGAGTTCTAGAGGAGGTGTAGTGGATAAAGTAGACTTAGAGAAAGGTTATTTATGACTCTTGTTGCATTGATACGAATTACAAGGAGCATTATTTTTTTCATCAAATGAGCAAGACAAAGAAAAATATCGAAGGACATGCTGCATGACTGAAGAAGAAGGGTGACCAAGTCGGCGGTGCCAATTGGTAGAAGACTGCAAGATGGACGTCAGTATTTTGGGACGATCATTGGATGGAACAGTTGTGGAAGGCCAGTGATATATGTTGTCTCTAAGTGGTCCTCACAGAAGAGTTGCCCCCGTATTTAAATCCTTCACCAAAAAATAAGACGGGAAAAATTCAATAGAAATTTTGTTAGTTTGACACAATTTAGAAACTGAGAGTAAATTATTCTTAATAGTAATAACACACAAGGTATCAGACAAAATAAGAGGACGAGAAGAGGAATTAAGAACAGTAGATCCACTATGGGTGATTGGCAAACCTGACCCGTTACCAACAACAATCTCATCACCACCATCATAGTTGGTATAATCTGTGAGATTGGTCAGCTCAGGAGTAACATGATGTGTAGCACCAGTATCAACTATCCAAGAAGAATTGTTGTGATGGACAACCTGAGCTGTATTGACTGTCGGAGGTGGGTTTGGAGGTGAGTCTTGAAAATTTTTTGAAGGTCTTGAAAAAGATTGGTCTGGTGAGTTGCTACCTTTGAAGGTTGAACGAGAATTATGAAATTGAGAAGTGATTCGTCGGGTGTGCTGTATGGTTGTTGGGAAATCAGGTGAGTGGTCCTCTTTCTTGAGGAGTGATTCAAAATCACTCAATTTGTCATGAAGTTCTTCAAATGAGATTGGTGTTTCACGAGCACGGATCGCCACAGTTAGTTCCTTATATTGTGATCCAACCCCATTCAAAATATGCATAATAAGATCCTCTTCAGCAAGAGGAGAATTAATAATGGCCAGTTCATCTGCAGTTGCTTTAATGATTTGAAGATACTCGGCAATTGATTTGTTACCTCGAGGTTGAAATAACTTTTCCTTTAGTGACATGATTCTTGATCTTGAACGATTGGCATAGATTTTAGCCAACTTTTCCCATGCTTCTTGAGAAGAGGACGCTGATGCAATTAAAGAAACTAGAGATTCTGAGACCGATGCAATTATGGCATGTAATAATAGTTGATCTTGCCTGAACCAATTTCCATATCCTGGATTTGAAGTGGTTGCTGTTCCTTGAGTGATTGTTTTAGCTCGACAAGGGAGTGTGCCATCTATGTATCCAACTAGATTATAACCAAGTAACAGTGACAGAAATTGTGCTCTCCATGAAGTGCAGTTTGAGGTTGTCAATTTTAGTGGAAGTTGGGCAGAACTGTTGATAGCAATCAACCCGGCTGGAAGTTGTGGTGTGGTGGCTGATTGAGTATTTGGGTTATGAGAGGTTACTGTTGCATCAGAAGCCATAGAGAAAGCTGTTAAGCAGAGTGCTCTGATACCATATAAGAATTTAGTATTTGTGGAATTTGCAACCCATTTGATTCATTGCTTGTAGATCAATATATAGTACACAGGAGATAATGAGATTATAACAGAAATTAAATTTAAATGTTACAGAAGGATAAAGATAAGATTGGTAGATGAAGCAATTCAAATCCAAATTTAAACAAGATGTTCGGTTTCATCTATTACTGACAAAGTCCCCTCAGGATTCAGATCAGCGGACAGTGTTTGGATTTGGTTTCCTTCCAACAAAAAAGGAGTACAAGCTCGTTCAGGTCACCTACGTTTGGCCTCACAGATACTCCCCT
Source organism: Carallia pectinifolia (assembly GCA_037832335.1). Taxonomy (NCBI): domain Eukaryota; kingdom Viridiplantae; phylum Streptophyta; class Magnoliopsida; order Malpighiales; family Rhizophoraceae; genus Carallia; species Carallia pectinifolia. Next base: position 17,329,481 of record CM075447.1, on the reverse strand, counting down.
TACGGTCTTAGTGGTCCAAAATCAGAAGTTCACGTTTTAACTCTTGGCACCCCTGCCTGGGAAGTTTAGGACAAGTTCCTAATCATTTGATTGGATCAACCGCACCGGTGTTGGTGCACGGAAGGCTCCACTGGATCAATTGGCCGCTTAGTTATCGCCCAGGCCGCATGCTGGTCTCCTTTGAGTTGGCCAATGAGCAGTTCCAGGAAGTCCCACAATCTAATTCTCCTTACCTTCGAAATCGTGGCTATGAGTTACTTGTTTTAGGAGGATGTCTTGCTGCAGCTTATTATGGCGATTCGGAACAGTTCGATATTTGGATTATGAAGGATTATGGTGTGGAAGAGTCTTGGGTAAAGGAATTCAGCATTGGAACTCATGTGCCAAGGGGATTAGAAGAAGATGTGGATAGTTCCTTCAAGGCTTCAAAGTTCTACCAAAATAGATACTGTATTCGACCCTTATGCAGCCTGAAAAACAGTGAGATCTTATTGGAATATCAATGCAGATCGCTTGCTTCCTTCAATACAAATTCTGGAACATTCAGGGAAACTGCAATTCAAGGGATGCCAAATTGGTTCGAAGCAGTAGTTCGTGTCGGTTGCCTTAGTTCATTAGACAGGCAAATTGGTATATGAATGAAGTGACAGCTTCTTTCTCCTTAAAGCTTCCTACGTGATGGGATTTTCAATTCTACTTTTACTTAATTTGTATGTCCCCTGATCAGTTGTGTATTTTCATTGCACTTGCCAGCATAATGCCTAATGAGGGCTTGTACAAAACCTGCATGTTTCACTTTTTTTTATGTTAAGCTACTGAAGTTACTTTAAAGAACTTCCACAAAGTATGTAAAACATAAACATTGCCACAAAATTAAGTGAGTTACTTCCATGGATTTTCAAGTTTTTTTTTTTTTTTAATAGTACTCTCTATCCTTTCTCATATCACTTGAATTGCCAAGTACTGTCACCTTTCAGATTTGTTTCTGCCGCAGGGTTGAAGTTAAACTTGTTTTCATCTTGTTTTTCCATAAATGTTGCATTCTCTGACGATCTTGTCATCATTTTTACATAAAAAGAATCAAAAGAGCAACTAAATAGGATTTCCTAAACTTCACTTTAATTTGCAAAAGAGAACATTAGATCAGAAATTCAGAATATGAAACAAGGTAAGGATTTTAAGAGACAGATGAGGTCATTATCTACATCATCTGGCTTTTGATGCAAGTTTGACCGATAACAAGGGTAGCTTCACAGCAGTTCAAACAAAATATTATTAAACCTAATGAAGAAGCATAAAGTGTCAATGTTAGCATGAATTGGTTGACCCCGCATGAATATGAAACAATGCAAGTGCTTGCCTTCAATTTCTTTTCTAGCAACTGAAAACGGTCTTTTCAAGAAAGTCGTCAACAAGCAACACTTTCATCGTAGTAATTACCGTCCCATTGTTTTTTACATCAAACCGACCATATCAAAGCCCCGGCATGCCCATTTCCTACATTGTTTTCACCTCCAGGGTCTCTATAGGCCTCTTGTTTTCTGAAACATTGCCTATTCAAATTTTCAGTTTGAAAGAAGCAGGGAGTGCAGATCGATAATGCTTGATATGAAGAACTAGTAACCAACTGGGAGGAAAGTACGAGATTTTCATCACATTCTATCAAAGGTAATAACATCTTTTATACCAATGACATAGACCAAGACCCCTTTATTAGATAGTAAAAAAAAAACTTCTCATCGAATTCTCATTTTGCAGTGAAAATTGATGCTATGGTTTTGGACCTTGTAACAAACATTTTCCAGATTTTATAACTTTTATAATTGACAGTTATCTGGACCAACAATTTGTTTGTAAACAGCTGGACTCACAAGTTGTTTATAAACAGCATTTTGAGCCCCGGAAGTAAGAGGAGTTATACACCCATAACCTGTAACTTTGCACATTGCTGTATTTCTCAAGCTGTTTTTTGGAGCTAATTATTGAAGAGTTGAGGTGTTTTGAATGCTTGATTTGATATAGCAATATTTTTAATTGTTTCTATTATCAAACCTGTCCAATTGGCCTGGTTTTTGAGGAGCAGGCTAAGAGCACGAGGAGGGAGATTGAAGCAGATAGGCCAAGAAGTGCCATGGAGAGACTTCCGCGTGAGATTGTGCTCAACATACTTTCAAGGCTACCCGTAACATCATTACTTGATGTTAAGCTTGTTTCCCGATCGTGGCATAGATTAGCGCAAGATGCATTCCTGGTTAAAATGCATTTTTCCAGGAAGATGGACAATGAGCCGTGCCTTGTCCTGCACTGCGATTATCCCATCAGAAATCAATTGTATGCTTCATATATCTATGCTCACAGTGAGGGCCTTGGAACAGTGAAGAAAATTCCTGTCCCTTCCATGCCCGAGTTTGATGTAGTAGGATCTTGTAATGGATGGCTATGCCTCTGCGATTCACAGGACAACCCTATAATTCATATATACAATCCTTTAACCAGTAAGTTAATAGAACTGCCCAAGCCCACTCAGGATTCGTATAATTGGAAAGTACTTGGATTTGGTTTCCATCCGACAACAAAGAAGTACAAGGTTATTAAAATGGCTCACCTAAAAGCATATGATAGGAGTATCCGCCATCGCGTTGCCATTACGTCGAGATCACAAGTACGAGTTTTCACCTTGGGCGGCCCTTCCTGGACCTGGAAAAGTGTAGGAAATGTACCTTATTATTTTAGTCGATCACCCTCACAGGTTTTGGTTAATGGAAGGCTTCACTGGGTGAATTGGCCACTCATTATTCGCCCCGGTCGCATGCTTGTCTCTTTTGACTTGGCGGACGAGCAATTCAGCGAAGTACCACTGCCAGATTCTGCCGTTTTTAGAATACGTTTTTACAAGCTTATGGTTTTAGGGGGATGCCTTTCTGCAGCAGGTTATTTCAGTTGGGGCCAATTTGAGGTTTGGACTATGAAGGAGTATGGACTGAAAGAGTCTTGGATTAAAGGATTCAGAATTGAAATTGACACCTATGTGCCAAGGGGATTGGAACATGATCAGGATTTTTCCTTCGAGGCTTCCTGTTGGAATGTGGTTGTCCCACATCGGTGGGACAAATAGAAAAAGAAAAGGTTTATAAGTTAAGAGTAAGTTAGTTAAGGTAATTTAAGTTATTTTAATAAGATAACGAACTCATTTAATGAATTAAAATGAATTTAAGATAAATGTGGACTAATATTCTTTTACCTGTAATGGTCAACGCTGGAAAACTATAACAATTTCAAATTTTATTGCAATAGTCCATTTGTTCGAGTCCTGTGCCGCCTGAAGAATGGTGAAATTTTATTAGAATACCAGTGCAAGGCTCTGGTTTCATACGATCCAAACTCTGGGACATTCAGAGACATTAAGATTCAGGGAATGCCAAATTGGTTTGAAGCCGTAACTCATGTCAGTAGCTTCAATTCTTTTTACCCACCCTCTTGTTTACATGATTGAATGGAAAAAAATTACGGTAGACACACAATGATATTTCTCAAGTCAGCAGATTGCAGATTGTGTGATTGCATAGTAGTACTATAATTAAATTGCATGCATGATGTCCTAGGAGTCTACACTTTGTTCGGTTCTCCATTTCAGTTTCATTTGTTTTTCTGTGCACCTGGTCTTTTATGCCCATTCCGTTGCCTATGGATGGAAAGTTACAAAGTTTCTTATTAGGGATGCTGAGATTAATTCCAGTGTTTACTACCAAAGATGATATCATCACCAGAAAATCAAGTTGTTAGGCCAGGAAATGAATAAAATTATTTTTTCATAAACTCACTTGTACGAACAATTTCGGAATAAGTACAGCACCTAAATATTGCTCTTGAGAATAGAAGTTTTGAAAAAAGAAAATGACCTGTATGGCTGTATCCTAGTTATGTTACAAGTATCTCACCGTATAATTTCTCTGCAACCTCGCTTTTATTTTTGGGATTTTTATTTTAATTTTATTTTTTAAATGAGTATAACTTACTCAGATCTTATACCACATAATAAGTAGAGTTAATTTAAATAAAAAATTAAAAAAGATATTAAATAATATTATATTATGAATTAATTTTACTTGTAAAAAAAAAAAGAATAAAATTAATAAATACTTTATTTTTATTTTTTTCTCGCGGTCCCTCGCGTAGATTGAACCTTGCTGGTTCTATCGACGGTCCACATTGTTGGGATTGCATCAATTTCGTTATTTTTCCTTTGAGAAATCCAACCTTGTAATTTCGTGGAAAAGCTTTCAATGGTGAATCCAGGACAAGACCCATTTTCCTTGTAGATAATCATCATCCACCGCCCGACAAGATTTGATATTCCTTTTTTTTTTTTTTTTTTGGGTACATCTGGAGAAGAAAAGATTAACACAAGATCATCCTCAGTAAGAAAAAAAAAAAAAAAGATATAGAATTTTTTTTTTAAAAAGATCATCCTCAGTAAACTTATACCAACAAGATCATCCTGCAAGATCGGCAGAATAACTATTGGTGGGTGGTCAAGAAATTGCAACCCAAGAGGCTGCTCAAGAGTTCTGGTGTCTTCATTCTTGGAAGTTTCGTGGGGTTAAAAGCCCTCTCCTTGTTTGGTTACTGTTATATAAACCAAGATATTTATCAGAAAAATTTTCGTAAACTAATTTATTATATGTATTATAAATACAATTAAAAAGAAAGAAAAAAACATTTTTTTATTATATAATAATTTTATATAATTTTAAATAATTTTTACATTATTGCATTCTAAAAATCCTTGAAAACACTGGCCTTAAAACTTTTTCCTTCTTGTTTTCAGTTACTGATTTCTAAAGCCGGCAGATTGCAGCACTCTTGTGTAAATGGCAAAAAAATAAAATATGAAATAGGTGAGAGAAAAGCAGGCCAAGAACGAGATATCGCGAGTCCAACGAGTCGGTTGTCTGAGATATCTCGGACAACTCGTCCAGAGGCCTGGATATTTGGCATTCCCGACTTGTCTGTGTCAGAGATATAAAATTCCCAGGCGACAAGTCGGAGATTAAAAAGGAAGCATCTCGGTCACCCTACTACGAAAGTACGAATTGGTTGCACAAGATGAGCGGGCGGCTAATTGATTAGCTTTATCATGAAGGTTTTTTTTTTTAATTTCTTTTTTTTTTTCACTTAATAATTCATTAGACCGTGAGTTATACAATAAAGGTAAATTTCTCTTCTCATAAATCTCATACTTCTTTTTCTAAAATTTGAACTCAATACCTTTATAATAAAAACTTGAGTTCTAATAATTAGACTTTCCTTTAAGGGCCTTTTTTTTTTTTTTAATTTCTATTCTTCCATATTACATCAAAAAAGAATGCCAAATCAATCGAGAAGAGAACATATCCTTGGTCGGTTCCATATGGCTTGGTCGACTGAACACAATGTATGAGACAAAGCAAATCCTTGGGTCCATCAATTTTATTTGAAAATTCCAACATTTTCATTATTACCGTCTCTCCATTTTCTTTTAATTCATCAATCGATTTTATCAATTTTGTTTAATACATCAATCGATTTTATCAAAGTGTAACACGTTCATTTATATCAAACCATTTCATAAATTTTTATGGAGCAGTGTGCCGTGGCTCAATGTATTATAGAATAATACATTTGGCCTAGAGGGATAGCTGTAAATGTAATTGAAAGTCTCTCTACTTTCTACAATTTTTTTTGCCTGGCACGTTATTAGTTGATTACCTTTCTGTTATTCTTATATGAAATGGTGGAAACGTGCAGGGCCAGCTGTCTCCAAAATTAGAACAAAAATGGCGCTCAGTAATTGTTTTTACAGGCTTGATTTAAGGTTTTCAATTTTTCTTTCATCAAACCTGCCTGATCATGGACTTGGTTTCTGGTGCACAGACTGAGAGAACAAGGAAGAAGATTAAAGAAGATACACCCACAAAAAGTGCCATGGAGAAACTTCCACGCGAGGTTGTGCTTGACATATTTGCAAGACTACCCACAACATCATTACTGGACGTCAAGCTTGTGTCCCGATCTTGGCGCAGATTGGTGCAAGACCCAGTTCTAGTTAATATGCATTTTTCTAGGAAGACTGAGAATGAACCATGTCTCATCCTGCACAGTGATTGTCCCATTAAAAATCAATTGTGTGCTTTGTATATCTTTGTTCACAGTGAAGGTATTGGGATGGTGAAGAAAATTCCTGTCCCTGCATTACCAGAGTTTGAGGTACTAGGATCTTGCAATGGATGGCTGTGCTTATGTGATTTACAGGACAACCCTGCTGTTCAAATGTACAATCCTTTAACCAGTGAGTTTATGGAGCTGCCCAAGTCCACTCAGGGTTCAGATAGTTGGAAAGTACTTGGATTTGGTTTCCATCCAACAACAAAGGAGTACAAGTTAGTGAAAATTGCTCATAAGAAAAGGAATGCTGCGAGGATCAGCCATCACTTTGAATTTTCTTCGAGTTCAGAAGTCCAAGTTTTCACCTTGGGCAGCCCTTCCTGGAGAAGTATAGGAATTGTGCGTTATCATCTTAATCGATCGCCTTCGCAGGTCTTGGTTAATGGAAGGCCTCACTGGGTCGATTGGCCGCTTCTGCATAGCCCTGGGTGCACGCTTATTTCTTTTGACTTGGCGGACGAGAGATTCAGGGAAGAAGAAACACCTGATTCTCCTGACTTTCAACTTTCTTACAAGCCATTGGTTTTAGGAGGATGTCTTTCAGCAGCTATTTATTTGAATTGGGGAAAATTTGACGTTTGGATTATGAAGGATTATGGGTTGAAGCAGTCTTGGGTTAAAGAATTTAGAATTGGGGCAGATGTTTATATACCAAGGGGACTGGAACAAAGTCCTAGTCTTTCCTTGAAGGCCTCCAAATTATACTGCGCAAGTGCTTTAGTTATTGTCTTATGCCGTCTGAAGAATGGCGACGTTTTATTGCAATACCGTTGCGGAGCTCTAGTTTCATATGATCCAAGTTCTGGAACATTCAGGGACATTGAAATTCGGAGAATGCCAAATTGGTTTGAAGGTGTAGCACATATCAATAGCCTTAGTGCTTTTGACAGCCTCAGGGGAACAACATAAACGAAGTGGATGATTCATTCCCTTAGAGTTTCCTCGTTGTTGGTCCTTTATTTTCCTTAAATTTCATGTGTTCTTTTAAGTTTTAACCCTGTTACCAGTTGTTACTTTGGCTTTATCTACGTAGACTAGTAGTTCCATTGCTAAGGTTAAATGAGTAAACAAAAAAGTTATAGAGAGAGAGAGAAAAAATAGACATGACTGGAGATGAAATAAAGGAGCTCCTCAAGTACGCCATGAAGAAATGGGGCATCACCATAGCTTAATTAATTAATTAGCATATGTAAGTAGTGTTGTAATCTGCGTGAATTGAGAAGAATCTTTCTTGTATTTGCCTTGTCGTGGACTAGCTTGCTGGCTTTTCACGGCCGTGATCTTATATGCTTGACGGAGCTTCAATTCACTTGAACTGTCCTTATAATTAAGCTTTTAATTTTGTTAAAGAGTCTAATATCTTATTTCACTAAAATACAAAAGTCTAATATGTTATATGTTTTCACCCTCTTATTCATTTGTATTGACTTGACCTTTTCAAAATTTTAATATAAATTTGACTGCTCAGTCTAATTTTATTATATCACATATTAATTAAATTTAATATATGTCAAAAAAACTGCTAAACAATATAATGTTTCACATTCATAATATTATAAATTAAATATAATTTAAGTTAGACATAATTTTTAATTTTATTTTTTAGATAAATTTATAATTTTAAAACTTATTTGACAAATCTAATCATAATATGTGACCAATAATACATATGACTACCCATAATGACCTAAAAATATACAACAATAACTACTAATTATGGTTTCACTTTTCGAGGATTGAAATTTACCCAATAGATTGACAGGTTCAAACCTCCGCCCTTGTCCTCACTTTTCAACCGTTGTGTTGCTGCTACCTAAATTATGGTTTCACTTTTTAGCTGTCTATTGATTTCTCGTCTCTCCTTAATTTAATTGCTGAGTAAATGCCAATAACAAAGGCAGGGGGAAATCGCCATTATTTGCCATTTTATTGTGAATCAGATTGGGTTGACACAAAGGCCCACATTTTCTGTCATCCCGGGGATCTTTGTTGCAGCCGGGAGAAATAAAAGCTCTCCTTGGGCGCGCCCGTCAAGACTGGGGGGCCAACTCAAATATTTTTAAATCAGTATGTTGGAGTTGAAATTAATGGACAGTTGGATGACCACAAAAAAAAAAAATTAAGGATAGTTGGAAAGTACACGTGCATTTGAAACGCAATTTTCAACCCAATAATCTCTTAACGAATCGGCCGGGAGATAATTTGTAAGAAAACGAAAACTTTCAATTTAACTCCTCTATATGAAAATAATTGAGTCTAATAGGGCCTGGACTTCGAGCTTGGAATTTCAATTTATTTGTAAAATAATAATAATAATAAAATTAGGTACATCTCATGTATACACATATGAATTCTTCAGACCTAAAAGTGTGCAGCCCCTACCAAGGATTTTTTCAAAAAAAAAATAAATTTGAGACCACTTGCTACTCTATCTCTCTCTCTTTCGAGGAAAAGAAAATTTCAATTTGTACTAATTGAAGAATGGGTAAAGATACATAGATTAAAAGAGAAATTAACTGAATTATCTCTTATAAATATTTTTCATAAGTCTGTTATATATTAATATTAACAGTTTACACATCATAAGTTTTTATAAAAAAAAATATATAGACATTTATAAAATTTACAGTTAAAGTTAACATATAACAAATTTATGAATGATATGTATAATATTTAACCTACACACAGTTCATCCCCTCAATTCATTAACCTTTTCTGGTGAAGAATATTTGATATGAATGGTTTGGATATTCTATTCGGTATGAAACTCAATGTATGAGTTTACTGGGTCTCTCTACTGTTACCGATTGGAACGCCCTCTTCCTGGAAATTTCTTCCGAGCAAGCTCACACGGCAGTCACATCAGACCGTTTATTATTCTACCGCACTTTTGTTCCTTCTTGATACACTTACATCACACGGTCGACAAGATGCCCTTTTGTCTTTCCGGGATAGTTTCTTTGTAGGTTTCATTTGTCGTGGTTAGTTTCCGTAGGATGATTTGGTTTTGCTGGCCAGTTCTCATAAAAGTCTTGGTCTACTTTGATAGTTAGTCTCTTTTTTCTTTTTCTTTGTTTTTTTTTTTTTTTAACACATGATCGTTTGATTTGCGTGGCTGATGTTTTGGTTGTCTCTGCGTGCCAGTGAAATTAGTATTAAAGCCTCTCATGGCTCTTATTTTGGATCTTTGGGAAATTTCAATTTCATGGACCCTACTTTAGGTTTTATTTTTGAATAATATTTTGTATTATATAAAGTATAAACACAAGAATACAAGTGAAACACACTGCATATGTGCATTTTTTTTTTTTTAGCTCATACGCTCTGTATATCTAGAAATTTTTGTTTTTTTTAACCTAAAAAAACTGGTACATATGCACATATATATATATACACACACTTATATTTGTTATTATTGCCAATTTAAAATCATATACTTTAATAAAATAAAATTTTATTATTATCAGTGTTATGTCTATGTTTTAAATACTCTTGCTCTCACATTTATAATCGTTAAAGGTATATATCTTTCTTATATATATAAAAAAAAAGAAGCGTTCAGTTAACATTTAACATAATTTTTTTCAACAAAAGAAACATTATCAATAGTTCTTTTGACTTGGCGGACGAGAGATTCAAGGAAGTAGAAACTTCTGATTCTCCTGACTTTCAATGTCATTCTTACAAGCCAGTGGTTTTAGGAGGATGTCTTTCTGTGGTTGTTTATCTGAACTGGGGAAAATTTGACGTTTAGATTATGAAGGATTATGGAATGAAGCAGTCTTGAGTTAAAGAGTTTAGAATTGGTGCAGACGCTTATGTCCCAAGGGGACTGGAAAAAAGTCCGAATCTTTCCTTCGAGGCCTCAAAATTATGCTGCGCCAAGTGCTTTAGTTATTGTCCTATGCCGTCTGAAGAATGGCGAAGTTTTATTGCAATACTAGTGTGGAGCTCTGGTTTCATATGATCCAAGTTCTGG